>OZ024743.1:289218086-289250586 GCA_964016885.1 Eledone cirrhosa | reverse complement strand
GCTACCTTCGCTATCATATCGTTTGCTAAATCTACTATCATCACCATAAACGTCGACATCAAGAGTAGGTGAATTTAAGATACATACACGAGTCACCAGAACGAAATAGAATTACTGAGTAACTCTTAAAAAGCAGGGGAGATAATGCGTCTGCATGTCAGGAATACCATTCTTAGATACAGTAGGAAAAAAAAGTAGTATTTAATTAATAAAAAAATTAATAGTCACCCAGAGCGTGGCTTCTGGTGCATGATCTACCCCCCCCCCCACACACACAGATATATATATATATATATATATATATATATATATATATATATATATATATATATATATATATATATATATATATAAATATATATATATATATATATATATACATATATATATACATATATATATACATATATATATACATATATATATATATATATATTCATATAGGAAAATAGTCAGGACCCCGACGGCTGAGCTCCGGCCGTTTCGGATCTACCTGTCGAAATGGTCGGAGCTCAGCCGTCGGGGTCCTGACTCTTTTCCTATTACCCACTCTAGTACCCTAAGTATCGAGTACGCTGGTGCGTTATGGTCCACCTGGTTTCTTACCACACTTTCTTTGTCATATATATACATGTATATATATATATACATACATATGTATATATACACACACATATATATACATATATATAGATAGATACATTTTTTATTAGCCACAAGGGCACAAAAGAAGGGGACAAATACAAATGGGGAGTTTACATACAGGTATATGAAAATAAAACTATTAAATAAATAACAAATAACAATTGAAATCCCCTATAGGGGGAGGCGTTACACAGGGGTTGTACACACCCCGAAAAAATGTACAACCCTCATCTCCAGGAGCACCACTCTTGGTGTTCCTCTTTTTCCTCTTTTTCCTCAACCTACAGGCTTATATAGAGAGAAGGCCCAATCACTCGGGCCATCTTTGCCACATTCACCGACCAGACACACACACACACACGCGCACACACACACACACACACACACACACACACACACACACACACACACACACACACACACACACACACACACACACACACACATATATACATTGTGAGTAGTATTTGAAAATTAGAAAAATGGCAATGATGATGAGGTATTGCACAATTTAATTTCATATGGAGGATATATTTTACTATTACAATAGTGGACCAGCCAAGCCCACATCAGTAAAGAACATAAAAAGCAATTCATGATATCCGGTCAAAATATTCAATATCCGTGAGAATATATGAAAATCTGTCAAGCGAATGGAAGGGAAAGATGCGTATATGTTATGTGAATATGGATGTGTTTCTGTGGCACTGGGAGTATGGATATGAATGTAAGTAAACACCAACATACACTATTCACACATAGGTAAATATATATATATATATATATATATATATATGTGTGTGTGTGTGTGTGTATATATGAATGTATGCATATATAGAAGTTTCTTTATATATGTATATATATATTATATATATATATAAATATATATATGTATATATATATATATATAGATGTATATATAGAGAGAGACAGACAGACAAAGAGAGAATGAGTGAGTGAGAGAGAGAAAGTGAGAGAGAAAGATAGATATCACACACACACACACACACAAGCACAAAAATATATATATGTGTGTGTGTGTTGCGTCTATGTGTGCGTGCGTGTGTGTGTGTGTGTCTCTGTGTGTGCATGTGTTGTTTGCAAACACTACTGTCTTCTAGTTACATATTTTCAAGTTTCTCTTTTTCATATATGCGTATAAGTTTTTTGTACTTTAAATGACAGTACTTAAAAACCCCCATCATTACCCAGACTCGACATTTAGAATTTCACCCATTTTATGAGGGGACGCTGATTTTTTAAATTACTTTATTAGTAATGGATTTGGTGTTGTTTTATTCATTCTTCTACTATATACTTAGTATGCATTTTTCTCATATTATCATAGTATCTAAATGTAATTTACCTATCATCTCAACTGCCTCTCTTTTAACATGTGACCTAGTCATTTGCTTGTCCGCTAGACTTTTGTGGTGTTACAATGTTAAAATCTTACGTTAAAACGTTAGAATTGCAATTTTAATCTGAATTTATTAACTGTCAACATCTCGGCAAAGTGAAGTATGGAAATATCGCGTGAGAATACATGATAACGCCATACTGAATAGAAATGAAATGGTCAAAACCACAGCGAATCAAAATGATATAAATTTCCCTTCAGTAAATTGGGAAAAATGCTGGAATCCTCCTCTCAAAACACTAATATCACAATGCTGCAAATCAGATTATATTTGTATTTTAACTGGGCAAACTCTTTAATTATTGCCAGCGAGAAATATCGTTACTCTGGTGAAGGATTACTTTGTTATTAGTTTGGTTAATAAGAATACAGTTTTATTTTAGCATTTGTTTTCCACTATTTTGTTTTTATGTGAAATTGTCTGTTGAAACAGATATTGTTGCAATTTGATAGGGATATAGTATAAAAATCAAACACTTGTTTTAAACTTCAGCTTTATTATTCATCAATCCATTTAATGGAATTTGAGAAACGAACACAGAGGCGTGTTAAGTGCTGGAGATGTGATAGCGCATAATGGGCAGATCGTGATCAATAAGGTAACAGGTTGTGACAAAATAACTCTTAAAAACAGATTGATTAATTAGTTCTTCTTCGCCCACTTATTCCTGAGAGGGCCGTCGAGGAAGGGTCCTCAAACACTCCTTACAGCGGGTCCTGTCAAGCGAGACCAGCAAAGATTATGACTGTTATCCAAATATCTTGCTTGGGGTCTATGCCTGGGTCTCCTACCAATTTGTTTTGTCTGTAAAATCTGTCCAACGATATTTTCCTGAGACATTCTAACTCCAGGTCCATAGTATCCGAGCTGTGATCTCTCAATTGGGAGAAGTAGCGGCTCTACCTGGAGTGACGCTCTGGTCTCCGAGCTACACACTTTATCAAGTAACGTTACTCCAAAGACCCTTAGGAGGAACCCCATTTCGGCCGCTTGTATTCGCGATCGTATTCTTTCGGTCATTACCCACGATGCATGCCCAGATGTAAGGGTTGGCACGAATACCGAATTGAAGATAGAGAGTTTCGCTTTTACGCCTTCCTCCCCTTTTCAAGCTGCAGCTGGGAGTGTTTACTAGTCTCTCAGAGTCTGAGGTCACAAGAGCAGTTAAAGAGCTCAAATGGGGAAAGGGCCCAGGGGATGATTAAATCCGGTCCGAGATGTTAAAAGCCCAAAATAGAGAAGGTATTCTCTGGTTGACTCATGTGTGCCGGGTGGCCTAGATCTCTTGAAAGTCACCTAAACAATGGCAATCGGGAGTGATAATCCCAATTTTCAAAAGGAGAGAAAGAGAGGTTGTTCCAATTACAGAGGGATCTCCTTGTTAAGCGTTCCCGGTATAGTTTATGCTAAGTATCTGGCAAAGAGATGTAGGAAGATTGTCGATTCCAAGCTAACTGATGAACATTGTGGTTTTCGTCCCGTACGCATCACAGTCAACCAAATATTCACACTACGGTAGGTCTTCGAGAAATCGTGGGAGTATTGCCAAGATCTATATTCTTTATTAATTAGTTAATTTATTAAATATATGATTATGTATTCAACTAAAAAATTAATCCGTAAAAAAACCTGATCCTCCCAAATTACTACCTAAAAGATACATTATAAAGTTTCTTGTCACCAGGACGATATTTCGTGGGATAATACGGTTTGAACCAGTAGTAGTTCTTAGTGTCATTAAATTGACACCCTATCGACTCACAGCCGTCTTCGTAAGACGCAGTCATTGCTGTAACTCCTTTGATGAGGGCGTTTTGTTAGTAGTTAAATCACTCATTTGAAATCATTTTAACACCGATAAAGACATTATCATGATCATAAAGAAAACACGAGTGACATTTCGAAGTAAAGCAAAAATAATAATCTAAGATATATATGAAAAATATGTATTGTTTATGAAAATAAATATCATTTTTAATATACTTTCATTCTATAGAGGTCAAAAAACGTTAACATAAAAATACAAGCATTTAAAAAAAGCGAAGCCACGGGTACTATATTTTTAGTAAGGAAAAAAAAATGAGAGCCTCTTTCAAGTTGTCAGAATACGTTTCATGTCGATTTCTTGCCCATAAGCAAGCTTATTTACTTATCAATGTATGTAAACTTGTTTTCAGTTAATTTAAGTAGTTTCACATATGAAGGCAAGCCATCCATCGGCTGTTCATTGCATCAATATATTAGTTTATTTTCTCTACTTTGTTTACTTTGTGAATTCATATCTATAGTTTTCTTTTATACTGCTATATACTTTCTTGAAATATTCTTTTAAAAAATATAAAAGAAATTCCCCCGAAGATGTGTGTGAATAATAAACTGATGTAAGTAATAATAACAAAAACAATAACAACAGCAATAACAACAGCAGCAACAACAGCAACAATTACAACAAAGACAACAACAATATCGACGACGACGACGATGATGATGATGATGATACAAACAAATGAAATAAAATTAATAAATCTACGAAATGATGGGGAAAATAATGTATGAAATTATAACTTCAAATTGTTTTGTTAAATGGTTTAAGTTGAAGAACAGACGCTAAGAGTTTATTTTAGATAATACCTATACGACTCTGTTTGAAGCTGAACTCTAGGCCTTTTCGCTGTATTTCTACGACTAAAGCGTTTGTTAAAAGGCTGAGAATGAAATCTTTTCCAAACCCGGAGCTTATCTGGCTGAAGATTATCCCGGTTTTATTGGCGTTAAGTAACTGAATGTAGAAGGTCTCTTCCCTTGACGATATGGATTTCGCCGCAGGATTAAACCACAACCTCAAGCTGTTGCTATTACATAAATTCAGATTCATCATTTAGTTACTTTATTTGGATGAGTGTTCAGTTATGTGGATACTCTATTCTAATCAACCCAAAGAGTCCCAACATTTAATCAATTGTACAAAGCTCACTATCGAATTTACAATGGAATATAGTTAACACAACAAATCTTTTTGGATATACTAATCGTTAAAAGCAGATGACAAATTGCAAAATCATAAGAACGTCGGATGGAATGCTCTGCGGTATTCGATCCAGGTCTCTGCTATCTGAATTCAAGTCACATCGAGGTCAATTTTGCCTTTCGTCCTTTCGAGGTCAATCAAATAGTACCAATCTAGTACTTGGGTCGATTCTTCCTCTATATCACTCTCTCTCTCTCTATCCTTCTCTTGAGGAAATGTAGGGTATTCAGACCTGGAGAGGAGATGGGCACCGTCCGGCTTAAAAAGTGCCGAAGAAACGATGTATGCCACTACACCGCCCCCACGACATCATCACAATGTATGTAATCATTAAAGGAACAAAAACATCGAAACTGATATCTACTTCAGACCAACATACTCAACCTAATATCTGTTATATTCTTCATGCCATCTAAAACATACAAATACATATTTTAATTTGTAAGACAAATATGCACAGTTGTATCTAATTTCGAAACACGAGATAAACGAATTCAAGAACTAAGTGTATATTACCCTAAAGATAATACACAATAACGTTGCTTAATAACGGTATAATACGTGCATGACAATAGACATTCAATTACAAAAATGAAGTATCATTTTAAATGTTCTCAGTACTTATATATACCTAATATGTCAACCCACAACCCAAGAAATACAGAAGCATCAGGAAATTCCATTATAGAGGAAATGCCCAAGACAAAATGAAGCACTCGAAACACACAAAACAATTAAAAGTAAAATACAACCAACATCCTTTTAAAAAATCACTTACCAGTGCCACAATTATCCCTCCCTCCCCACCCCTTAAAATACAGCCTCAACAGTCAAAAGGCGTGGCCAATCTAAGGAATCTGCATTAATCTTATTGAAACCCAGGGTAAATATTTACCACAAAGAATCATTTCACCTGTGCAACAAGAAATTTAATTTATGATATTAATGGGTGCAATGAGGATTACATACGACAAATACGACTACCGCTGACAAAGAGAATGTCTATTTATTGTCAACAGATAAGGGACTCTAGTATCAATCAAATACCTGCAAGTCACATTTTAGGATGACATAACATACGGGTATATGTCACTTCCTACATCTGTTAAACAAATGTCCAAATTGCCAAATTCTACCAGTATAGCAATATATTGGGAATACTTCGGATCAATCTAAGAGTTTTAATGAAATTATGTTAAGAAATATAATTTAACTCTAAACACGACTGAATTAGAAAATATAGAAGAGAATTCCACATAAATAAACGAGTAAATGCAAAAAACAAAAGAATAAAAGAAAATCGAAATTTTAGACATAACATCAGTTTTAAATAAACATACCATTTCATCATGTAAGGCAATGAAACACAGTTACAAATAGCCTATAACAGGTTTCTTCCGGGGCGCGAAACATTAATTTCAAATTCACCCAAGAATCATGAGATGAGGCTCACCGTTTTGAAGAAAACACTTTTTTTCTTATTAAACCAGATATTGTTTTGAAAGAAATCTATTTAATCAGAAGGGTGTGTTCTCGTGTCTTTAAG
This sequence comes from Eledone cirrhosa, assembly GCA_964016885.1. NCBI lineage: Eukaryota > Metazoa > Mollusca > Cephalopoda > Octopoda > Eledonidae > Eledone > Eledone cirrhosa. Next base: position 289,243,946 of record OZ024743.1, on the reverse strand, counting down.
AAGCCATCAATCAACAAAGCTGTCAAACTCAACATTTGGAGGGGCAAGCAAACTCCTAGAATGCATTTTTTAAATCTTCACCCGAATGAAAATTGCCCCATAAGGATACAAAATATATTTTTTGTTTATCAATTATTACACAGCATGCGTGTAGACTTCTTTTATTATTTTTTTACCTTCTTTCTACATAACATACGTTAAACTTCCTACATCTGTTAAACTTTTCATGCATTTCATAAACTGCAATTGTAAAACAGTCGTTACAATCAAAACAATACATTCACCAAAAAGTGTAAATTGTGTAGGACTAAACTCGTGAAATTTGATGTTGATTTATCACAATTTTAAATCTTCATGTAGTTTTATTTACCTTGTAAAACCACTGAAAAACAAACATAAATTCGTAAAACCCACAATGTAAATTTAACAATTAAAAGTTTCAAAAGATAAAATATTTTCTATGATCCCAGAATATATTTTCAAAGGGTTTCTGATATTTCTACCATTAAGAAAAATATGCTTTCTTCTGCACACATACAACGACAACACAATATAGGGTCGACAACTATATCGTTTACATTTTCCTCCATGTTTAAAAGTTGAAATTCACCTCTGAGGGATTTGAACTCAGAACGTAAAAAGGCTGTAGATATATTACATGTGTTCTTGTGCGAAGCTTTAGTAATTCTAATAATCCAACAGTCACACCAAGTAGTGAAAAAAAGATCAAAATGTAAATAAATATAAATTATTTCTTATGATTTCATATGTATCCGTATGACTGGTGTATTTTTATATGTACATCTGTCTGCATATGTAGATGTATACATATGTAGATGTATACATATGTAGATGTATACATGAGTGTCTGTTTGTGTGTATGTGCTTGTGACTGGTAGTGTGTATATTATATCGCGATGTAGTGTTTCAGCTGTAATTATGTATATATATATACATAATTACATGTATATATATATATATATGTGCACATACATTGGATTTTGTTAGTTTCTCGAGTTTATACAACCAACCCACCACACACTCCTTCAGGCTCTGTCCCCTACACTCTACCTGACCGCTGAATATAACACCTCCACATCCTAGTCCTCCCTTAGAACTCGCACATACGCACACACACACCCATCCACGCTCGCGTGCAATACCTTTCTCTCCCACTCTAGACACGGGCTTCATACATGTACCAAACTGAAAGCCCATCTCGGACCATGCTAGATACGACCCAACCTTCCCTATATATACGCATATATACACGCATACACCAACCACACTATACACCACAATAACCAGATTCCCCTTCCAAACACACATACTAACATACACACGGGCACACACATGCACACGTGCGTACACAGGGATACGGGTGTATGTGTGTGTAGATGTGTGTGCTTACATATTTATACGTGTGCGTGGGCGGATGCATGTGTACACACATTCGCATGTACACACTTCCACCAACAAAACATTTGACACCTACACATGCACAAACGCATCATAATATGCACCCCACATACACATATCCACCACGTCTGTACCCTTCACATCGGACCCTACATCCACAAGCCAGACCACTGTACAACCCGCCGTTACTCCTCGCCCTCCACCTCCATACTTTTTATTTTATTTCTAATTTTAATAAAAAATTGTTTTTTTCTCTTTAAGCCTTTCCTTTAGTGTTTCTCCTGATGAAGGGCAAATGCCCGATACGTTCACTGTCTAACTCACTCGCTTTCTGTTAAGTATGAAATTAATGTTATCGCATACTCTGTTTGTTCGATACTTGTTTTCTTTATATCTATATCCATATATATATATATATATAAGTTCTAAGGGAGGACTAGGATGTGGAGGTGATATATTCAGCTGTCAGGTAGAGTGTAGGGGACAGAGGCTGAAGGAGTATGTGGTGGGTTGGTTGTATATATATATATATATCAGATAAGGTAGGGTAAAAACCATCTAGACCATAACCCACCAAAGTACTCGATATGTGGTGTAGTAGAGTGGGTAATATGAAAAGATGCAGGACCCCGATGTCTGAGCTCCGGCCGTTTCGACAGCTAGATCCGACTTGTATATCTTGTATATATATACAAGTCGGAAAACAAACACGCACACATAAATATGTAGGAAGAAAATATTCGGTAACACACACACACACACACACACACACACACACACACACACACACACACACACACACACACACACACACACACACACACACAAATATATATATATATATATTTATTTTTCACATTTATATATATACGTCATACGTTGAAAACACGCCCGATTTTATTTGTTCGCGTGGAATGGAATGATTTTAAGAAGATAAAAGTGTGCAGAGTGGAGGCGCATACATTCATACGCATGCAAGATTTTTAGGAGCTGAGTGAATGCGTCAGTTGCTACCAGGCAGTCGGTGTTTGATGTGCTAAACTACTTTTATCTTTGCCCGATACTGAATACTATTTTAGCTGGAAATGCGACTTGGCATATGGAATACAGTCCGGAAACCAAATTTCATTATTCCCTGTGGAAGCAGCCAACGTCACAATGGTTCCTCAAAGCACATCGGTCAAGATGAAATGTCAAGGTGATGTAGATTGTTATCGCGCGAGTAATGGAACGTTGTACATCGAGAATACGCTCAAGATAAACAAACTGTTATAAAGAAGTAATATTAGGACATATTCAAGACCCAGTTCGGTTCAAGAGAACTGATTTATGGGCCTCGAAAGCTGGCAGCCACACCATGACAACACCGTGCTCATTCGTCAGGAACCATCCAAGGTTTCTTAGTAAAGAAAGGAATTTCTCTTATTCGCCAGTCTCTCTACACACCAGGCATATCTCCTTCGGACCGTTAGTTGTGCTATAAAATAAAATGGTACTGAAAGGCACAAGCTATGAGAGCCAAGAAACATGCAAACTGCATCGACAGAGCTGTGTGCTATTCCAAAAGAAGCATTCATGTCGTGCTTTAAGATTGGAAGAAGGACTGGCCTAAATGTATGGTGGCACAAGAGGTTTGGATTAGCAATGGAAGTCCACCAAGAACGTAATTATATTTCACAACCTAAAGTCGGATACACTTTCGAGCGACCTTATATATGTATGTGTATATGTATATACAAAGAAATACAAAAACGAAATATATATATATATATATATGTATGTATATGTATGTATGTGCGTGTGTGTGTATGCAATTTTCCTTTTATAGACGTCTTTTCGTGTTTCTTATTTTGTTTGTGTGCTGTTATGTATATATATATTTATATACAAATGTATATATATATATTCACATACATACATATATATATATTTATATACAAATGTATATATATATATATATTCACATACATACATATATACATACATACATTCATACATTCATACATACATACATAACCTCGTACTGCCACACCATGTTTTCGTGTGTGTAATCTTCTGTTTCCTCTCCTTTTGTTATAATGTTCATTGCTGGTAAGTGAATAACAGCAACAATGATGATGACGATGAAGATAATAATAATAATAGAAATAAAAATAATAGTGATAATAATAATAATAGCAACATCAATAACAACAAGAATAACAATAGTAATAATAGTATAAAAATACGGGTTTTATATTACAATATAATGAAAATACAAAACTGTCAGAGCGAAGAGAAGATTGTAATTCCAGACAAAACATTATGTTACACATCAGTTCATGCAAGCAGATGTATGTATATATATATATATATATATATATATATATATATATATATATATATATATGAGTGTGTGTGTGTGTGTGTGTGTGTGTGTGTGTTTAAACCCTCACACTCACAAATACGCGCTAACGCCTCACGCCTGACACGTCAATGCCACAAACATTTATATATGCACACATACCTATTCTATCTCTTCTGTTTCTATCTCTCATTCCTCCTTCAATATATATATTTAAATATATATATATATATATATACATATATACATATATAAATATATATATATATATATATATATATATATATATATATATATATATATATATATATATATATGTATATATATATATATATACATGTATATATATATGTATATAATATATGTATGTATATATGTATGTATCGAGGTATGGGTGTGTTGTTTAGAAGGGTTTATGTTCCGATGAGAAGGGCCCTTGATCCGGTTTCAATTACCGGCTAATAACCAATTTCATACAATTGTGCCATTAATGCCATCCAAAACATATTCAACTTCACACAATCACATTACATAAATATGTAGCTGTCTGTCAAATATTCGAAAACATATCTCCTTATATCATCCAGTTTTGAAACTTCAGATTCCTTTTCAAATGATTGTGAAAGCAACAGCTATGATTTGTATATCACTAAATAAAAATCTTTTGTTAGTTAAGAATTCTTTTTTTATGTTAACGCTTTTAGTTCCTTTGTGTCTTAACGCTTTTAGTTCCTTTTTATAACAGTCGAAATTTTGAATCAATAAAGCTATATTTCCAAGTTTCCACTTCTGTATAACAGTTTTGGACCATGCTCGCCACGCTCACCCACTGGTTGAAAGGCATTACTTCACTCTCCACCCTGACGTTCCTCTTCACCACACGATCTCTTTCACTATGGTCACCAGGCTGATAAAAGTTGTCTCTCCTTCCCTTCAAAAGTAAGACGGGGAAGTGATATTCACAATTGGCTCAGTTGATACTCAGATCCCTCCCTCAAGTGACAAATAGTCATATGTTTGCTGAGGAGCGTAAAAAAACATTTGATGAATATCTCTTCATTCAGCATTCCTTAAGGAAACAAGAAATGTGTGTGATAACAAAAGTATTTGGTTATGGTTACGGAAAGGCTACATTAAGAAAGAAACAAAGTACTTATATTAGCAGTGCAAGATGAAGTCAATGTGGGTAATGAGGCACATAGACAAGAAAGATGTTCAATCTGAATGCAGAATTTGTGGGGAGAAAGCAGAGATAGTTGCTCTTATCGTTTGAGATAGTAATCCGTTATAGTAATCCAAAATTATTATAAAAAAGCGAATATGATAAGGTGGCTACCGTCTTGCACTGGAGCTTGAGTAAAAATATGGATTTCCATGTGAACATGTGTCACAAATGAGATGAGAGTGCTAGAGAACGATAAGATAAAGCTTTTGCGAGTCTTTCCAAATCAGACCGAAATGAAATTTGAACATAACAGACAAGATATTGTTGTAATTGAGAGGACGGAAAGAAACTATTCCATCATAAATATAGCGCATTCTTTTGACACAAGAATGTAACGAAACTTAACCGACTTAAAATATAAGATCTTGAAATCCTAGCGTAATGAAGTGAAGACGGTCTCCATTGTGCAGTGGTAATCGGTGCTCTTGGCATAGAGACTAAGAACCTTGAAATATAGAAAATAGACTTTGCACAAGGATGGTAAAATTCTAAAGGATTGTTACTCCTTCAATTTCAGTTATAGGTTGTGATTTGTGTGCATTCCTGCTCACATCGTAAATTATTCTCTTTGTAATATATGTCATCACAATCCTATCTGTTTAATTGTTATAGTAAATTTAGTTGATATTTAATGCCATTCAAATATCCTTGATGCAAAATTATTTCATATCTTTCACACTCTTTTATAGTTCTTTTTATCCCCGTCCTTTTTTTTCATACTTATTTTCTCTATTTGTTTGTATTAGCCATCAACTTTTGTGATGTGATTTGTTAAGGAATTTGAGGACGGCACAATAAATATGAAAAGAAAGTTATCAGAAACTGTCAAAACCAACGATGCCTGCCGTATGTATTTGGTTGATATTCAGTAGTCATTGCTTATGAAGCGAAAAAAAAGGGAAAATATAAATAATATTTTTTGGTGAATAATGAAAACATTATGGATAATACAAGAGAAAATAACAGTGGCGATTCAGACGTAAAAGGAAAAGAATACAAGCAACCAAATACCAATTAAAAATTCATAACAAAACAATTGGCCGATAGAGAGTAGCACTACCCAAGGGTCATTTCGCAACACATAGATACAAAACAACCTTGAAGGCCACGAGTTCCATAGGAAAGGGCAGTTGGCCTCTCTGCACACCTTAGCTAACGGGTAAATTTTTCAGAGGAGGCCCCGCGGGCCATTCTCAATACATTCCCCACCTTTAACAAATTTACTGGGCCCAACACTTACCTCTCCACCTTCACCTTCCCTTTTAAATGGAATTTGAACAATTCGACGGGGACTTGGGCGAAGAAGAATGTGTCCCCCATCTGTCCTTTCAATAACATCCACCAGACTAGTATCAAATAATCAAATAATTTTATCTCACACTTTCCTCCATTTCCTTGAAGGTTGAACCCTCCTCCATTTCCTCTAAGCGTGAACCTAATATAACTGTGTATTTTTGTATCCTTCTGTTTGTTTTGTTTCATTTATCAACTATATATGCCAACACAAGAGCAAGTATGCGGTGTCATTCTACTGACATGACTTAAAGAGGCTGTTTGCATAATTGCAAACGAGTCGAATATCATTATTAATTGAATTGGCAGTATCGGTAAAGGGTTGGACGCCATGCTTTCTAGCATAGTTACGTCCCTTTACAGTCTGAGTTCAAATCCCGCCGAGGTTAACTTTGCCTTTCATCCTTACGGGGTCGATAAAATAAAGTACCAGTAATGTACTGGGTAATTGCTGGCCTTGTGCCAAATGTAGAAACAATTATTAATATTCGAAAAACTCAGATTACATTTATTGTATTCAGCTATGTAGAGCGATATATATATATATATATATATATATATATATATATATTGATATTGATATATTGATATATTGATATTTAATATTCCAGTAGTTTACCACTTTAATACTACAAACCAAAAGACTGTCTGGAAAACACTTGAATGATTTTGTGATAACATGTTATATACTATTTACCTTCAAGAATATGTGAAAGATGGAGTTATATTATCTTTCAGGGGTGGTAATTTTGCAATCAGTTGCTGTCTGATCTTTCCTAGTATTTTATCTTTATTTCTCAGTTATGCTTGATTCCGTTTTTAAAGATTTTGAGGTGGGTGTCAAATTTTTATCTATTACTAGTATAATGGGCTAAATCTCTTATTTGATATGCTATTTACTAATGAAGTAACATCTTTCGAAAAAGCTTAATTTATTGTTGAATGTTTTACCTATGCCGCTAAAACTTTAATCTCAGCAGAAGCTAAAACGAGACAGATGTAATCTATCCAAGCCGTAAACATGGAACATTAGTAAACATTACCCAGCCTGCAATCACGTGTTCCCAACTAATCACATAATAGTCAATGATTCTGATTTAACATATATGAAATCTTTCCACAATATGGGGAGTTCAATTATTTCCCTGGCGAACGAAATCATGATTACGTTTTTTTGCTAAGTTGCAGCATCCTGTCTGAACCGGTGTCTGTGGATCTATCTGAAAGGACAGAGACTGTATTTTTTTAAAGAATCGAATTATTTCATGTATCGAGAATTTCTTTATTCCAAATTCAATTGACCACTGCCCGATAGCTTTCTTGCGGAATTCCTGGTAGAAACATCTGAGCTCCTGAGTCACAAGAGCACATCACGACTCAATTTAATATGAAGACCATCTGCAAGTACGGGACCTGTTTATTGGACTGTCCCTTTTAGACAATGCCCGGCACCATCTTCCGAGTTAAAGCTTTAACTATCCTGTTCTCCGGGAACATGATGTAAGAACAACATTAACTATGAAAAAAGTCAGAAATGTGTCGGGGTTATCAGTCAATAGCAGAGGCGCATCGCAACAATGGGACCACGATAATTTCTATGACAGATCTTAACTGACTGATAATTTCCCATTCACTATAGTAAGCATTTGGAACTGTATTGTATTTGTATGAAATAGTCAGGTAATTTAGATGAGTAATGACTGCATATTCAATGTTCTATACAGCACATTTCATGCTGGAGTTGAAAACGTTGCGAGGATTCTCTTCAAAAACGAAATCAGTTTATTATAATTTAATAATGGACTTTCAGAATTAAATGTTCTTTCACATAAGCGAAACAGAGACAAATGAAAATTCATGTCTACTACTTCATCCGTTTTCTCAGATGATTGAGATCATGCTGTGATGTGTGAAATGTTTGTATCTGGGTCCACAATTTCTGAAGATCACATGAAAGGATGTAAACAGATATTATGCTTATAATTATAATCTGTTAAATGTGTATGTTTATATATATATATAGAGATAGATAGATATAGATGTATGTATGCATGCATGTTTGTATGCATGAATGCATGTATGTATTATTGACTTCCAAGAAATGAAGAGATTTCAGAAAAAAAGTTTAAGTTGTAATGAAATATATATAGAGAAAAACATAAACACGTACACACATAGCAAGCAGAACAAAAAATACTAATTCACAAACACAGACACACAAACGCGCGCACGCACGCACACACCAACAAACACGCACACACACACACACACTTTCTGTCACACACACACTCTCTCTCTCTCTCTCTCTCTCTCTCTCTCTCTCTCTCACTCATAGATGTTAATATATTATTTTATTTATACATTTCGTTTCTGAATTTGTTTAGCAAGATTCTTTATCTGAAATCGTGTGTTGAAACCGATATTGTTATACTTTGGGAGGGTCATGTTGCCAATAAGAAACACACGCACCAGTTGCTTTCACTTCAATTTATTATATATTTATAAATTTATAAATTTATAAATATCTGGTTGGTTGGTTGGTTCCACAACCAGATAGTTGTTTATATATAGTCATAGTTCTTTCGTCACACACTCTGTGACCTCTTCAGTGACTGGGGATTCCTTTCTTTGTTTCTGTGCCTCTCCTTTGTTCTGTCCTACGCCATTTTGTTTCTGTGTGTCAGAAACAAAATGGCGTAGGACGGAACAAAGGAGAGGCACAGAAACAAAGAAAGGAATCCCCAGTCACTGAAGAGGTCACAGAGTGTGTGACGAAAGAACTATGACTATATATAAACAACTATCTGGTTGTGGAACCAACCAACCAACCAGAAATTTATAAATTTATAAATTTATAAATATATAATAAATTGAAGTGAAAGCAACTGGTGCGTGTGTTTCTTATTGGCAACATGACCCTCCCAAAGTATAACAATATTTATTTATACACATATTCATATAGATCAGCTCATACGAATTTTCGAGTGTGTATCCAATATATACAATATATAAACATGCACACAACACATATATACACACACATATCCACACATGTAAAAATTCACATGCATATACACACACATAGGCATATATATGTGTGTGTGTATGTATATATATATATATATACATATATATACATATATATACGTATATATATATATGTATTATATATATATATGTGTATATATATATATATATATACATATATATGTATATATATAATATATATATGTAATATATATATGTATGTTTATATACATATATATATATATATATACATACATATATATTGTATATATTCTATATATATTGTATATATATATATATATATATACATACATATATATTGTATATATTGTATATATATTGTATATATATATATATATATATAAATATATATGTATATATCTGACTGTGTTCTTGTGCATGCATGCATGTCGTTATCTATGTAGATATGTAGGTATGTAAGAATATATGTGTGCGTGTGTGTGTGCGTGTGTGCGTGTGTGAGTGTGTGTTTATAATTCCATAATTGAATTAACATGTGTAATATATGTATATAAACGTTATATCGCTGTTCCGTTTTATTATGGGAAAAGCAGATAAAAATAATAGGGAGAGAAAAGGAAAGTAGAGTGAGAGACGGTGTGGGTAGGAAAGAAAAAGAGTTTGAGAAGAAAAAAGGGCACCACTGAGAAGGTAAATATTTAAGAAAGAGTGGATGAGAGATAGAAGAAAGGAGATCGACGAAGACATTGGCTATATATTCATATATATATATATATATATATAAGGAGTCGTCGAAGACATTGGCTATATATGAATATATATATATATTGGCTATATATTGGCTATATATATAAACGGAAAAAATGAAACGAAATTTCATTTCCCATTCTTAGTACGGCTGTTACTTAAATATAAGTATGTACACGTACATACATATATGTATGCAGACGTACAGTAGTATGTATATATATATATATACATACATGCACACATATATATATGTACGTATGGATTCACCGAACATTTATTTTAATGCTCGGTGTGTTTGTAAACAAACATCCCGTATTAAGCCGTAGTGTCCAGCAACCATCGTTGCTCATTTGTTCAACACTGACAAAGGAACGCTGTACTAGTTTCAAGCTTATTAGCTATCGTCAGCAACGTATACCTTCCTGCCAAATTGTTGAACGTATATACTTACCTTATGCATATTAACGGCTGAGCAGCCCAATTTGCATATCGAGTGGGTTAATCGGCAGAGTGCACGGAAAACGATAAACGGAAAAAATGAAACGAAATTTCATTTCCCACTCTTAGTACGGCTGTTACTTAAATATAAGTATGTACACGTACATACATATATGTATAAAGACGTACAGTATTATGTATATATATATATATATATATATATATATATATATATATATATATATATATATATATATATATATTCATATATAGCCAATGTCTTCGTCGACTCCTTTCCTCTCAAGAGCGTGAAACTAATAAACCTTTGTTCGTACTGCCTCTCTGTTTTGTTCCCGTTCCATTTTCCACTATATATATATATATATATATATGCGTGTGTGTGTGAACAGTAAAGAGAGTTAGAGAAAGATATAAAGATGTTGAAGAGAGTAAATATGCCTTAGTGTGAAATGAGGAAGAGAAAAGAGATGATGTTGGGATGTAAAAAGGGATGACGATGTGGACTAATAGAAAATGAGTCGGAGAGTGTGAGAGAGTGGGAGAGAGAGATAGAGATAGGGAGAGAAAGTTTGATAACATGAGGTTGAATTTGCTGGCAGGAGGCTTGAAATGAAAGTTACAGTAAAATAATTGTTTCTACTTTAGGCACAAGGCCAGCAATTACCCAGTACATTACTGGTACTTTATTTTATCGACCCCGTAAGGATGAAAGGCAAAATTAACCAAAGTTACAGTAAAATAATGAAGTAATAAAAGAAATGATAAAAACAAAGGAAATCTTCTTCAGGGTGTGAGTAGGGCGGATTTTTGAAAGAATAAAGGGCAAGTAACTTTGATGTTATAAACGTATAGACTCTACTTGTTTAGATATATGTGTGTTTCTGTCTGTGTGAGTTGGGGAAGTTGCATGAGTGCGACAATGATAATGATGTAGATGATGATATTGATGATGGTACTGGGATGAGGTAGTGGCGGTGATGAGAATGGTGGTGAGTGTTGGGTGGAGTTGGTGATAGTGATGTGTGGGATGAGTGTGGCTGCATGATTGTGATTGTGGTGGTGGTGTTTCTCTTGCTATCGTTTCTAATTCTGTTGCTCTATTGCTCATGTTTACGGTGATGATGGCAAGGCTAATGGTAATTGGGGAAATGCAGTTGACTGGTTGATGGGGTGTTTCATTGCAACTAAGCAGATTAAATGAATTTTGTTTCGGTCTTTTGAATTTTTACACATAAATGCAGACTCCCATACACACAGACTTATATATACAGAATACAAGAACGTACAGGAAATGGGAGATTACAAGACGTGACGGCGGAGCTTTTACATAAAAATCGTATAACTTTAACATTAATAAATAACAATAAACTATATATAAAATAAAATGACAGTCGTAGTCCCCAAGCGTAGATAGAACAACCCTAAACTCCAAGAGCACGTTTTGTAGGGCTTCCCGTCTTCATTCTTTTTGTCTTCCTCAACCTACAGGTTTATGTACAGAGAAGGCCCATTCCCTCAGGCCATCAAACAGCAAATTATTGAGGTAAATAAAACGTTATGCCAATAACATTCAAACTCAAACTAATTCCACAAGCAACATGATAAGATGAATCTTCTCCGAAATGGTTTAATCCGTAAAAGTAGTTGAGAATCCAAAATCAAAGTTCGTATGAGTAAATTCGACGAGCAATATAATTGTCATGGTACAGAGCACATAAATAACTCCATTATAAGTATGATACAAATATTACACACATTACACACATAGAATGCTTTGCGATATTCATCCCAGAACTCTGTACACTGAGTTCAAATCCCGCTAGAATCAATGTTGCATTTTATCCTTTCGTGGTCGATAAAAGAACTACCATTCCATTACTGATTCTTGATCTATATTTGTTCTTAATTTCTCTCTTCCACTCGGAAAGAAATCGGCTGGAGAGGGGATCGCTTCTTCCCGGTTTAAAGTGTGCAAGAAACGCCGTACAACACCGCTACCACTATGTAGGGTTCCATATATATATTTCACACACACATACATACATACATACATACATACATACATACATAATATATATATATATATATATATATATATATATACCGTATATACTTGAGTAATAGTCGATTTTATGTAAAAGTCGACCCCTTATGTTTGGTAAAATATCTTGAATGTTCCATAGAGCTTGTAGAATAGTCGACCCTAGTGTTTCTGCGACAACAAGTCAACATTTGTGGGCCAAAGTATCATATTGTACGGAGAAATACCCTTTACAAAATGCAACAAAGAAATTGGTAGTTCCTAATCTAGTCATGAAGAAGACAAGGTTTTCGCTGGAGATAGTTGAGGAGATTTTTACTGGTAGAGAGTGGTGTTTTGTGTCTACTTCTTTATCAATTTTTGTATTTAAAGCCTTAAGTTGCACTGAATTAATTATAAATAAACATGCAGCACTAATATACGGTACCATAACACACCTGTGATAAGTGTGACTTTAAGCACGAATATGAAAATAAAGTGATTGGAGAGTTGTGGTAAGAAACACGCCGAGCATGTATCGGTAGAGAGCGTCCTACCGATAGGTATATTGCTCATGATAATATACAGTAATTATGAGATATAAGTTTAATTTGATTGATACGAGTAAAAGGGCAATTGTATATATTTATCAAATCTGCGCGGACTTCTTTATGAATTTTGTTATTTACTAGGAAGTGTGTTTTAATGCATAGACTCGGTAATATTACTGTAATCTATTGCGGCTTTGGTGTTATCTGTTTCGAGACCAGTTGAATTTTTGCTACTGTTACGGTACTTTGGATTCTAACTTGAATTGCAAACCCCTCAAAAATAGTATCAATGTAATAGTCGAATCCATGAATTTAACCTAAAAAATGGTCTAACAAATTCGAGTTTTACACGAGTGTATACAGGAAGGAACATCTGATCGAACCTATATACGAGGTCTGATAGTATACAGTTATATAACTGCTACAGATAAGACAATATGTCAATATGATCAACCCTCCGAAACGATCGTAAAACAATGATATGAATAGGTAAAAAACTCGACTTTGTTGTTATTATTTTCATTGTTAAATTAATACGTAATATATATATATCGGAATTTTGGGTGATAAAATTACTTTTCTTTCTTCTGTAAATATATATACATGCATTGAGAATGTGTGTGAATGTGTGTGCCCATCTGTGTGCGTTAATGTGTGTTTTAATACACATGTAATTAGTATTAAAAATGATACATGATTAAGCACTGAATATATATTAGTACATATGTATAAATTTACAACATGAAGCCCAGGATGTGAGAGTGGTGGTTTTGTGTGGTTGTTGTTTATAGACTTGCGTCTTGATGATTGTCTAAGTATCACAGGCTAACATGAAGTTAGATTTACAAAAATATTTAATTGCTTAGAATTTGATTTGGTGAACAATTTGACTGCTTGGAATGCATTTAATTTTTCTAATACACACACACAAAAAAAACACATACACACACACATACACACACAAACACACACGCACACATGCATATATATATATATATATATATATATATATATATATATATATATATAATCTTTCTCTTTCTTCGTAACCCAACGGCTTATTTTTAAAAATATCCAATACTAATAATATAATTAAAGCTACAAATCCACTATCCGGGAGCTTCAAACAGTAATGGTTGCATTCTTTAAGGGTATGTCAATATTTATTTATAAAACTGATCTATATTATATTTTATCTGATGAAAGCACACCATAATTTAACTTGGTGTCCTTGAAATATGTATAATGAAATAAACATGGTTTTATAAATATAGTTTCCATTTGTTAATATCGTATTTTTACTCCAAATATTTGTTGAGTGCTTTATATCAGTTATAAAAATATTTGCTTGTTGTATCCCAACAATTTAAATAGAACTTTTACATATATATATATATATTTATTAAAATTTTTGCTCTACGGTTCTTATATATTTGATATATATTTATCCTTATCGAGCCCTCTTTGGATTTTAGTCTTCAAATTTATTATTATTACTATATATATATATATATATATATATATATATATATATATACATATATTCATTCAGGGATAAATGCATACGTACAGACATAATTTCGTACAGTTTCTAAGGCTGGTACATAAACACCAATGCCACCTTTAGAAACATTATGAGACATTGAGATAAAAGAAACACCCATATGGTAATGTGGAGGAATACTTCATTCTAAGTATAACAGCAAACTTCTTTAAAGAAACGCTATGAGTTTATTTCGGAGAGCAGTCACGTAAAAAATTTCCAAATAAACGTAAACCAGGAATACACCGAGGTGCGTTGACCAACACCCCTTACAAAAGTCAACGCAGCGATAAAGAACACATATAAACACAGACCTAGAGAGAAATCCATGCAATCACGCTAATCTGACATGAATCTCTGAGAAGTGAGATGCTGTAACATGAAACAATAATCATATATAAGATATAAAAGATATAATTCATCGAAGAGATGTATTTTTTATTGTTTTCGTGATCACAATATATATATATATATATAATGTAGACACACACAAATATATATATATATGTTTGTAAATGTTATTGTGATACAATAAAAAACTTTTATTATATATGCATATAGGACGCCGTAAACTGACACTATAATTACATACACTAAATGTATTTATTTCACTGTAGGTGAGTATGAAGTAATGCTTTTTATTGTAGAAGATAGAACACAAACATATTATACACACACATACACACGCATATTATATATATAAAGTATATATATATGTGTGTAAATACATATATGCGCATGAATATATATATATATGTGTGTGTGTGTGTGTGTGTGTGTGTGTGTACACATAAGCGCGCACACAACTTTAGGTATTTTTACCAATCATAACATGCTGTTTCTCTCAGTGATATATGTGCAAAGAGGTATATGAAATTCGCGGCATACACAATCTGACGTGTGAATTATATCCTTATATAATAAACGGTATTCTAATAAACGCATATTTAACATATGTTAAACACCTCGTGATATCTTTTTATTCCCAGGAGATATGATTCTATTACACTACCATCACCTTCTCCAAAAATACACGATAAACACATGTGCTAACGAAAGCCTATGCACGTTCTCTCCACGGTATGCATAAGCTCAGGCTACCATTAATACCAGCACCGGCGCTGCCGCCACAATTACCATGATCATCACAATCATGACTACCAATACCACATTATCTGTCACCATTCACAATGTGTTATCGTAAACGCTAAAAATTCTCTCTCATCTATCCTATCAAACTTTATTTTTGAAAAGAATTCAAAATTTAAACTCGAATACAAATTACTCCATATTTATATGTGGTGAAGTAGCAGGGTCTATAGAGTGTCATATTAAATGTTTTGTACTGATTGATTTTGCTATCTCCAATTTCAAATCTTATCGAAGTCATTTTTGCTTTTCATCGTTTCCTAGGCCACAAATATATTTGCAGTCCAAGATGATGAATTGATGAAATACCTAGAGCGTTGAACGAGATAAATTGTGGTACTTCTCCTGGGTTTCTGCGTTTCGACTTCAAATGCAAATATCATAACCTATCCAACACGCATCGTCAGATTACACAGCCACACCTAAGAAACCAACATAACTGTTAACTCATTATCAAAGTAGCAGATCAAAAGCAGGGTAAAAAAAAGCATCGAACACATTACTCTAACTTTAAATTAATCAAATGTTGGTCAATACTTTAGAAATAGCGAACAAGTTCCTGAAAATCTCGCTCGGCCGTCTTTCAAACTGAAATGACTTCTGGTTGTTTTTGCTTATTTTATTTTTGGTGAATGTGTTTTAATAGATGCCTTAAATATTCAAAGTGTGCTCAAGCATCAATACCTCAATGATGCGGCCTCGGAAGTTGGGAGAGCGCTCTCTAGCGCGCAGGACAACAGGCGCTAGTCCCTTCATGGTCCCGGCGGACAGAATGGAACAAGCATTGGCCCGAAGGATGACGAGTGGAATGTATTGAAATAACCATTCCACTCCTGCAAGTTACCAACTCCAGCCGGATAGTACTGAGTAGGGAGATCATCTGAGGACCAGAAAATCGGGAAATCTGCATTATGACAAGTTCGATGACAAACCTATCGAAGAGTGACCGATACATTGACAGCTTGCGATTTGTGGCTTCTCAGGCAATAAAGCCTGCGTATGAAACAGAATTTACCAGCTATCCGCTGTCCAATGTGTCCCTGCATGCTGCGTCCAAGAAGCTGTCTGGCCTTTTGCCCTTCCTTGTCAAGATGTGCTGCCTCAAGCTAAGAAAAGAAAGTTGGGGTACCCAGGCCATGTTTAATGATTTCGTTGAGACCCGACAAAATTTAGGAGTTGGCCATCTTTATAGCGACACTGTAGTAGCTGAAGGTCGAAATAATCTACCGTGACATTTATGTGGCTCTCAGATCGGGAGGCCAAGTCTCTAGTAAGCATCGATCCGCAGTCAGATGCTGTCCAGCTGAGTGCTAGTCGATAGCGAAGGTAGTAATTATGTCTGATAATTTGAAACATTTATTGATTTCTGTTTTTTTTTCTTTATCTTCATTCTTCATACCCAAGGGAGAAATTCATAAGACTGTGCTTTCGCATTACTCTGTGTGTTTTTATCTTTGAACTATATATATATATATATATATATATATATGTGTGTGTGTGTGTGTCTCTGTGTGTGTGTGTCTCTGTGTGTGTGTGTCTGTGTGTGTGTGTTAGTGAGTGTGTATGTGCGTGCGTGTGTGTGAGTGAATGAGTGTGTGCGTGTATGTGTTGACTAAGGGAGCAAAGTTCCATTTCAACTCCCTTTCCATACACAGAAAACAAAAACATAGTGATTACCTTTTAGGCATTTCAGAGATTTTTGTGTTTGCAACAGAAAATATCTAGCCCCATGAGTTACGGAGGAATATTAGTATAACAAGGCAGACACCATGTAGAAGCAATCACCATTAATACATATTTACTAATATATATTCAGTGCTTAATCATGTTAAATTCATATTTGGGACAAAGATCTCCGACAACTGTTTAAGTTGGTGTGATTTGTGAAGATATGATCTCTACATCTTTACGTGTATCCATGTCTGAAAACAACAACACCTATATTCATGTGTGTGTGTGTGCAGATACACACGCACGCACGCACACACACACACACTCACACACATATATAATCATATATGTACAGGTAAAATTCCGTAATAAGGAAAAACCCTTGTAACGAATTTTTTAGTATAACGAATATTTTTTCAATCCCGGCCACACTTTCAATGTGTTAGCGCGATCTCGTTATAAAGAACTTTCGTTACAACGAATATTTTTGATACCACGTGAATTTCGTTATAACAGAATTTTTCTGTGTGTGTGTGTAAGAAATTTAGGTCTTCCAATAACACTTTCGTTCTTTCTGACAAAACCAATAATATTTACGAAGTCGACAACACTACTTACAGCCACTTGGCACATAACGCTATAACCTCTAAATATAAGACGGCTACTCTACGGCCTAGCACGACATCAATACAGAAGCCAAAGATCTTGCTGCCGCCCTTAAGGGAGATGAGAAACTGCAATGCTTAGCTAAGCGTGAGGCATTTCTCAGCCTGAAGAATCACAAGGTAGACTTCGCTTCTAATCCCACGTGTAGATTACTAAACTCGGCACGCACGGTAATGGAACTAGTCAGTAAGGCTATACTTAGACACATAGTTAAGACCTGTCAAGACCATAGTTAAGACCTGTCCCAGTGGAAGAACAGCGACTCCATCATTAAGTGCTTTAAATCATTCAACTCCACAAAAGCGAAGTTCACGCAATTCAACATTGTAGATTTTTACCCGCTGATCTTAGAGACCCTGTTAAACAAAGCGTTGGACTTTGCTACCACTTACACTACCGTCCATGTTTAAGACAGGGAGGTTATCGCACACTGCCGGAAAACCTTCCTCTTCAGCAACGGAGCAGCCTGGGCAAAGAAGTCAACCAATCCAGACCTATTCGACGTCTCCATGGAATCGTTTGATAGTGCTGACATATGCGACTTGGTTGGCCTATTTATTTTATACATATTACGTGTTACATTCCCGGAGTTCCACACGGGAATATACCGCGCTGATGGCCTGACCTTATTGAGCCATAAAAGTGGTCACGAACTGGACCAGTTTAAAACAGATTTAAATTCTACCTTTAATGAGTTAGGACTTAGGATAACAGTAGCTACCAACCTCTATAGCGTAGATTTCTTAGATATTAATTTAGACCTTCGCACACACACCTACAGACCCTTCGATAAGCTAACCGAAAAACTTAATTACATACACAAGGACTCAAGCTACCCTCCTACTGTTTTTAGAAACTTCGTAAATAATATCAGTACTAGAATCTCTAACCTCTCCTCTAATAAGGCTATCTTTGACAGAGCGGCACCCTACTATAAAACAGCATTAGCTAACAGCGGCTTCTTGCAACCAAATACTTACTTCCCCACTAACAACAACAGCAATAAGAAAATCGTAACACTAGACAAACTATATGGTTCTCTCCTCCCTTCTCACTCAACGTTAAAACTAATATCGGAAAAAATGTTTAGCCCTCTTAGATAGACACTTTCCCATATGTCACTAATACCGCTCCATCTTTAACAAACACAGAGTAAAACTACTCCTGCGCTAAGAATATGAAGGCCCACATCACCAACAGTCCTAAGAGCGGCACCCCACTAGGATGCTCTTGCCGAAAGCCTGAAGCTTGTCCCCTTCAACAACAATGCAACACACCCGCTCTAGTTTATGAAGCTGTGGTCACTTCCAACCGACCAAAACAACCACAGGAGATCAAATCCTATGTGGATATGGCGGAGGGCCGATTTAAGGAACGCTTCCTGAAGCATCAGTCGACCTTTAGCTACCCGGACAAACGAGCATCCACGAAACTCGCGGGCCACGTATGGTCCCTCAAGGACAATGGAAAGCCATCACGAAGTCCAAGCCATACGCAAGGGGCAATCCGTCTTGTGGACTGTGTATAGAAGAAAGGATAAATATTCTAAGGAGATTACGCAATAGCAATTGCCTAAATTCAAGATTTGAAATCTTGTCACGTTGTCCACATGTCTGGAAACTACAAAGCTCCGGATTGAATAACAACAACATTCTAATTTTCTAATCAACTCGAACATCTTATGCCAGACTTTCGCAGTTATCTCCCTTACACCATTCGCCCGAGGTTTTTTAACGCTCGGGCGAAGTGACCGTTTCTGCGCATGCGCATTCATATCCTATATATATCATATATATATATATGTGTGTGTGTGTGTGAGTCCCGCGTTCAATCGGGGGTAACCACAGTAAATAAGGTACTCAATACGTTAGCAGAATGTAAACATCAAGTTCAAAATAGAAATGGTTCCTCCAAGACTAGAACTGTTTCAATATTAAACTTGATATGTATGCATATATATATTTATATATATATATATATGTGTGTGTAGTGTGTGTGTGTATGTGTGTGTGTGTATGTGTGTGTGTGTGTTTGTGTGTGTGTATATATGTATATAAACTTATACATATGTATATGTATATATATATATATATATATACACCTATACTGTACCTTTTGTGTTGTTATTTCTGTTTACCTTTTACACACACACACACACACACACACACACACATATATATATATATATATATATATATATATAACGAAGAAGTGTGCCTGTGTATGAAATCAATACATAAGAACCTATTACCACCTACGGGGCAATACATGGAGAAAAGCCTATGAAAATGGATCTTATGTTCAAAAAATATTTCAAAATTATTAAATGAATCAAAATATGTGGTAATATGGTGATGAATACTCACTGCCTTTTGTATATTAAAGAAAAGAAACAGAGAGTTTGTATGTAATTTAACACTCATATATGTATTTTGGGGATTGGTTTTCTTTATGTTTTATTTATGTTTTCTGTTTATTTAGAAGCACGAACGTACACACGTGCCATTATATGTACACAGACAAGGGCGGTAATTGACAATATTGTTAGAGTGACGCCCCTTTATGATCTGAGTTCAAATCCCACCGAGGTTAACTTTGCTATTCATCCTTACGGGGTCGATAAAATAATTGTTTCTACTTTAGGCACAAGGCCAGCAAAAACCCAGTGCATTACTGGTACTTTATTTTATCCACCCCGTAAGGATGAAAGACAAAGTCAACCTCGGCGGGATTTGAACTCAGATCGTAAAGGGACGTAACTATGCTGGAAAGCATGGCGTCCGACCCTCTACCGATACTGCCAATCCACCGCCCTAAAATAATGTACTTGTCACGCACTGGGGTTAATTTAATCGACTTTACCCTCCCCAAAATTGCTGGCCTTGTGCCTATATAAGAAACCATTATATGTACACAGACACAGATACACACACACACACACACACACACACACACACACACACACACACACACACACACACACACACACACACCTATATGAATATAGGGATAGGTAAAATCCCCACCGTGGCGCCAAGCGGTCTCGGTTTGTGTCAAGCGGTTGCCCTGTCAGCAAGTTCCCATGCATTGAGTATTCCCCTGATTAGTGGTCTTCCAGGTCTCAGCACCACAGACGTTATATATATGAACACACACACATTTTCTATCTATCTATCTATCTATTTCTCTCTATATACACGTGAGTGTGTGTGGTTGTGTGTGTGTTTGTGTGTGTGTGTGTGTGTGTGTGTGTGTGTGTGTGTGTGTGTGTGTGTGTGTGTGTGTGTGTGTGTGTGTGTGTGTGTGTGTGTGTAAGTATTTGTGTGCGTGTGTGTATGAGAGTGTGTATTAATTACACATTTCAATTCAATTTACGAATCCTATTTCAGTACTTGATACTTCGCACCTTATTCATGTCTTCTATGTGGATTTGTTTGGGATGTATGCGTGTAATTTTGCGGTTTGTATATGTGTGGGGTTTTATGTTTACATATAAAACTGTCTAATATTAATGACGATTTTTTATAGGCTATATTTTTAAGAAATCTAAGGATGATTAATATTAATAGTGAAAGGAGCATAGCTGAATCGTTGATTTTCGTTTCGCAATCCTGTTTTTCAATCCACTGCATGACATCTTGGAATCATATCTTTTACAAGTCTTCCGTCGACCCACGATTTGTGAGTAAAATTATGTTGACGGATGGACTGCAAGTTCAGTTTAAAATTCAGCTTTGTCGCACAGTGTGCCACAGTCGGTATCTATACGAATTCCCTCAAGGAAACACGTGTCTCTGAATTGCTCAGCCAATTGTTAGTTGCATCAGCTAGCTTTTTCATTATCGAATTACTGGAACTTGCATCAGCGAACCCGACGCAGTTTCATTCCCTTTCATTCTAATGTATACTACCTTTTTAAACAATAGGCTGTGATTTGAGGATATTTGGCAGCTATTTTCAGTAGATTGAATAAGCACTTAAAAGCTCCATGACAGATTGTTATTTGTATTCGATATTGGAAGACGGTGGTATGATAGCATCTTGATAGCGCCATACAAAATTATATGTAGCATGTATTCCCGTTCTTTACCTTCTGTTTCAAATTCTAACAAGTTTGATGTTGCCTTTCATATACTTTCAAGTATCAATCTTATACAAGATATAATCAACTCGTCACCCATCCACAACACAGAAAAAAATTCGATCTTTGTGCATATATTAGAAACTATTATTGTGGATTGGCAGTATCGGTAAAGGGTCGGACGCCATGCTTTGCAGCACAGTTACTTCCCTTTACGGACTGAGTTCAAATCCCGCCGAGGTTAACTTTGCCTTTCATCCTTACGGGCTCGATAAAATAAAGTACCAGTAATACACTGACTTAATTGCTGGCCTTGTGCCAAAAAGTAGAAACAATTATTATCTAGAAATTAGAACTGCAGAATCACAAGAGTGCCGTTTAAAACACATCGAAGGATGCTTTATTGACGTCACAATATATTTTCGGTTTAAGCCCCGTTGGGGTAGATCTTTCCTTTTATTATTTGAGGGTGGATTAAAAAATAAATATCTGTCAAGTATTAGATTTGACTGTATACACTATATACTCATGCACCCCTTTCCATGCCAGAAAGAAAAAAAACTAAATGTGGCCTTATTGCTGTTGCATATAGATCCGATATCATTATTGTTATAATTTATATATTTATTATCAGTATACCACCCATGAGTAATATCATATAATCGGGAAGAGGATTTCACATATGATACGATATTTTATTACAGCAACTATATTATTTATATTTATTTCATATTTATTCCTTCTTATATTTCATGTGTATGTATTGTTGGTTTTTACTTCTACTTAATTCTTTCATCCCATGCCACATACCCGTTCTAATTTTTCAACGAGTGTACGTGAGTTGTGCATGTGTATGTATGTGTGTATGTCTGAATATGCGCGCGTGTGTGTGTGTGTGAATGTGTGTGTGTGCGTGTGTATGTGTGTGTGTTTTATTAAGCAGTGAATTTATTAGTTAAATATTTATGGAGAAGACACTGGCATTCTGTTTCAAACGTGTTCAACGTTAGAACGGGCTTGATGGTGTTGGTTCTGGGGCTCGTATTATTAAGAATATAGAAAACAAGATATTTATTTATCTCTCCATCTAACCACCCCGCCTTTTCTCTCTTTCTCTCTCTCCCACCTCTATCTCTCTCTCATATATATATATATGTATATATATATTTTTTTTTGAAGGCGCCTGGATTCACAATCGTGAGGTTGTAAGTTCTATTCAAGGACCTGGCGATGCGTTATGTCCTTGAGCAAGACACTTTATTTCGCATTGCTTCTTCTATCTAGAGTTGCAACCGATAGATAGTATTAGCAATTGGAAAGATCAATGGAAACATTGTCTCCTCGGTCTGATTTGACGAAAGTCGATTTACTGTCTATATATATGCAGAGGTTATATTTAATTTGTTGGGATTCAACAAGCTTAAACATTTTTATAACTGATATAAAGCACTCAACAGTTTAGTGGAGTAAATACACAATATAAAACCACATTTATTTTATTATATATATTTCAAGGGCGACGAAGGTAAATTATGGTGCGCTTTCATCAGATAAAATACAGATTTGTTTTATAAATAAATATTGACAATCCAGCGAATTTCAACGGTTGAGGTTGTCTTATTTCCGGGTATGTCAATATTTATTTATAAAACAAATCTGTATTTTATCTGATGAAAGCACACCGTAATTTACCTTGGTCGCCCTTGAAATATATATAATAAAATAAATATGGTTTTATAAATATAGTTTTCATTTATTAATATATTGTATATATATATATATATATAATTGATCGATTCCCGAAGGGCGTCAGAAAGGTGACCACAGTTAAAAAAAGTATTCAATACGTTGGTGAAATATAACCATCTTAATTTTAAACAGAGATATGTGTGTATGTTTGTGTTCGTGTTTTCGTGTTTGTGTATTAACAAGGATGAAAGAAAAATACAAAAATAACGAAACAGATAAACAAACAAACGAATAAAATAACCAAAATATATAAACAAAATCTAATATATGTGAAATAGCTTGAAATCTTGCGAGCTGTTTAAAACCCAGTAAGTTAGTAAGTATGTGGATCTGCTGCATGTTGACTAAACTGTTTGACTTACGATCGTAAGGTTGTGAGCTCGCATCCCTGCGGTGCGCTGTCTCTTTGAGTAAGAAGCCTTATTGCATGTTACACAGCTCCGTTCAGCTGGAAAAGTAGAGTTGTACCCGTTATTCAAAGATTCTGCCTTGTTATATATATGTCATATTGAATCTCAATGAGAATTATGTTAGAGGTTCATGTGTCTATGTAATGCTACTTCTCCGTTAATTTCACGTGCCGGCTGTTCCGTTGATCCAATATCTGGATCATTCGCCGTCGGAAGATACAGATTTACACTAGTGTGTTTGTGTGTATATGTGTATGTGCGTGAGGTGTGTGTGTGTGTGTGTGTGTGTGTGTGTGTGTGTGTGTGTGTGTGTGTGTGTGTGTGTGTGTGTGTGTGTGTGTGTGTGTGTGTGTGTGTGTGTGTGTGTGTGTGTGTGTGTGTGTGTGTGTGCGCCTGCTCCATTAAGAAAAGATTCGTCAGGGAAAGTCTCATGGTGTATCATTCAAGACGTTTTTCAAACCCGGACAAACTGAGAATTGATCACTAACTAGTTTGTAATGCTTGGTACTTGATGTCACTGTTGGTTATGATAATGGTAGTGTACGTGCTAATATAGGGATTGCTGATAAGATGTGAGTTCAATTCTCAGTGGCGCGTTTTATCCTTTACTAGCAGCAGGGCCCGGCGATGCACGGGGTAGGAAACGTGAAATAGCACCACGCATATGCAAAGATTGAGGAATGTAGCTGTGTACTTTTTGAATTCCCTTATTCTCAGGGAATGATTGTTCATCTATTGGAAACGTAGAACACCAGCAGGCCGAATCCAGTAGTAGCAGTGTAAATGGGCTGATTGCGGAAATCCTGTATGCAAAAGGAGTAAGTAAGTGTTGTAGGGCGATGTATGTCGTAAGTCTGGGATGTCGTAAGTCACGGATGGGGAACACACGTCAGTCTGAAGGAGCGACGTAGTCAATTGTGTGAAAACCAAGTAGGGATATACGTTTAAGTAGGGATATTGCGATGACGAAATCTGCGTGGAAACGCAGCTGCGGCAGAAGGGGTCATAGTGCTATTAGCACAAACGCTGGGCGGCACTGGTTGCACTGCGTTTACACAGCAACTAAGGTGTGACAAAAGGGGTCACCGCGGAATTAGCACAACCGCTGTCCCGCGTACTTGCGCAGGGCGTTCATACTGCGGTGTAGATGCAACAAAAGGGGTCTTAGTAGAAGTAGCACAGACGTGAGTTTTACGGTGTCAATGACACGGCAACTTACACAGGGCCCGGATTTGCGCGTGATGAAAGCACGAAGTGTCAACAGGGTCCCGACAAAAATTTTAAGGTCCTCCTCATTTCCTCAATCCCCCGAAAATGGTCCTGCTTAAAAGTAAGTAATTTTTGTGTCCTCTGTTAATTAAACTAAATCTTTACGAATTTTAACGAAATATTATAAGCTACTTACGATGTTTAAGTAGCGTTTATATTGAAAATGAAAATGGCATGTAATGCCAAATGCTAATTCGTAAATTTACTAGAACCCATTAATGGAATCGGAAACTTTTATGTCCACAGCAATGC
>OZ024743.1:289210586-289213086 GCA_964016885.1 Eledone cirrhosa | reverse complement strand
ATCTCGGTCCATGATTGATCCTGTATTTTCTCACCTCTGGGTGGATAAAAGGCCACATCGACCGTAACGAGATTTGAGCAAAGTAAGTAGATATTCAAACATAAAATTCAAGGCATTTTAGCCGACTCCCTAGCCATTCTGCCAACCCTATAATGATTTCTGATGTAGGCATATTTGGAGGGAGGGGGAAGTGTTTTAAATCGGCCCCAGTGCATTACTGGTACTTTATTTTTCGAACCCCTAACGATGAAAGGTGAGATTTGAACTCTATGCCGCAAAGCATATTGTCCGGTGCTCTACCAATACTGCCAATTCACCACCCTTCTGCAAAACCAATAATAATTATCAAAAATGCTTTAATTTACCAATAAAGTCAGCACGACGTAAGGCGACGAATTGGCAGAGTTGTTAAAATGGCGAACAGAATGCTTTGCGTTATTCGTTTTGGTTCTCTGCTTTTTTAATTCAAATCCTGCCGCGGTCAACTCAACTTTGCCTTTAATCCTTTCGAGGTCGATAAAAAAGTTCCGGTCATTTACTGGGGCCGATTCCTTTTACTCACTTTCTCTCTCTATCCCACTCTCCACTCTTCTCTGGTAGGAATCTGCTGTTTTCAGACTTGGAGAATCATGAGTTCCACCGGGCATAAAAAACGCAAGAAATGCCGCATAGGTCGCTCCTCCGATTCCAGTAGAAGTTACGTGATTATCTCATTAGCACATTTTGGCAGGTATTAGCCAATTATATCAACCCAGTACTTGAGAAATAGAAGGATTTATCGACACCGGGAAGACAGAAGACAAAGATAACCTCGGCTAGATTAGTATCTTGAACCTAAAGAGCCAATACATATAATGCTAGGCATTTTGACAGCTGCTAAGAATAGTAATACTTTATTTGGCACAGAATCATAAAATTAGGGGCATGAGTAAATTTTACGATTGATTCAGTGAACAAAGATGAGTTTCCTTGCCCCCCCCCCCCCCCCTCCCCGACTCATGCCAGGGGGAAAAAGTACTCATAAACTGTAGATCAGTTCTGGATTGAATTCATAGAGCAGATTGCTCTCTGATAAATACATCCATGGCCCAGCTGGTGGTGCTTAATCTAATCTAATCTGACCGAGTTTACACTCGCAAATAAGAAGAACCAGGGCCGCCCCCAGGAGCACTGGATTTGGTATACTTCATATTTGTTTCGTTTGCTAAATACAATCAGGGATCGCTGCTTTCCTGAAGGTCAATAGTTCTCTTCTAACTTGAGCGGGAGCCCCTTTCCATTTTCAATTTGTATTGATCATCTGCAAAACGGCATTGTTCTCAGAACTACTACACCAGTCTTTCGATTTGGCAGAATTTCTATTTTTTTAGATGGCCGTTGACTCTTATGAGTTCTTCCGCCCTTTGTCAGGTTTTGTCTTTTGTACTGCAGGGTGTCCAAAATCACCCTCCTCACCAAGTAAACTTGGTGGGGTTGCCGGTTTAGTCACCGACGGCCCGACCATGCAACATATTGTACTGGGTTACATGTTACCAGTAGCACTCGAGAGTGATTGTTGTACTCATATGATTGTTGGAGACGTTGAATATCGATTTGAATTTCCTGACACTACAGACTTTTGTCTGCTTGACACCGCAAGATTTACAACCTAACGCTGTCTAACCTATAATTTCATATTGTCCATATTCAGATACAATATAAGCAGACGTTGTTGGGTTCAGGCTGAGAGCATATTCGGTGTCGGAATGGGTAAGAATATTTTTCTGATATTCTGATGTTTATAGTATAACAACCGCTACTTATAGAATCAAAGCAAATTTGATTTTGGAATCGGGATTGTAACTAAGTAACTAATGCGTTTCTAACACAGTCAAGCATTTTACAGGATTAAATGAATGTTAGTCATTCTTGTGAGCGGTAACAAGTCAAGTTGATCTCGAATTGGTTTACCCTTAATGCATATATCGATAAAGGAGAGTATTCTATGTAAATAGCAGAAAATCACTGGTACTAATTTTATCCAGTCCAGAGGGAAGCAATTTCACTTCCTACTCTGATGGATTTCAACTCAGTATTGAAAATGCCGTTCCTTACACTTATACTTTCTGAAATCAAATCAGTCCTGGTTCGGCGATACAAATCTGTTAGCATTAAAAGTAATTATATTTATTTTAAAACCTTCTGTTATGGTTTTGTGTAAGAATCTTTTTAAAGCTATGCTCCAAACATCAGCTTAATAATGGTTTCTTATATAGGCACATGGCCAGCAATTTTGGGGGAGGGGAAAGTCGATTAAATCGACCTCAGTGCATTACTGGTACTTTATTTTATCGACCCCGTAAGGAGGAAAGGCAAAGTTAACCTCGGCAGAATTTGAACTCAGATCATAAAGAGCCGTAACTCTATGCTGCAAAGCATGGCATCCGTGAGGTTA
Organism: Eledone cirrhosa; assembly: GCA_964016885.1. Lineage (NCBI taxonomy): Eukaryota > Metazoa > Mollusca > Cephalopoda > Octopoda > Eledonidae > Eledone > Eledone cirrhosa. The sequence goes on along the minus strand of OZ024743.1, from coordinate 289,210,652 downwards.
TATTTGAAACCTATTTGTCTGGCGCTTAAGATGTTGGACCCATTATCATAAAGTCATGGGTTCGAT
>OZ024743.1:289178086-289203086 GCA_964016885.1 Eledone cirrhosa | reverse complement strand
TCCCGCATACTTTTGCTCCGTAAGTTTTGTTGATTCTTACCTTTGCATACCGAATTATTTTGTTAGGAACTGCAAATACACTACCCTCAGAAAAGCTGACTGCATGATATTTGGGTCTTGGGCCCAAATATTGCAATTATATTTGAAAAGTGTACCCCTAAAATTCTACAAAACAAACGAGTCAAACCTCCATTCCCCGTCCACAGAGCAAAACAGTGAAAGCAGAAAGTTAAAAGAAAAAGGCATGCAGCCAGAAGGCAGAATTGAAGAAGACCAACGTAACCACTACCACTACCATCACTACTGGCACTATACCACTATAGACATCACCATCAAGGCTTCCTTGCCAACAACAACAACAGCAACAACAACAACAACAACAACAAAAACAACGTCAACGACAACGACTACAACACCAGCAACAATAACAACATCATCGACAACAACAACAGCAGCAGCAACAACGATAACAACAACGACAACAGCAGCAGAAAAAGCAGGCCCAATACGATATAGTGTCCAACTACCCGATCTCCAGCAGCATTCCGGAAGGTACGAAGCCCCCCCCCCCCCCCCTGTTTCACTCAAACCTTTACGGCCATTGCGAGTAAGTTGCATTAACGTAAATGGCCTGCGGTAATCATGGTAGAATGTCGCTTGTTCAACGACCTTATGGATGTGACCGCCGTCACCGAGAAACGGATTTCCGACAGGCACGCTGTAGCCTCCATATTTGATGCATTTGTGATCTAAGCGTCTTCCTTGACCTGAAGAGTAAGTTGATGGTCCTGGGTGTGAGCAATAGAGAAGGTGGTCCATTTGGACTGGTGACGGTCTACGCCACAATTGGTGTTGGTTGGCTGGATTCTTGAGGCAGCTGGAAGACTTTCTAGGAATTTCTCGCCCTTTATTGTTAGCAAGAGACTGAGGCGGTATCTTGGGCGTACGCTGTAACTGTTTGGTTGTAGCTGATATAAGGGGGGGGGGGGTAAAAGCGTCAAGAATCCGATCTGGCAGTACCAATGTCTGGCAAGTAGCGAATATATTTCTCGAATACGCTAGTGTCGAATACCTCGGCAATCGAGCTGGTCGTCAACTTCTTAGAGAAATGTGAAACCTTGACGTGAGCAAAGATCAATATGGACAAGTCGGTGGGTTTGCATTTCGACACCATCGTTGGGGCTGGACGGACTGACCGGTCAAGTTGCTCGGAGTCTGGCTAGTTCCGGACTTCCAGCTGGGTAGGAAATGGGAAGAGGTATCTAACAGAGTGGTCACACTTACCCCAAAATGGGCCGAAAACTATGAACAATTTCAAGAAATCTGACTGTGCTTCCAATGAGCTACCAGGGAGCTACTAGAGGGCCAAACCTTACATGCACAGAAATGCTGTCAGATGGAGTAGGCCGAGATATGCGGAGAGCGATGAAATCGTTCTGCACCCAATTGTCCCGTGCCCGGGTAGCGCTGACTTCTGGATTTTTGTTGAACAGAACAGATATTGCCACGTGTAGGAAGGATCTGGGTATGGAACGACACCATCATTAAGATTTCCCCACCTACTTCGTTTGGCCGAGAAGAGTAGGCAGTTTTCTTCTGTCTGGTGGAAATGACGAAAGAGAGTGGGTGGTGGACACGACATTTTCCTCTTCGGGCAAGATCGTGTCGACCTCTTTAACATCTACTTGGAAAAGAAGGCGAAATAGAAAGGGAAGTGCTGTCCCTGGTTCATTAGGGTGGTTTAGGATCTGTGTAATTCCTACGTTACCCGTGGATGGTACTCCCACCTATTGGGGGAATTGTTACTTGCTACCTATTTAACATGTTTTTATTAACTATATGTAAATTCCCATTCCCCTGCTCTTTGTAAACTATTGTTATATAATTCTCGTCCTCTTACTTTCACCACAATATATATTAAGTTTTAATGTTTGTATTTCATTTCATTTGATATTGTATTAATTATTTGACTATATATCATATCCTTATCTATAAGTTCTGTATTCAATTCCCATTACAGCTAAAATTGTAATTCATTTTAAATTGTTTCTACTTTTGGCACAAGGCCAGAAAATACCCAGTACATTAATGGTACTTTATTTTATCGACCCCGTAAGGATGAAAGGCAAATTTAACCTCGACGGGATCGAGAATTTATTAATAATAGAACCCACCGATTTTAGAGAAAATGTCTGGGTTTGTGTTTGTGACAATTGTGGAATTGAATGGATCTCTATCGGTTTTGATGGTGAATGATCCTGTTATTCGCTCAAAGGGTCCTCCTGCTCGTGAAATTAACGTGTGTGTCACTGAGATTCAACATTACATTGTGAGAAACAAGATTGGCCCTTTGAATTTACTAATAGAATCGCCCCCAAATAATTTCCGTCTCACCAATTTCATTTACGAGGTTTAAGATATGACACTTTACCAAGGTAAAATGTTGAGTTACAGAACTAAGGTACCAATGTTAGAAACATTAAAATAATAGAAACGCTTTATATTACTGCTGTTGTTGTTGCTGCTGTCGTTCTTGTTGATGAACAATTGGACATCTGTATCCGCGTAAACCTATAAACGAAAGATGTTTCATCCATAATCACCGCTTCGTTTTTTTTACGGATTTAGTATATCTAGAAATACATGTTTTTCCAATGTCTTTCGTTTTATCAAAATTGTAGGGTTTGATATGAATGCCATTTCATTGCTATTTCTACCAAAGTTATTGGCAAAGACCAAATACCTATGTAGGCGCACACTCATTGACTTTAACGTCAATAAGTTGTCAAAAAGGTTAGATAGGGGGATTAAAAATATCTAGAATTGCATATTCACATTTTAGTTAAAACCGTACCGAGGTTGGTATTGCTTTTCAACCTCCAGCAGCAAATATGAAAGAAATATTTTCGTTTCTTACACTTTTTAATTTTAGATATTACCAGAGTCAACATTGTCATTTATTTAGAAGTATTCTTAAATTCAAAGACACTTGACACTACAGTAGATGATTTAAATAAGAATTTGAACGACAAAAAATATATGTATTCATTGTATGAAAGAAGACAGTACTGAACAAATCCTTGAGCGATTTGTCATGCATTAAACATTCTACAGAGCGTAGTCTAAAAACAATCGATCCTTCCAATTAAAACCGACAAACATCGTTTTCATTGGAGGTTTTTTAAAACTATAGGGCAATTTACACACAAACAAAGAAAAAAGCACTACAACTAGCCCAAAGCTTTCAAATTTTTTCACACTGGTGACACACTTTTGAATAAATTGTTTGTGACTATCACATTAATTAAATTTTGTTGACGACACGAAAGTAACGCAATTAATAAATAATCAATTAAATATATCCCGTGTCACCAGTCATGTGTATATATGTGGGTATTGTGTTGAGATCTCAAAAATATTATTTAAAGTTGAATATTTGTAAACGTTGATTTGTCCCGGCACAACTAGACATTATCAGTGGTACACTATATTAAAATGACACACAGTGCGGGATCTACAGAAATAGCCCTATATCAACAGCAAAAAAAAAAAATAAATGCCCTGTAATATATAGGACTAGCATTAATATGACCAGCAGCTAAAGCACTAAAGGTCTATGTTATTACTGCAAAAGCTCACAAGAACATATGACCTTCTAATTTAGGTACAGGGCCAGCAAATTTGTGGGACAGGCAAAGTTGATTAAAACAACCCCTGTACTTGACTGATATTTTATTTTTTGGACCGTTTAATGGTAATCGGCAAAGTTTACCTTGGTGGGATTTAAAGTCACTGTGTAAAGACCCAGAACAAATAACACAATGGCAAATTATCGAAAGCTTTACGAATTCTGCTATTCAGACGCCTTCAATTCAGAGGAAAATATTAGAATTACGAAATACAAATAACACTTTGAAGACAAACATCTTTTCCATTTGCTGATTTCACTGTTTACGCAAGAGAAGTCACTTGCTAGAAATCTAAACAGACTTAATTACTTAAATAATAAAAACCATTTTATAAATTTTTTTATTAAAAGTGTATTCAAATTCAAATTCTGTTCCATTTTGATTTTAATGTTCTAATTTTCATATACAACCTATTGTGTCCACTCACTTTAGCTTCTTCAGTATGACATATTCAGAGTTCATTGAATTAAATTTATATCATGCCTCCTAAATTACATTATCAGAGGTTGATGAGACAAGTGAACATCGTGAGAAACAGATGATTCCTAAGCTTGAGATGGAACATTAAAGCAATTTGATTTCTTAGACAATGCAATGTTTGCTGAGTTATGAGAAATCACGTCACATTAAACATAAGTTATGTTTCCGGACTTTCATTCCAACAGATTCTGCGGGAATGAATATTTACTGAATTTTCACTGAGTGTCATTAATGATAAATCCGCTTTCAATGTCCTGACTATTAAATAAAGAAGGACTTTTGCATACTTGAGGTGTACGTGTGGGGTGTGTTGAATGTGAGTAAATTTACAAGATCATTTTTCTTATTCTTGACACTGTGCTAAAGGGTGGGGTATTGAGTTGGGGGTAAAAACGGGTAATTGAGAATATGGGGCAGATTTTTTCTCATCAAAATATCTGCTTATCCTTATTAGATTTCATTTATGTAGCTCTCGTATATGTAAAATATATCAATCAAAATGGTGGATGTGTCATTTGTGGTTTCGGTTTAAAGATAGAATGAAAGAAAGATAAGAAGAAAATGAATAAATGATTACTGAATGAAAGAATGTATGTAAGTGAAAAAAAATTAATTAATGAATAGAAAAGGAATAATGAAGGATTGAATGAAAATATAAGAAGAATGATGGCATACGAAATGTAAAGCAATAAAATAATGATTTAAATGTTAAGAATGCACGACTGAAGGCAAATTAAATAATAAAAGAACGAAGGAAAAGAAAATAAGTAAAAATAAAATTGAAGAAATAAGGTGAATGGCGTGGATAATTAGATACAACTATATGGTTTGCCTCACTACTAAGTGATTTCTTGTTCAATTCCACAGCACAGCACCATCGATAAGTACCAAATGCCAGAGCTTTATGAATACCAATATTTACTGAGTAAAAATTATTGTAAGCCAGATACTTGCAAGATTCTAGATTTTGTGTGTTAAACATGATCCGCAGATCTTATTGCATACATTCGAGCCATAGCCACCGTCAAAAAACAACTTTTTCTATTACTTCCTTTATTTTAGAGACCCCTACTCATCCTACCTTGATTCATTCATGTAAAATGTTTCAATTTACACATCAATATTATAATCACAAAAGGTCTGCATACATTCACTATTCTAGCTACTTATTAAATATTGAATTCGGAAAATACAAGACATTCTTGAGCTACGACAAACAAGTGTCTACCAATTTCACCATATATGTTCTTGTAGAACATCATCTATTTATATCTAATTGCTAAGTACCCTACTATTATTTCTATTATTTCTAATATCCAACAATTCTACTTCCTTTTTATTATTTCTAACATCCAACAATTTAAGTGAAAGCTATCGATTTAATGAGATGTTTTACAATTCCGGTTTTGGGGAATTATTGTTGATCAACTCCAATCATTATGCTATTTGATAGTTTACTTGATTCGCCCAGACAATCAGCTTAGGAAGAGAATTGAGAGTTATTAAAGCATTGCCTGAAATGCCTTTGGATCTGCGTTCTAAGTTTAAGTCCCGATGAGGTTAACTTACGTTCTTTCAGCGTCGACAAACAAAGTACCTCTCCATTAGTGTAGATTAAAGAAATTGTTAAAGACTCAGACGACATGCTTTGCAGTATCTGATCTGGCACTGTGCAATCTGAGTTTACATTCCGCCTCATTCTGCTATGAGTTGCAAGCGCCAGATAGTCTCAATAATATAAAGATTCATGGAAACATTGTGACATTTTCGACACATTGTTTCTTCAAATGATGTAGTTGTTGTACAGATAACAGGTTGATTCTACATTGCAGACTATTGATTCCCTCGTTTACGTCTAGACAGATTCATGAATAAGCTCATTGTAGGTATAGTTTCGATATATTTTCGTTGTTATATAAAATATTTACGAACATTGTTAGTATGTTTTTCAGAAATATATCAACACTGCTTTCACATAATTTCATAACTTCAATTTGAGAATGAACTTTTTTCTCTACTCTCATCAAATAAGTCTTTTACTCGAATTTAAACAATTATAAAAATGTTTCCTTAAGTTACAATGTCATATAATGTCTCTGTCTTGTCAGCACTACCGCCGTCTCTATCTAATAGTTTACATAGAGAGTTATTTATGTGATGATAAGCTTCATGAACATGGTCGTGGTGGTGATGTCAGCTATTTCCTTACCTTTCCGTTGCTTTCTTTCTATGGAAACATGGACTTTTCTTAGTATCGTTAGCCAATCAACTAAAAAGAAAGTGGGTTCAAATGATAGTGATCTAGCAAGGTATAACAGCACACAGATCCAAGACACCGCTGGTGATCCAAAGTAAATAAAAGGTAAAATAAGTCAGATAAAATTTAGTATCATTTGGGAGCAACTGACGGACTCCCACCACACACAAAGCCACACGTAAATGGCTACAATGTTGCCTTCTATTTCTGTTTTTAACTCGAAGTTTGTGAAATATTGCTAATTTTCAGAATGGCTTTCTTTATATCTGACAAGTTAGTGTAGTGGCTTTCCTTTCCATTTTATCTTTAGTATATTTCGTAATAATATTTCCATATTGTTTTTGGTGTCTTTAACCCATTTAGTTGTTTCTGTGAAGTTAGCATTCAGTTTGTATTTCATTTTTTCCTTGTAAAGAGATTCTTCTTCTTCTTCTTCTTCTTCTTCTTCTTCTTCTTCTTCTTCTTCTTCTTCTTCTTCTTCTTCTTCTTCTTCTTCTTCTTCTTCTTCTTCTTCTTCTTCTTCTTCTTCTTCTTCTTCTTCTTCCTTGAATCTCAGTCATTGATGTTGGTTAATTGGAAAGTCCGTTGGAATGAATATCAAGCCACTACCTGCAGCCTCAGATATTCAGGACGTATCGGAGGGTTCTTGCTGTTCCCAGCAAGCATGCCTTTTGAAGCGTTCCAAAAAGCGTGAAGGGGCCGATTTTCTTTAACCATCCCTGGAAACTTTTGGAGATAGTCCCCAGTGCGCCTATGACAATCGGGATCACTTTGACTTCATGGCAGTTCCACATCCTTTTCACCTCCCACTTTAGGTCCTGGTATCGGTTAATTTTCTCCCTCTCCTTCTCTTGCACTCTCGTGTCGAATGGGCAGGCCACATCCACAATCAGACACGATTTTTTTTCTTTGTCCACAACCACCAGGTCATGTCTATTGTGTTCCAGTTTCTTGTCCGTCTGTATCCTAAAATCCCACAGCACCTTCACCTGATCGTTCTCCATCACCGCCTCTGGCCTATGCTCATACCATTTCTCAGAATGTGGTAAATTGTTTACTTTGCACAGGTGCCAGTGGATCACCCTGCCCATCACATCATGTCTCCAGCCCTTATAGTGGGCCTGGGCTAGGTGTTTACACTCGGATACAATGTGAGCCACAGTCTCCTCTCTCTCTCCACAGATCCTGCACAGTGGGCTAGCCTCCTCCTTGTAAATATGGTGCTTCAACCACTTCGTTTTGAGGGCCTGCTCCTGCGCAGCCATTAGCATTCCTTCTGTAGCCTTTTTGAGGTCTCCTCTTCTCAACCAGTTCCATGTCTGTGGATCTCTAAATTCAGTTTTCTCAAAGAAGGTACTATGAAGGGACTTTCCCTGAAGGCTGCTCTTTCTCCTTGATGTTATTTCCTCCTTGGACATCCCCTGGCCTACTGTCCCCTCCTTCAGTACAGTTCTGAGCATTGGCTCCTTACTATCAGTCACGTATTTGTATAGGTTGTTTTTCTCCATCTGAACACAGTCCTCTATGCTGATAAGACCTCTTCCACCCTCAGATCTCCTTAGGTAGAGTCTATCGACATCACTCCTCTTGTGGAACATGTTGTAGATAGTCAATAGCTTCCTAGTCTTCCTATCCATTTCTTTTTGTTCAGCAACATTCCACCTCAGAATTCCCGCACTGTACCTAATAATAGACACAGCTCGGGAATTTACTGCGCTTATGGCATTTCTGCTGTTCAGATGTGACTTCAATACGCTCCTTACTCTCCGAATGTATTCAGTTCTTAACAATTCCTTCATTTTTTTGTTCTTTATGCCATCAGCCTCCAGAACGCCCAAATACTTGTATCCTCCCTCAAAGTCAATTTCCTTTATCATCTCACCTGTTAGTATCTGGATTCCGTTACTTCTGCTCAACCTACCCCTCCTCATCACAATGACTCCACATTTACTAATACCAAACTTCATACATATATCACTGCTGAAAATACGGACAGTGTCAACAAGCACATCCAACTCCTTCTCACTCTTCCCGAAGAGCTTAAGATCGTCCATGAAGAGGAGGTGATTGATGGTAAGCTCTCACTTTCCCAACTTGTATCCTGCTCTCACTTATCGCAGCATAATGGTCAAGGGCATCAGGGCAAGGACAAACAACAGAGGGGACAGGCTATCTCCCTGGAAGATACCTCTCTTGATCTTCACGCTTCCCAAGGATTCTCCAGTTGATGTCAACTCTGTCTCCCAGGACCCCATACTCCTGCCCAGCAACTGTCTGATGTTATCTGCCACCTTGAAGATCTCCAGGCTTTTGGTGATCCAAGAATGAGGCACCATGTCAAATGCCTTTCTGTAGTCTATCCATCCCATGGCAAGATCAGTGTGTCTCCTCCTGCAATTCCCCATTACCATCTTATCAATAAGTAACTGGTCCTTTGTACCACGTGACTTCTTTCGGCATCCTTTCTGTTCGTCCGGTAACAAGTTGTTTGTGTGGAGGTGATGGTAGATTTCCTCAGACACAATGCTCGTCAACAGTTTCCACATTACGGACAGACATGTGATAAGTCTATAGTTGGTAACATCATTACCCTTGATTCGGTCTTTCATTATCAGAACTGTGGTACCTTTTGTCAACCACTCTGGCACCTCACCCGACACCAAGCAGTCATTGAACATGGCCGTCAGCTTCGTGTGGAGGGATGTTAAATTTTTAATCCAATACCCCTGCACACCATCTGGGCCTGGTGATTTCCAGTTGGTTAGTTTTTTGGCCTGCCCCTTAAGAGTTTCAACTGTGATACTCAAATCAGTTTGTTGGTGTGCCTGCTCACCGATCTCCCTCTGTACTGTCTCAATCCACCCTGCCTGGTCATTATGTCTAACATCCTGGTCCCATATTCCTCTCCAGAATGTTTTTGGTTTGTTCCGCCCCAGGGATCAAGTCGTTGCCTCTTTCTTTCCCCTCAAGCTGTCCAAACAGTATCTTCTGGTTGTTGTCGAACATGCGGTTCTGTTTATACTGACTGACTCTGTTCTCGTATCGCCTGATTTTTGCACTCTTTGCTACAATGCGTTGCTTCAGTTCCTCTATGATAATATTTAGCTTTTTCCTCCTAGTTTTGTACTTTATTTCCAGTCTATTTTTAGTGCCTATGTTTTTTAGTGTCCCATTCAGTAGTGACTCAAGCTTTCCTATGTCATTTCTCATCTCCTTGATTTGACCACTCAGTCGTTTCTTCCACCAAGGCTCTGCTCTTTCTTGTCTGTTGTTTCCTCTCGCTTTTATACCAAGTAGTTTCCTCACCGTATTTGCTGTTGCTTTGAGGATATTGTTGCACTGGTGATGGCTCCTCGCCTCAAGGTATGGGATAACTTTGTTTACCTTAGCTGTTGTTTCTTTTAACTTTTTCCTGTCTACAAATCTTAGGTTCATAGGTCTCCCACTATCATTGTTCAATTCATCTACCACTAAATTTAGGATGTCAACCGAATCTTGTCCTAGCCCGTCAGCATTCATCTCCTCAGTGGCCGTATCTCTGTTCCAGGTATTATTTATCTCAGTATTCAGATCATTGTCTGCTTCGGGTGGTTCCTCCGTTCTCTCGACCTCTTCACCTTCATTTCCCACTGGCTCGTTTGTCTGGCATACTACACCCTCCATCTCCAAGCTATTCTCTCTGCTCAGTTCCTCCAGCTCCAGCTCGCTTATCCACCCATTAGTTCTTATTACCCGAGCCTGCCCGGCCAATTTTTGTTCATCTAATTTAAATAAACCAATCTCGTTCCAGATGTTATGCATCCGTTTGTATAGCCCCTCTCCTTGGGGTTACTTTTCAGGTAACATTGCATAACAGTTCTATTCAATTCTTTCGTCCAGTTGGTTCTGGCCCCTTTCCTTCTTCTTCTTCCTCCAACATCAGCAGTATTTGGTTGACAGTCAGGTTCCTGCTGCTGAGCCAGGGAGCACCTGTTGGGTGAGAGTCTGTCACATGACGTTCTAGTCTCCATTTCACCGTTATTCGAACTGTTTAGGTTCGATATTTAAACACTCTTATCGAGGATTGGCGAATGTATGGTTACATAGCCATCTGTGGATTCACCGTCGCCGGTGTTTGCGCCGCTCCACTTGGCACTTGTGTGGCATTATCACCACGCTGTAGACGAACACAAATAAACAAACAAACACACAGGCAGAAAAGACCCCAAAAATGAATAAGCATAAGTTTCATTGTAATGTAGTGTTCGAATGTCTGACTTAGTTTTTCCCCCCTCTTCTCTGTCCGTCCGCTTGTTTCTCTCTTCATTCTTATTTTCTTTACGTTTTTTTTTTGTTTTTTTTTTGTTTTTCTCTGTTTCTTTTTCTCGTTTTTTGCTGTTGTTGCTGTGCTTATTATTATTATTATTATTATTATTATTGAATGCCATGGTTGACGGAGGCTCGGCTCTGTAAGGTATAGTAATTTTTAACCGTTAAAACAATTGTAAATTGTTTAAAACTTGAACCAAATTGTTGATAAAGACACCCTCCTCCTCGTGAGAGGGGTCTTTCTGTCCGTTATTTGGCCCTTCGGGGTTAAATAACCACTTATTGGGGTTTTGTACCCAAAATTTCATTTTAAACAAAAAAACAACATGGCTACGAAAAAGAAATTTCATATGTCACTCCCACTCATTCCGTCTTCTTCTTCCTCAATCATCACTACAGCAGAGAGAAGATTGTCTCTCTCCCTCCCTTCTTTAAATGTGTCTCTCTCCCTCCCTTCTCTTTCGCAAGTGACGAAAGAAAAGAAAAGTCTCGTGCAAAGCGTGCAAGGTTTCTCCACGACGACGACGACAGCGACGAAACAGGTGTGCGGGAAATACGAAAACCCAGTTCATTCGTCTGACGTCAGGAATAATAGCAGTAGCAGCCGTAATAACAACAGCAACAGTGACAATGAAAACAACAGTAGCAGCCGCAACAGCATCACCAGCAGCATAAACAACAACAGCATTAGCAGCAGCAACACCAACAACAACCACAGCAACAGCGGCGGAGGCAGTAGTCGTAGTACCTGCAGCAACAACAAAAGTACCAGCAGCTCTGACGACAACAACAACAGCAGAGAAAAACCAATCTCATTTGGAGGTATTGCGAAAAACTTGGAAACAATCCTCATAACAAATGAGGAATTAGAGGAAGCGAAGAAGATGGTGACAAAGAACGGACACCGAGCAATCTGCAAGGCAGCGGAAAAATTTTTCGAAGCCCAAGAGCACTGTACGGTCACGTACCGTACAGTAAGTACAAAATCCCGTAGGGTGGAAAGAGCCACAGAGGCCCAAATACAAAAAGCCTTGGGGTCTGTGTGGCAGCGGAAAACGCACATCACCCGAGGCAAAAAAATATGCCACCGTAGACGTACTTTTTGCCACACCCCAGGAGGCAAAGGCCCAATCAGTAGTGACCCTAAGGAGCGAGGAAATGGTGTTGGTGCCCTCCTACTGCGGGCAAAAAATTGTGAGGGTCAAACTGACCCACGTCCCCCCCGGAATGACCCCTTCTTGGCTGGCCGCATCTGTCCTCGTCGGAATCGAGGACAAAACAACTGTACTGCAAGTACAGAAAAAAGTAAGAGAAGATTGGGTCGGCTCCTCCATTGAGATGCTAATCCAAACCAACCAGGAGTGCATCGAAGCTATCCCGGATGTGATAGACTTCGATAACGGCACTCAACTGCCCATAAGTGTTGAGGGCAAACGCCCGAAATGCTTTCGCTGTGGATCGAAGACTCACCTCAGGGCCTTCTGCAACGAGAAGACCCTGAGAAAGGAGAAAACCCCCCTCCTTCCGAATCCGGCTCCACGGCTACCAGCAACAGGACAAGCGGCAACCAGGAACGATAGGCCCGTGGCACCCATACCCACTCCACGGAAATCAAAAACAGCAGCAGCAGTGGAAATATTAACAACAACAACAGCAATAACAAATGCAGCTGCAACAGAGACTCCAGTGCAACATCACCAACAACAACAAGTGAAAGAGTGGAGCTGGTACCCCTCCCCGACCTCACAGAATCAGACATGGAGTGTGAGGTGGGAGAGGGATGGCAAAAGGTCGTAAGAAGGCACAAACGCAGAAGCAGCACATCGTCGCCTTTGAAAAGGGAGGAAAGAAATGAGAAAAGGGTAAAGTCTACTGCAAAGAGACCCACAGCAGCACCAACACCATCACCACCATCACCACCGGCGACAACCCCACCGCCAACAACACCTTCAACACCACCACCACAAGCACCAACATCGCAAACACAACAACAAAACACACACACCCAGCAACAACGACAAGAAAATAGCAGAACCACACCCCACCCCCAGAAAAACAAATGCACGGCAATAAATACACACAACAAGAAACTAATGACTTACATAATTGAACACACAGACATTTCACAACAGGACTACATAATACCTGCACCAATCAAAACGCCAACTAACATAAGACTGCTAAAAATAGCACAGAAACAATACACAAACATTAAAACGAAATTCTCCAACGCAGTTGGTGATTTCAGGGACCTAGGAGGAACCATCAATCGAAGAGTATACTCACACATTCTCTAAGAAGAGCCGACGACCAGCCGAAGGGACGATTCAACGGTCCCTTCACCAGACGATCAAGTGAAAAGGGATGTAAAAACCATCCCTCCTCTACCAAAAGTACGGTAAGTGGTCTTTCCCATCTTTTCCACTCTATTTTAAACATGACCTCACTCAGAATAGGCAGCATAAATGCGCGTGGCTTGGGGTCGTCATGGAAGCAGGGTCACCTGCTCAACGACCTCAGGTCACTAAACATAGATGTAGTGGCCATCAGCGAGACCAGAATCTCCGAAGCACGGGCCTTCGCACCGATCTTCGGCGGCTACGATGTGTACGCATCTCCCAGCCGTCCTGGATCGGGTGGAGGAGTTGCTGTGTTTTTTCGGAGAGGTTTGGATCTCGCCATACGGGCCATCTTCCTGGACCCAGAGGGTAAGCTGGTGGTGCTGGACGTGACCAGCGGAGACGGGCAAGCTTTCAGGCTAGTGGCCGTCTATGCCCCGACAGGAGCAGGGCGGCCTGACTTCTTCCGGCGTCTGGAGACCTTTCTTGGAACGTCCCGCTCTTTAGTGTTAGTGGGCGACTGGAACGGGATCTTAGATGCACGCTGGGACTGTGTGGGATTAGCGGATAGGGGTGGAGGGTGCAAGAGCCTCACCAACCTGCTCAGGCGTTTTGAACTGTCTGACAGGTACCGATTGGATTTCCCGAATGTGCCAATGTGGACTTGGACAAACCGCATAGGGTCATCCAGATCATATGAAGATAGAGTATTTTGTAGGGAAATAGATAGGTCTAGCATAGGCTGTCCACAATTCAAGATAGTCAGCTACATGGACCACAAATTCGTGACCTGTGTGCTTGACTTAGATATGCTTCATAGACGAGGACCCGGCTACTGGAAGCTAAACGCGTCCTTACCAGCGCGCAAGGCCTACAGAGACCGGATTAGCGAACTAGTTAAGCGGGCGTTGACGGGGGCCATCGTCAACAACAAGTGGTGGTTTGCTCTGAAAAGAGCGATTAGAATAGAATCGATTAGGTTTAGTAAGGCTTTAGCAATAGAGAAAAATAGAGCAGAGGGAGAACTAGTTAGAAAATTAGACGAGGCGCTTAGCAAAGGCATAGCGACCGACGTGCTTGCGGCGAAATTGGCCCTTGACCAATTCTTCAATGCAAAGCACGAAGGCTGCATTGTCAGAGCTAGGGTGCGTGCTCTCAGACACGAGGGGACGAAAGCCGTTCAATGGGCCCGAGTGGCGGAGGCGCGTCATGGCAACAAAGCCACGATCCGGTCTTTGGTGGACCACGACGGGCGCATGCTACTCGATCCCGGGCAAATGTGTGAAGCTTTTCAGCGACACTTCGCTCAGCTGTTCGGGGGCAGCGGTGGGCCGGGTAGAGGGATGGACTTTAGTGTCTACCTCGACGGACTGCCGCGGCTTTCGGCCACTGAGGCGAAGTGTTGCGAAAAGCCGATAACAGCCGCTGAAGTAAGGGAGGCAATGACTGGCTGCACAAGGGGTAAATCGCCTGGTTTGGATGGTCTGTCCTATGAACTTTACGTACAGATGCCAGACTTGTTCGGAGGCCTCTTGGCGGACGTCTACTGCAACTGGCAACAGAACGGGAGAATTCCCAGTTCTGTGAGCCGAGGAGCGGCGGCACTGCTGAGAAAGGATCCGAACAAGGGGGAAAACATAGACAATTTCCGGCCCATAACTCTGCTAAACACAGAGTTCAAGATTTTGGCCAAGGTGCTAGCAAAGAGGTTGGCGCTTGTCGTTGGTGGTCTGGTGGGAGAGGCGCAGACGTGCGCCATTCCCGACAGATCCATCCACGACAACCTCCACCTCATGCGATACATCGTAGAGAGGGTAGCTAAGGAACCTGGCACGGGTGGATCCTTGATCAATTTAGATCAGTCGAAAGCTTTCGATAGGGTCGACCATCGTTACCTAGCGGCCGTCCTGAGGGCGGCTGGCTTTGGGCCCGTCTTCAGAGGCTGGATCGCTGCCATGCACAGCGACATCTGCTCTGAGGTGAGAGTGAACGGTCACCTGTCGGAACCGTTCAACATCATGCGCTCTGTCCGCCAAGGATGTCCCCTCTCGTCCCTCTTGTACGTATTGACTCTCGAGCCATTACTGCACAAACTGGAGACGTTGAGGGGAGTCCCGCGCGAACTAGGATGCGGAAGATCCGTGTCAGCATATGCGGACGATGTCACCGTAGTGATGTCGAACGCCAAACACATCGAGGCGATCGGCACTACACTAAGAGAATACGAAGCGGTGACAGGAGCAATGATCAATCAGGAAAAGTCAGTGGGCCTGCAGCTCGGCACCTGGAGAGGCAGGTCCATGCCGTCCAACAGCGTCGTCAGGCGCTGGACGGACGGACCGGTTAAATTGCTAGGGGTCTGGTTCGGTCCGGACCTCCAGACGGACAAAAACTGGGACGAGGTGACGAGCAGGGTGGCTTCTCTCACCCAGAAATGGGCGGAGAGGAAGCTATCCCTGAAAGGTCGAGCGGAGGTGGCTAACGCGTACATCGCGTCTGTCATCTGCTACCGCCTGACCGTCGTACCTTGTCCTAAGCCTCGCCTGACTGCGCTGGAGCGCTTGCTCTTTCGCTTTTTGTGGAAGGGACGTGCTCCGATGGTCAGACGGTCCATCTGTTGTCAACACCCGCTACGTGGAGGGCTGGGCATGCCGTGGCTGATGATGCGCAGGCACGCGCTCAGGCTACGACATCTCCACCTCTTCCTCGACGGTCATCAGGTGTGGTCGCCGTTTGCTAGGCGCGTATTTCCCCAGCTCGTTTCCTTGACGGAGCTGCAGTCCTGGGTCAAGCGAAGACCGAGAGGGAGCGCCTGGAGACTGGAATGTCTTCAGGCGCTCACAGCCCTCGACCAATCGGGCAATGTGATCGGTGGAAACTCCACCTCGGCGTTCTATAGAGGATTAGTGGAGGGGAAGAGCGACGACGTACTTGGAGAAACTCTAGGCGTCGACGAAAATCAACTAGCCAATCTCTTCGGAAGAACTTTCGGGCCGGGGCCTATGGACAACTTCCAGAAATTCCTGGCCTGGCAGTGCTACCGAGGAGCCTTGCCAGTTCGGGATAAACTCTACAGGCATGGAGGTGCCGTCAGCCGGGCATGTCCGAGATGCGCGCAGGGCGACGAAACCGTCCTGCACGCACTCGTCCAGTGTCCGAAAATTGCTGACTTGTGGGTTTATGTCGAACACCTGCTGTCGCGTTTAGGACGGATCCGGCTATCAGCTGAGTCCATCGTGAGGATTGCCCCGCCCTCCTCCTTTAGCCGGGAAGGGCAGGCAGTTTTTATCTGTCTGGTGGCCATGGCGAAAGAGATAGTATGGTGGACACGTTTGAAAGGGCTGAAGACGAGCACTTACCTCTTCGGTGATGCTCTGATTGATTTTTTCAAATTTCATTTGAAAAGGAAAATCAGAGTAGAGAGGGAAGTGCTCTCTTCCCAGCATTTTGTTGAAAGATGGGTGAGAGAAGCAAGAATGGCCCGAGTGAATGGGCCTACTCTGAGTATATATCTGTAAATTAAAGGTGGAAAACTGGGAGAGGGCACTTGCCTTGGTGGTCAGGGTCATTGTGGCTTTTTACTGGGCTTTCTCCACAAATGTCCCTCCGAAGTCTCCCCCCTATTGGGGAATTTTTCATTGTTATTTTCATTGTTATTTTTGTTACATCCTCTGTTTTTGTTTTTTACACGCAGAAATGCCCATTTGTACCGTCCTGCATTGTCCTGCACTGTCCTTAATGTCTACTTTATGTAAACCCTTGTGGTTAATAAAGAAATCATTATTATTATTATTATTATTATTATTATTATTATTATTATTATTCCTTGAATCTCAGTCATTGATGTTGGTTAACTGGAAAGTCCGTTGGAATGAATATCAAGCCACTACCTGCAGCCTCAGATATTCAGGACGTATCGGAGGGTTCTTGCTGTTCCCAGCAAGCATGCCTTTTGAAGCGTTCCAAAAAGCGTGAAGGGGCCGATTTTCTTTAACCATCCCTGGAAACTTTTGGAGATAGTCGGGATCACTTTGACTTCATGGCAGTTCCAAATCCTTTTCACCTCCCACTTTAGGTCCCGGTATCGGTTAATTTTCTCCCTCTCCTTCTCTTGCACTCTCGTGTCGAATGGGCAGCCCACATCCACAATCAGACACGATCTTTTTTCTTTGTCCACAACCACCAGGTCATGTCTATTGTGTTCCAGTTTCTTGTCCGTCTGTATCCTAAAATCCCACAGCACCTTCACCTGATCGTTCTCCATCACCGCCTCTGGTCTATGCTCATACCATTTCTCAGAATGTGGTAAATTGTTTACTTTGCACAGGTGCCAGTGGATCACCCTGCCCATCACATCATGTCTCCAGCCCTTATAGTGGGTCTGAGCTAGGTGTTTACACTCGGATAAAATGTGGGCCACAGTCTCCTCTCTCTCCCCACAGATCCTGCACAGTGGGCTAGCCTCCTCCTTGTAAATATGGTGCTTCAACCACTTCGTTTTGAGGGCCTGCTCCTGCGCAGCCATTAGCATTCCTTCTGTAGCCTTTTTGAGGTCTCCTCTTCTCAACCAGTTCCATGTCTGTGGATCTCTGAATTCAGTTTTCTCAAAGAAGGTACTATGAGGGGATTTTCGCTGAAGGCTGCTCTTTCTCCTTGATGTTATTTCCTCCTTGGACATCCCGTGGCCTACGGTCCCCTCCTTCAGTACAGTTCTGAGCATTGGCTCCTTACTATAGGTCACGTATTTGTATAGGTTGTTTTTCTCCATCTGAACACAGTCCTCTATGCTGATAAGACCTCTTCCACCCTCAGATCTCCTTAGGTAGAGTCTATCGACATCACTCCTCTTGTGGAACATGTTGTAGATAGTCAATAGCTTCCTAGTCTTCCTATCCATTTCTTTTTGTTCAGCAACATTCCACCTCAGAATTCCCGCACTGTACCTAATAATAGACACAGCTCGGGAATTTACTGCGCTTATGGCATTTCTGCTGTTCAGATGTGACTTCAATACGCTCCTTACTCTCCGAATGTATTCAGTTCTTAACAATTCCTTCATTTTTTTGTTCTTTATGCCATCAGCCTCCAGAACTCCCAAATACTTGTATCCTTCCTCAGAGTCAATTTCCTTTATCATCTCACCTGTTGGTATCTGGATTCCGTTACTTCTGCTCAACCTACCCCTCCTCATCACAATGACTCCACATTTACAAATACCAAACTGCATACATATATCACTGCTGAAAATACGGACAGTGTCAACAAGCACATCCAACTCCTTCTCACTCTTCCCGAAGAGCTTAAGATCGTCCATGAAGAGGAGGTGATTGATGGTAAGCTCTCCCTTTCCCAACTTGTATCCTGCTCTCACTTATCGCAGCATAATGGTCAAGGGCATCAGGGCAAGGGCAAACAACAGAGGGGACAGGCTATCTCCCTGGAAGATACCTCTCTTGATCTTCACGCTTCCCAAGGATTCTCCAGTTGATGTCAACTCTGTCTCCCAGGACCCCATACTCCTGCCCAGCAACTGTCTGATGTTATCTGCCACCTTGAAGATCTCCAGGCTTGTGGTGATCCAAGAATGAGGCACCATGTCAAATGCCTTTCTGTAGTCTATCCATCCCATGGCAAGATCAGTGTGTCTCCTCCTGCAATTCCCCATTACCATCTTATCAATAAGTAACTGGTCCTTTGTACCACGTGACTTCTTTCGGCATCCTTTCTGTTCGTCAGGTAACAAGTTGTTTGTGTGGAGGTGATGGTAGATTTCCTCAGACACAATGCTCGTCAACAGTTTCCACATTACGGACAGACATGTGATAGGTCTATAGTTGGTAACATCATTACCCTTGATTCGGTCTTTCATTATCAGAACTGTGGTACCTTTTGTCAACCACTCTGGCACCTCACCCGACACAAAGCAGTCATTGAACATGGCCGTCAGCTTCGTGTGGAGGGATGTTAAATTTTTAATCCAATACCCCTGCACACCATCTGGGCCTGGTGATTTCCAGTTGGTTAGTTTTTTGGCCTGCCCCTTGAGAGTTTCAACTATGATACTCAAATCAGTTTGTTGGTGTGCCTGCTCACCGATCTCCCTCTGTACTATCTCAATCCACCCTGCCTGGTCATTATGTCTAACATCCTGGTCTCATATTCCTCTCCAGAATGTTTTAATTTGTTCCGCCCCAGGGATCAAGTCGTTGCCTCTTTCTTTCCCCTCAAGCTGTCCAAACAGCATCTTCTGGTTGTTGTCGAACATGCGGTTCTGTTTATACTGACTGACTCTGTTCTCGTATCGCCTGATTTTTGCACTCTTTGCTACAATGCGTTGCTTCAGTTCCTCTATGATAATCTTTAGCTTTTTCCTCCTAGTCTTGTACTTTATTTCCAGTCTATTTTTAGTGCCTATGTTTTTTAGTGTCCCATTCAGTAGTGACTCAAGCTTTCCTATGTCATTTCTCATTTCCTTGATTTGACCACTCAGTCGTTTCTTCCACCAAGGCTCTGCTCTTTCTTGTCTGTTGTTTCCTCTCGCTTTTATACCAAGTAGTTTCCTTACCGTATTTGCTGTTGCTTTGAGGATATTGTTGCACTGGTGAAGGCTCCTCGCCTCAAGGTATGGGATGACTTTGTTTACCTTAGCTGTTGTTTCTTTTAACTTTTTCCTGTCTACAAATCTTAGGTTCATAGGTCTCCCACTATCATTGTTCAATTCATCTACCACTAAATTTAGGATGTCAACCGAATCTTGTCCTAGCCCGTCAGCATTCATCTCCTCAGTGGCCGTATCTCTGTTCCAGGTATTATTTATCTCAGTATTCAGATCATTGTCTGCTTCGGGTGGTTCCTCCGTTCTCTCGACCTCTTCACCTTCATTTCCCACTGGCTCGTGTGTCTGGCATATTACACCCTCCATCTCCAAGCTATTCTCTCTGCTCAGTTCCTCCAGTTCCAGCTCGCTTATCCACCCATTAGTTCTTATTACCCGAGCCTGCCCGGCCAATTTTTGTTCATCTAATTTAAATAGACCAATCTCGTTCCAGATGTTATGCATCCGTCTCCTATAGCCCCTCTCCTTGGGGTTACTTTTCAGGTAACATTGCATAACAGTTCTATTCAATTCTTTCGTCCAGTTGGTTCTGGCCCCTTTCTTTCTTCTCCTTCCTCCAACATCAGCAGCATTTGGTTGACAGTCAGGTTCCTGCTGCTGAGCCAGGGAGCACCTGTTGGGTGAGAGTCTGTCACATGACGTTCTAGTCTCCATTTCACCGTTATTCGAACTGTTTAGGTTCGATATTTAAACACTCTTATCGAGGATTGGTGAATGTATAGTTACATAGCCATCTGTGAATTCACCGTCGCCGGTGTTTGCGCCGCTCCACTTGGCCCCTTTGTGGCATTATCACCACGCTGTAGACGAACACAAATAAACAAACACATTATTATTATTAGTATTAATATTATTATTATTTTTATTATTATTATTATTATTATTATTATTATTCGTCTTCTTCTTCTTCTTCTTCTTCTTCTTCTTCTTCTTCTTCTTCTTCTTCTTCTTCTTCTTCTTCTTCTTCGTCTTCTTCTTCTTCTTCTTCTTGTTCGTCGTCTTCGTCGTCGTCTTCTTCTTCTTCTTCTTCTTCTTCTTCTTCTTCTTCTTCTTCTTCTTCGTCGTCGTCGTCTTCTTCTTCTTCTTCTTCTTCTTCTTCTTCTTCTTCTTCTTCTTATTATTATTATTATTATTATTATTATTATTATTATTATTATTATTATTATTATTATTATTATTATTGTTATTGTTATTCCTTGAATCTCAGTCATTGATGTTGGTTAACTGGAAAGTCCGTTGGATTGAATATCAAGCCACTACCTGCAGCCTCAGATATTCAGGACGTATCGGAGGGTTCTTGCCGTTCCAAGCAAGCATGCCTTTTGAAGCGTTCCAAAAAGCGTGAAGGGGCCGATTTTCTTTAACCATCCCTGGAAACCTTTGGAGATAGTCCCCAGTGCGCCTATGACAATCGGGATCACTTTGACTTCATGGCAGTTCCAAATCCTTTTCACCTCCCACTTTAGGTCCTGGTATCGGTTAATTTTCTCCCTCTCCTTCTCTTGCACTCTCGTGTCGAACGGGCAGGCCACATCCACAATCAGGCACGATCTTTTTTCTTTGTCCACAACCAACAGGTCAGGTCTATTGTGTTCCAGTTTTTTGTCCGTCTGTATCCTAAAATCCCACAGCACCTTCACCTGACTGTTCTCCATCACCGCCTCTGGCCTATGCTCATACCATTTCTCAGAATGTGGTAGATTGTTTACTTTGCACAGGTGCCAGTGGATCACCCTGCCCATCACATCGTGTCTCCAGCCCTTATAGTGGGTCTGGGCTAGGTGTTTATTATTATTATTATTATTATTATTATTATTATTATTATTATTATTGGCGACCTACGTAGTAAATCGTATCATCGTGAGCTCCGCAAAGGTTTGTTATTTCCGTTTGTTAAAAATTGCCATTTATGGAAAATTTTTATTGTTAACTATATATATAAGCGCACATACATTGTTTTCCGAAAAGGACACCCAAAAAGATTGGGGCCTTGTGCCCAAAATTTAAACTTTTATGATTTTCAAAAAATTTCTTTGAAAAAAAATGGATAATTCATCTCTGCACCAAGCAGCTGAAAGCCTTTCTCACAAATTAACACCTCGAACCGACACCACCATTGTAAATGTTACTACGTTTGCCAACACTACAAAAATTATAAGCAGTAGCAATATTTTAAATTTGTCTCAGGCAGACATTCATTTCCCGCCATTACCAATGACTGCAGGTGTTAAAGCCTCCACCACCACCACCACCGCGACAACCACCACCCCACCACCACCGCGACAACAGAAACAAAAGAAGAAAAAAATATATTAACTCCTGATGTCGAAATGAAATCAAGCAAAATGGACTCTTCCCCACCAAAGACGACTGACGTCACCACCCCCACAACTGAAACTAAAATTAATATTAACACAAATAACGATAGCAACAACAACAACAATGACATTATAAAAACCACCCTCAGTTTTGCCAGAGTAGCAAAACAGTTCGAAGCATTTACGGTAACTCAGGAGGATTTAGAAAATGCCAAACAAAGATGGGTAAAGAAAGATGGGTACAGGGTCAGCCTCACCCCCCACCTAATAAAATGGAGCATCAGCGCCTATGCACCGTGTCGTATCGAACAGTAAATGTAAAATCGCGCCGAGTGGAACGGGCATCCGAGTCCCAAATCCAAAAAGCTTTGGGACATGTGTGGGCAAGAACAACCCACATCAGACGTGGGCAGAAGTATGGAACCGTGGACGTGTTCTTTGAAACACCAGAGGAGGCTAGAGAACACTCCATGGCCCCATTAAGAAGTGACGACTTCACACTCGTCCCAAGCTATTGTGGCCAGAGACTCGTAAAGATCAGGGTGACCCACGTTCCACCGGCCATCGAAATTCCCTGGCTAATAGCGGCCGTCCTCGCCGGCATCGAAGCCAACACAAAAATAATAGCAATAGCAAAAGAAAAGCAGGAGAACTGGTCCGGATCTGGGATGGAGCTCCTGATCCAAGCGGACCAAAAAAGCATTGAGGAGATCCCAGAGGTAATAGACCTCACTGACGGCAGCCACCTCACGGTAATTGTCGAGGGCAGAAGACCTAGGTGTGTCGTTTGTTGTGAAGGAACCCACCTAACGGCTTTCTGCCCTCAGGCTAAAAGGTTGAGGCCACCTCTCCTACCCACCCCAGTGACACAACCACCAACACCACCAGTAGCAAAGATGGCAGCAACAACTGTAGCAACAACAGAAGCAACTATAACAGCAACAACCCCAGCAACAGTAGCAAAACCAACACCACCACCACCACCAGCAAAACCAACACCACCACCACCCAACACTTCAGAACTAGCACCAGCGCCTACACCATCCACCACGCCACAACCAAAACTAACGCCTGTGGAGGATTTTCCACTCCCCGGCCTACCACAACTGGAGACAGATTGTGACGACGAGGAGTGGGAAACGATATCCGGAAAAAAAAAAGAAACCAAAAAAGAAAAAATTCTCTTCCTTCCCCCTCCAAAAACAAAATACAGAGGGAAACAAATAAATTAAGAAACAAAAAAGTTAGGACAGATATGCCACCATCCACACCAGCATCACCAACCCCATCAACCCAAACACCAACACCATGACCATCATTAACCCCAACACCACCATCACCTACACCACAAAAGTCACCAAAATGCGAAACAGAAACAAACCCACAACAAACGCAAACAAAACAAAACAACCAAAACGATACACACTACACAGCATTAAATTTGAACAACAAGCAATTATTACACTACATCCAACACAACACCAGCATCACAGAAAAAGACTACACAACAACCCCAAAATTCACACCACCTCCACACATACAAATCACTCGCATCACACAGAAAACGTACATGACACTAAAAAAAAAATTCTCCAAAGACATCGGAGACTCCCGACAAGCACTCTCCAGGAGGATTTATAAGGACATCCTTCCTGAGGAGGCCACAAGCAGTGAAAAGGATGGAAAAACCGTCCTTCCCCTACAAGAAGTAAGGTAAGAGGTCTTTCCCATCTTTTCCACTCCTTATCAACATGACCTCACTCAGAATAGGCAGCATAAATGCGCGTGGCTTGGGGTCGTCATGGAAGCAGGGCCACCTGCTCAACGACCTCAGGTCACTAAACATAGATGTAGTGGCCATCAGCGAGACCAGAATCTCCGAAGCACAGGCTTTCGCACCGATCTTCGGCGGCTACGATGTGTACGCATCTCCCAGCCGTCCGGGATCGGAGGGAGGTGTTGCTGTGCTTTTTCGGAGAGGTTTGGATCTTGCCATACGGGCCATCTTCCTGGACCCAGAAGGTAAGTTGGTGGTGCTGGACGTGACCAGCGGAGACGGGCAAGCTTTCAGGTTAGTAGCCGTCTATGCCCCGACAGGAGCAGGGCGGCCTGATTTCTTCCGGCGTCTGGAGACCTTTCTTGGAACGTCACGCTCTTTAGTGTTAGTGGGAGAATGGAACGGGATCTTAGATGCACGCTGGGATTGTGTGGGATTAGTGGATAGGGAAGGAGGGTGCAAGAGTCTCACCAACCTGCTCAGACGTTTTGAACTGTCTGACAGGTACCGAATGGATTTCCCGAATGTACCAATGTGGACTTGGACAAATCGCATAGGGTCATCCAGATCATATCTAGATAGAGTATTTTGTAGGGAAATAGATAGGTCTAGCATAGGCTGTCCACAATTCAAGATAGTCAGCTACACGGACCACAAATTCGTGATCTGTGTGCTTGACTTAGATAGGCTTCATAGACGAGGACCCGGCCACTGGAAGCTAAACGCGTCCTTACCAGCGCGCAAGGCCTACAGAGACCGGATTAGCGAACTAGTTAAGCGGGCGTTGACGGGGGCCATCGTCAACAATAAGTGGTGGTTTGCTCTGAAAAGAGCAATTAGAATAGAGTCCATTAGGTTTAGTAAGACTTTAGCAATAGAGAAAAATAGAGCAGAGGGAGAATTAGTTAGAAATTTAGATGAGGCGCTTAGCAAAGGCATCGCGACCGACGTACTTGCGGCGAAATTGGCCCTTGACCAATTCTTCAATGCAAAGCACGAAGGCTGCGTTGTCAGAGCTAGGGTGCGTGCTCTCAGACACGAGGGGACGAAAGCCGTTCAATGGGCCCGAGTGGCGGAGGCGCGTCGTGGCAACGAAGCCACGATCCGGTCTTTGGTGGACCACGACGGGCGCATGCTACTCGATCCCGGGCAAATGTGTGAAGCTTTTCAGCGACACTTCGCTCAACTGTTCGGGGGCAGTGGCGGGCCGGATCGA
>OZ024743.1:289162527-289170386 GCA_964016885.1 Eledone cirrhosa | reverse complement strand
TAACTTTGTGTGCGTATAATACGTCTTTGTATGAATATATATGTATAAGTGTGAGTCTATCCTCGTAGATATGTGAGTGTATCTGTGTCTGTTTATACATACATACATTTTCTGCCTCGCATGTTCAGGTAATTATGTAACAAGTATAAAATACAGACACTTAAGTCACTCACGCACGCAGACATTTTGTCCAGCTCTACCATAAACACATACACACGTACAGACACATATACACACATGCATACACAACATATACGCTCTCATGTTACATCATAATAATGTTAAGGTAAATACTGAACAATATGTTTCACAGCACATAAATGTATGTTTCCTGTACAGTATCTTATTCTTTGATACGGTTGATCTTAACAACATATAATAAAGTAGTAGTAGTAGTAGTAGTGGTGGTGGTGGTGGTGGTGGCGGTGGTGGTGGTGGTGGTGGTGGTGGTGGTGGTGGTGGTGGTGGTAGTAGTAGTAGTAGTAGTAGCAGTAGCAGCAACAGCAGCAGCGGTGTTGGCATCAGTAGAAGTAGGTGAAAAGGTTAAACGATGAGATAGAACTATTACTGGGCTGGCCTTCTATTTTATCAACCCCAGTAAAGTTTAATGCAACTAGACCTCGATGTGAAAAGAATACATGTCGCTTGAAATAATTGTTTCTACTTTTGGCACAAGGCCAGAATTAGCCAGTGCATTACTGGTACTTTATTTCATCGACCCCGTAAAGAAGAAAGGCAAAGTTAACCTCGGCGGGATTTGAACTCAGAATGGCAAGGGCCGTAACTCTATGCGTCAAAGCATGGCGTCCAACCCTCTACCGATACTGCCAATCCACCGCCTGTAAGTAAATAATGGTTCTAATTTAGGCAACAGGCCAACAATTTGGTGGGAGCATGTAGATTAAATCGACCCTAGTGTGGTACTTTATCCGTTAGGATCGAAGGCAAAGCTAACCTCCATGCGATTTGAACTCAGAACCTAAAGGGACGTAAATATGTCACACAATATACTGTGAATAGATAATTGTTTCTACTTTTGGTACAAAGCCAGCAATTATCCCAGTGCATTACTTGTACTTTATTTCATCGACCCCGTAAGGTTAAAAGGCAAAGTTAACCTCGGCGGGATTTGAACTCAGATTATAAAGGGCGGTAAATCTAGGCTTCAAAGCATGGCGTCCGACCCAATGCAACGAATTTGTCTGAAAACTTGATGGTACAGTGAATCCCCGGCTGTAGCCAATGGTGCACAAGACTCAGATTGAACTTTTGTTTTCTTTGAAGCATTTTTTTTTTTTTTTTTTGCGTTTCTCGGCTGATTTTCCTATTCCTTTTGACCAGGAACACTGATGTCGTTCTGAATACTTCAGGTATAGTAATTGGGTTTTCGTCCCTGCACCATCAGCTTTATTCCTTTTCTTTTACCCTGAACAAATATTGTGCGACGCTCTACCGATTCTGCCGATCCACCGCCCTTAATAATAATAATAATATCAATAATGCCTTTATTTAATTCATTGAGAGTAATAATATGTATAATTTTATCGTACCTTTTTTCCATTTTTGAATATATTTAATTTTTGTTTATATTTTTATTTATTACAACGCCAAGACCAACAACGAAAATAAATATGTAGGATTTATTCATACTTTAAGTCACTTATAACAACTGTTATTTCCGGTAAAATGTAGCTGCTTTCAAGACACTGCCAAATTTTGAAACGCTTTCTCGTTTTTGCAGATGTTAGTTCGTGTTAAGTAGTGCCTCGTTTTATATCAAAACTCATTAAGGTATTTTAATCTAGTAAAACGTTAGTTATAATGAAAATGGATATACTTTGCACACGTGGAAGTAATAGGAATTTAGCATTACCGACGTGGATTGCAGATTACACACACACACGCACACACACACATATATATGTATATAAATCTACCTAACTTTATATCTATCTATCCCTCTCTCTCTCTTTCTATATATATATATATATTTTTTTTATATATATATATTTATATATATATATATATATATAGTTTTATTGTAGGGTTGCAGGTAAATGCGCGTCCGCAGAGCAATACTGATTCCTCGTTCTTCATAATATATATATATATATATATATATATATATATATACCACCTTTTCCTTGACGTCACAAACATTCTATGTGTACGTGTTGCTTAATTGCTATGAATTAATGATTTGTTCCTCGTCTCTTACCCCAATGGGCAGCGTTTGGCTGATGTCAGACGCTGTGATCCATGGTGGACCAACAGTACTATTGGTAGGGGTCGAAGCTGCCAAAGTCCATCTCAACAGCTGATGATCTTGCAGCTTTGTCCTTCATTTGTAGGTTTATTTAAAAAAAATTTATATATATATATATAAAATTCGAATTGGTGCTTTGAAATAGCGATTTATACATGAATGTATGTATAGTATATTTGGCAATATGTCACTTACTTCTTTTTTCGGCAGAGGAAGGGAGAGAAGCTGACAGATTCTGTTTCACACTGTTAGTGATCCTCAGAACAACGCACTCCCCACCTCTGCCGAAAATTATAGAGGCTGGATTCTTATAGAATTCCGGTAATAATCAGGAACTGATTTTACAGAGCGATTGCGGGTCCAGCAAAAATTCAAAATTAGGATTGGTACATAGTCACTACTTTAAAAATGATAGCGCAAGGACTTCAAAATGCTTTTAATTAAACATACGGTATATATATATACTATACATACATTTATATATATATATATATAAGAAGAAATTAAAATATGGTTAAAAAAGTTCCATGTATTTTATTATGCGCATTTCAAAAACAAATATCATCCAGGGAGGATATTTGCGTTCTCATCAGATAAAATATGGAGACATGATATGAAGCTTGTGAGCAAGGGGAGAAAAGTAAGGAAGAGGAAGAAAGGAAAAAGAAAAAAGAAGGAAGGGATAACGGAGGAAGATTATAAGAAGGAGGAAGGAGAGAGAAAGAGAG
This sequence comes from Eledone cirrhosa, assembly GCA_964016885.1. NCBI lineage: Eukaryota > Metazoa > Mollusca > Cephalopoda > Octopoda > Eledonidae > Eledone > Eledone cirrhosa. The sequence goes on along the minus strand of OZ024743.1, from coordinate 289,167,392 downwards.
AGAGAGATAAACATTTAAACTGAGAGACGCTGTCTCACACAGAGAAATGACTGAAAAAACGGTTGTAAAATTTATAAATAAATTAAATAAATTAATAAGATTTTAAATTTAAAAGTTAATGAGGCTTATGATGCTTATGATTACAGATATAGAAATTAAGTATACTATTAATTTAGGGTTTAAATAGTGAAGGCCTCCTACCATGAAGTGCAAAACTTTATTAAAAAAGTATTATTAAGATAAAATAAAGTGATATAAGATAAGGTGAATGAAAATAAAGTTAGATGATTTATAAGCATAGAAGACGATTTTCTCCCTATTTTATCTGATGAGAACGCAAATATCGTCCCTGGATGATATTTGTTTTTGACATGCGCATAATAAAATACAGGGAACTTTTTTAACCATCTTTTAATTTCTTCTTATATATACTCCAGTCCAATAAACTATTGAGTGCTACTTATCCGATATGTGGATTGCTTCAGTGTGCTACAATAAAACTCACCTCCTACACACACACACACACACACACACACACACACACACACACACACACACACACACACATATATATATATATATATATATATATATATATATATATATATATATATATATATATATATATATATATGAGCATATATAAAGAAGAATATTCGATATGTTTGTGCATCATTTACTTATATAAATCTCGCTACGAATGTGTTTTAAGTTCATGTCACATGTATCTCAGTAACCGTATGAGGAAGTCAGTAACACGAATAATTAATCGTAGCACAAACATAGCATGATCGATAATGTGGATTGGCAATATTGGTGGAGGTCGGACGCTATGCTTTGCAGCATAGAGTTACGGCCCTTTATGATGTTAGTTCAAATCCGTCGAGGTTAACTTTGCCTTTCATCCTTATAGGGTCGATAAAATAAAGTACCAGTAATGCTGGCCTCCTGCCAAAAATAGAAACAATTATTAAACCTATACATTCAAGCTCGCACTATATATAAAAGAGCATCATGTGGCAGATGATTTATACGCAAACTTTATATAAGATATAGTTTATTGTTATCTCAGTAACGGTTGAATAAACATCACCAATGATGTTTAACAATTTCGAAACACATGTGTCAGTCGTTCTCACATGGCTTCTGAAATAGCCGTGACATGATCACAGATTAAAACAATCATATCTAGACTTATATTTGTTTGCTGTATATAACGTATATGAGTACATATACACTACTGTTATGAATACCGCTGTGTTGGGGTGACCGGTAATATGCAGACGCACTCAGAAACACAGACATACACATGTATATATATATACATATATATATATATATATATATATATATATATATATATATATATATATATATATATATATATATATATACTAGCAGTTTAGCCCGGCGTTGCTCGGGTTTGTTTATTTGCTATGAAAAGTTACATACAGGTAAACGTGGCCTGAAAGCGAATAAGCTTATCAATTAAGTGTATAAAGCAGTTGAACCGGTTATTAATAGTTACGAACCAATTAGCATTTTGGACAATCAATGATGGGTTAATAATCTTCCAATAGCAAATTTAGCAGACCAAAGTTGCAAGATGGTGGCCCTGATGTCGCTGAGTGTCAGATCTGTCCGCCATGGGTGACCCTACCAGGAAATAGTTTTCCAGACGGCATAGCTCCAACCCCTGAACCAACATCTATAGCACCTCTTTGTAGACGATATTGGGTGTCATCCCTTGAGGAGTGTAAGCAAACAGTCCATTCCTGCTCCCTACGCGGGAACAGGCAACATAAAGTTGGCTATGGAAGAAGCATGGCTCCCCCAAATGGATGCCCGCCACCGACAATGTTTGCCCTTGTGACTTGTTAATGGACATGGCAAAACATGGTCTCACCGGAATTGGGATCGCCGGAAATCGAACGGGATATCTGACGCCGAGGGAGAAAGGTTCATCCTTGGAATGAAAACATTCTCCCCTCTCCCGCACCCCGTTAAAATGGTGGCCTCAATCAAGTGGGCGTCAGTGACTTGATGACCATGCGAGTACCGTTGCACTGATTTGGTGGACGTAAGTTCTTTATTAGCATAATAAGCTTAAGAATGTAAGGTGGGAGCCCTGGGGGCTCAAGGGAATTTAATAAGTCAACCGGATAATTAACAATATCGTCGGGGTCTGACGTCCAGTCGATAGATTTGAAGATGTGCTCTTTACCGGGAATCTTCTCAATCAGCTGCTGGTTAATAAAATTAATCATGGCATTTTTCGGAGCAAGGATGGCTCTTTCGCTGAGACAATCGAGGTTTTTAAAGTTAGATGAGACATTAGGAAAAACTGCTTCCTAAAGATCAGAAGGACTGCTCACAATGTTGCACAAGGCGTCGATTGCTATGCCGCCCACTGAAGGATACTGCAGATGAACCAGGCGCAGGAAGTTCTCAGACATGAAGTCTCTCTACTTGAACCATAAAGATTTGGGATCACCCAATTCACACTTTTGAAGCAAAATGCCAAAGAGTTCCCGTAGACCTGTAGGTGATTTCAACAAAGCACCCTCTGCTAAAATGGAATCCCATAGCGAATCATCTTCCAATAGACCACGCTTAAAGCAGGCTTCCCGGTACGTACCACATATTTCTCCATCAACAGTTTTGAGGTCCTGAAAACTTTGTGGGCCTACAACTTCATGCAAAAGAAGGCATAAATGCTGACTTGGGGGCACAGTGTAAACCCTTCCAAGACAGCTGTCAAATTTTACACCGGATGTCTTTCAACAGCCTGGCCTGACTTTCTTCGCACTCAAGTGTTTTTCTACCATATAAAGTAGGATAGAACCTGGGAGTACACAATTGTTTGCGCAAATGTATCGAACTGGCAAAGTTTGAAGAAACCCGTCAGAGTGGTCTCTTTCGGATCGGCGGCCAAATTGGCGGCGGTTTGGTCCGTAAAGTAAACCCTTTCCCCAATTTTCCAAATGTACCGCAAGCTGTACGATGGCGGGGTGACGTTGGTTTAGGGGTAAACCAAATAGGCGCCAAAAAGCTTCATTGCTACTGATGTACCGCCCCGCCAGGTATTCTGTGAGCTCGTCCCTGCTATTTTCAGCTTGAAATGCGAACATTGCGACATCAGAGCCCTTATTTACATATTTGCATATGTATTTTATCGACTTGACGGAGTTGCAAAACTCAACGTTGATGTGGGCGTGGAACATCTTCAAGAGAAGCGGGCAGTAAGGGATCACCCATCTATTGTCGACTTGACCTCCCCTTACTGTTGAGGTGAAGCCACCGTTCTCGGGCCGTCTCCGACTGTACCCGTCACCACCCATCTGAGTCTGGTCAACAAAATTTTTTGGGTATCCCTTACTGCACGACCCCCCTTTCAGACACGTGTGATGCTCATTAGGAACGACGCACACGGACCATGTTAGCTTTGACGATGTCATGTAATTCCTGGTCAGTTGCTGGGTTAGGGATTTCAGCCGAAATGAAGCTGTCTATGTCATTTGAATTGTTTTATCAGCTAACCAAATCAAAATGTGAGCATGTGACAGCCCTCGTTTTTGCCATTCTACGGTGAACATGTCACATTTTACAGCCCCAAATACCTTACCCTTTTTGATTAAAGTCATGAGTTTAGCCAGTTTCAGTCTGAACACTCTGGCAATGGGTCATGTCTGTTCGAATAATTTTGCCCAGGAAAAATTTCACGGGTTACATTCCGATTCATATGTCTATAGCATTAATCTGTTATATGAAGTGTTATTTTGCGGGTTGTTATTTGCAATAAGCCGATTGAAAATGCCCCAGATAAGCCGTATGTTAATACGGAACGCTCCACTGCAGTGTTGTCATATAGGGAGTGAAGAGCGACAGAGAGAGTAAAGTAGTTAAATTATAGAGAAGGGGAATATACGGAACGCTCCATTTGATCATATACATTGTTTCTCTCTCTGCACTGTTGTCATATAGGGAGTGAAGAGCGACAGAGAGAGTAAAGCAGTTAGATTATAGAGAAGGGGAATGATCATGATCGATTTTTGCCCTTATTGTTGATTGATTTGAAATTTTTTTGCTTCATGACGTTCTCCTGACATCTGTTGCTTTTGAATATTTGTTATTTGATGCAAAATGTAAGTGTGTAAAATATAACGTTGAGAGAGCAGTATGTATTTAGTGTTATCGGCTTTTTAAATTTTTAATATTTGATGTATGAGTGTCGCTTAGTTATCAAAGCTTTTTTCGCGTTCCCGAACGAAGAGGGGGAATGATCTATTATAGAGAGAGAGAAGAGCGACGGAGAGAGTGAAGCTATTGTTAAACCTCGAAGCATGAAGAGAGTAAAGCAGTTAAATTATAGAGAGGGGGAATAATATATTGTAGAGAGAGGGAAGAGCGACGGAGAGATTAAAGCTATGGTTGTTGTATAAATCGATGTGTTGTTTAGGTTTCAAAGTTTGTGTCGCGTTCCTTCAAAAGAAGTTTTGTCGTTGTTTTAAATTGTAGGGTAGTAGACGGAGGCAGTAACCTTTTAAAGAGAGTTGCAGAGGAGATTGAGAGTGGAGTAGAGGAAAGGATGAACCTTTTAAAAAGAGTTGCAACATGTATGTTGTTTCATATATTTTTGATGGTAGTAGTGAGAGGAATGAAGCGTGTAAGAGAGAGGGTTACAACATATACTTAGTTTTATCGATTTCTTTTATAGAAGCAGGAAAACTTTGCCCAAAATAATTACGCGTTGACCTGCCCTCGTTAATTTGGAGCACATTGGGAAAAAAAATCATCAAAATCGCTAGAGAAATGTGGAAATGCATAAAAATCATACACACACAACCAGACATCTACCGTTTTAT
>OZ024743.1:289132527-289157527 GCA_964016885.1 Eledone cirrhosa | reverse complement strand
CTGAGTTCAAATCCCTCCGAGCAAATAATTGTTTCTACTTTAGGCACAAGGCCAGCAATTACCCAGTGCATTACTGGTACTTTATTTTATCGACCACGTAAGGATGAAAGGCAAAGTCAACCTCGGCGGGATTTGAACTCAGATCGTAAAGGGACGTAACTATGCTGGAAAGCATGGCGTCCGACCCTCTACCGATACTGCCAATCCACCTCCGAGCAAATAAACCACCAAAAATGCAGTATGGTGAAAGGAAAGAAAAAGAAACAAATAGCATTGTCCTTCGTGCGGCTTAAGAAGGGACATGTACAAGTCTTAGGCACGGGGACCTGTTTGAAAGATACTGTAGATTTGGATGGATTACGGAAAGTCTACTAATCATGGGTGGCGCGAGAAGTGACTGCATGGGTGGAAAATGGAATACTCACAATACTCAGAATATGTTTTTGACTGGATCCCTTTAGAAGGGAGGATTTACTTCTTGAAGATTAGGCTGAAAGATAGGTCTCTGTGGGTGGTACAAGTTTATGTACCATACAAGGAGTCCGAATACAGATCCTTCTTTGATGAACTCCCTGCAGCGTTAGATGTAGTTAGAACTGAGTGATATATCCTGATGGGAAACTTGAATACACAGGTTGGCATTGACGATCTGACATGGAAAGAAGTAATTGGAAGAAACGGTGACCCCGATTGAAATACGAATGGGAAGACATTATCAGATTTCTCTTTCAGCAATGGACACTATTATGAATACCTTCTTCCACCACAGGGACATCCATGAATAAACATGATATAAGGGAAATCAGGGACATATGTCAATAATTGATTGTGTTCGATTCTGTGGTGGATGTTCATGTTAAGAGAGGGGCTGAGCTGTCAATTGTTTGCCATCTAGATGTCGAATCCAAGATATCTGATGAACAGTGCGGTTTTGGGCCTGGACGGTACACAGCCAACTAAATATTCACACTGCACAGGCCCCTTGAGACATCGTGGGAGTATTGCCAAGAGGTATATATTTTTTACTAGAAAAGGCATATAAGCTTGGCTGTTGTTGCTTGAGGACCCTGACAGATCAGTTGGAGATAGGTGTTTCTTACAGAACTATATAGAAGAAGTGTTTGAGGACTCATGCCCCACGACCCTCTCAGGAATACTTGGGCGAAGAAGATATATATATGCATATATATATATATATATATATATATATATATATATATATATATATATAAATACCTTAGTTCACTTAAATATAAAAATACTCTCTCCTAATATATAAACTTAAATTAAATACTTATATTATATTTTATTACCGTAGTACTCAAAATTGCAACTATCAAATCTCACTAATAAAATCTATATATAATATGTTTTAACTGAGTAGTTTTTCCTTGTGTTTTCAAACAGAAACCCCTATCAACAGCATTTGGTCTTATATATGAAGACGCACACAAAATGTACATCCATACGCGCATAAAATTGTTTGCATATATAGATACTATATTTCTGTGAATGGATGGATATATATATATTTATATATATATGAAGATTGTGTTCTTACAATTGTATTTCTATGATTTTTTGTTCACGATCGCCTGTGTTATTACCTTTATGATTTTTTGTCTTTAATTTTCCGGTGTTTACTCCCCCCCCCTCCCTACGTTTTTCTGTTCCTTTTCCCTTCCCCGTCTCTGCCTATCCTTCGCACTCACCCCTTCGTTCACTCCACCCCGCTTCACACCCCCGCCCTCTCATCCCTCCCCCTGCTTTCACCCAACGCCCATCATGGCCAACCTGAGATCCTTTCTCCACCAACTCCACAATCGCCTCAAACTTTTCCTCACCCCCCTCCTTCAACCCTGCTATCTCCCCTTCGCCCTTCAACTCTCCTACCTTCTCTTCGCCAAAACCCGGCACTCCAGCCACATCCATTTCCTCAGCCACTGCCTCCGCCTCCACCTTATCCTCCTCGGCTTCCGTCTACACTTCCACCCCTCCCCCGCTGCTTCCCCCTCCACGCAACGTATCCTCCCCCGATCCTCACGCCTTCTGATGCGCAACTCCATCCGCGCCTCCCGTTCCACCCTCCGCCTACTTGACCACCAACTGACCCCCACCCTCCTCCGCTTTACTCCACCTGCCACCCCCTCCTCGCCCAAGCCATCCTCTCCTTCATCCACAACCTCAACCACAACCTCTTCTCGTTCCTCAGCTCCACCAAAGCCCGCAAGCTACACTCACTCCCCCCCATCCACCACCACCCGCCCATCCCCATACGCCCACCACTCTCCACCTCTCCCCCGACCCAAAATCGTTTCGACTTCCGCCACCGTTCCAAACGGCACAACATCTCACGGCGCGAACTCCTCGCTCTCCGCTCCCTCCGTAGCCGAGATGACATCGTCATCAAACCGGCGGACAAGGGAGGCGCCGTGGTGGTATGGCGCGCGGACCTCTACACGGCCGAAGCCCTCAGGCAGCTCTGTAACCCCCTCTTTTACCGCCCTCTACCCTCCGATCCCACCCCCCTCTACCAACAACAAGTCTCCTCCACCATCAAAGACCTTATCGCCTCCTCCCTCCTCCCCCCCACCGCTTCCCACCTCATCGTCCGCACCCCCCGCACCCCCACCATCTACTTCCTCCCCAAACTCCACAAACCCGACAACCCCGGCCGCCCCATCGTCTCCGCTTGCAACTGCCCCACCGAACTCATCTCCGCCTTTCTCGACTCCCTCCTCGCCCCACTTGTCACCACCCTCCCCTCCCACATCTCTGACACCAACCACGCCCTGCGCCTTTTCGACTCCTTCACCTACCTACCCGGCCCTCAGCCATTCCTCTTCACCCTAGACATCAAGTCCCTCTATACCGTCATCCCCCACGCCGACGGCCTTCGCGCCTTCAAACACTACCTCGACCTTCGCCCCTCCCCCATTCCATCCACCCCCACCCTCCTTCGCCTCGCCGAGCTGGTCCTCACCCTAAATTGTTTCTCCTTCTCGGGTGAGTTTTACCAACAGGTCACGGGGGTAGCCATGGGCACAAGAATGGGCCCGAACTATGCCAACCTTTTTGTTGGCCATGTTGAGGCCCAAATCTTTGCCTAGTACACCGGCCCCACGCCCGAACTGTACGGTCGTTACATTGACGACTGTATCGGAGCCACGACCCTCACCCGAGTACAGCTCGACTCCTTTCTCTCCTTCTTCTGCTCCTTCCACCCCTCCCTCCACTTCACCACCTCTATCTCCACCACCCACGTCCACTTCTTGGACATCTCCGTCGCCTTCGACCCCTCCCACCACTCCCTCGTCACCTCCGCCTTCTTCAAACCTACCGACTCCCACTCTTACCTCGACTTCACCTCTTCCCACGCCACCCACACTAAACTCTCCATTCCCTACTCCCAACTTCTCAGGATCCGCCGCCTCTGTAGCCGAGATGCTGACTTCGAGTCCCAGGCCCTTTCCCTAGTCAGCCATTTCATCCGCAGAGGTTACCCCCCTCTCTCGTCCACACCGCTCTCACCCGCACCCGTGCTATCCCCCGCTCCAGCACCCTCACCCCACGCCACCGCACACCCACCCACCGTCTCCCCTTCCCCATCACCTACCACCCCTCCAACTTACCCCTCCACCGCACCATCCGCCACCTCTTCCGACGCCTCCAGTCCGACCCCTCCACCTCCCACATCTTCCCAACCCCACCACTCCCCTCCTTCAAACGCGCACGCAATCTCCGCACCCTCCTCGTCCACAGCTCCCTACCGCCCAACCCACGCTCCGTTCCCCCCCCCTGGTTCCTTCCCCTGTTCTAGGCCCCGCTGCAACACCTGTCCCCACATCACCAACACCACCACCTTCCAGGGTCCCAACGGCCACCCTCTCTCGGTCCGGCATGCCTTCGGCTGCACCTCCTCCAACCTAGTCTACGGACTTCGTTGCACGGAGTGCAGCGCGACTTATGTCGGACAGACGGGACGTCGCCTGGCGGACCGAGTCACGGAGCACCTCCGGGATATTCGTCTCGGGGGCAGTTCCCCCATCGCCCGCCACTTTGGTGGCCCTGGACACTCCGTACGCCATCTCACAGTCTGTGGCCTACTCCAGTGCCACGGAACACCCGCCCATCGCCTTTCCGGTCGAACAACGCACTATCTTCATCTTACAGACCCACACTCCCCCCGGCCTGAACTCCCCACCCTTATTCCTTTAGCGTTCGACCGCCCCCTCCCCCCACACTTATCCCCCACTAACACCACTAACACACCCCTCCTTTCACCGCCCACCCCACACTAACAATACTAACACCTCCACTCCACCCCTCATCTGACCACCCTTCCCCAACTAACATACTAACATCCCTTCCCTCCCCTCTTCTCCTCCTCCCCCTCCTTATCACACACACACACACACACACACACACACACACACACACACACACACACACACACACACACACCCTCCTCACTCCAACTCTCACACCTACCCATCCTCGCCTCCCTACCATTCCGCCGACTGCTGCTATGCCCTTCCGACCACTGTCTCAGCACCAACTGACCACATCACTTCCACTGCTGACCACTTCCTGTTGCGCGCGCACCCCACATCTCTCCTCTTCCGACCACCGCTTCTTGGATTACCCACACGCGTTATTGACTTCTAACCAAAATCTCCAAACATCCGTGTAACTTACCAACTTTTCAACCATCCTCTTACACCATCACCTATATAACTCACCCACACACACACACCCCAAATTTTTTTTTATCCACACGCCACCCACACCCACAACACGCTTAAACCACACACGTGCTTCCCACCACATATTTAGACCCTCAGCCTCCTGATTCCTCTCCCCCCCCACCCCATATCCACACACGCACAGACCCTCCGACCCACAAAAACACCCCCCACACACACCTTCCTGAACATGCAACCCCGTTCTTCCCCCAACCCTCACTTTCACATACACACACACACACACACACGCACACCTAACCACACACACCACCTTCAGCCCTCCCCGCTCGGACACCCCGTCTCCCTCTCCCCACTCCACCCGCCACCACCCCTACTCACCCCACACCCTTCCACCACCTGTTTAACCCCCTTTAAATTTCAGTTTATCATGCCTTTATTTTTAAATTTTCTCATTCCTTGTATTTTGATCATGCTTTATTTTTATTTATTATTTATTATATTTTTGTCTTTATTTGTCAATTTTTCATTCGCACCGTTTCCTTTTGCTATATGTCTCTCCACCACTCCCCTACACACCTTTTGAACTCTGTTCCCACACACTTCTCACCTGAAGAAGGGCTTATGCCTGAAACGTCGTCCCCCACCTACCCCCCACTCTCCTGAGCGTGAATTTAATAAACATTTATCGTACTGCCTCTCTGTTCTGTCCCTGTTCAATTTTTCATTATATATATATATATATATATATATATATATATATATATATATATATATATATATATATATATATATATATATATATATATATATGTATGTATATATATATATATATATATATATATATATATGTATATATATATATATATATATATATATATATATATATATATATATATATATATATATATATATATATATATATATATATATAGAGAGAGAGAGAGAGAGAGAGAGAGAGAGAGAGAGAGAGAGAGAGAGAGAAAGTGAGAGAGAGAGAGAATTAGATATCGGTAGGAATGTTTGTGTGTTTTTAAACCAAAAACCTTTCGAAAAAGATCCCCAAAGGGTGGACTCCGTTAAATAAACCCAGGGCCACAGTGTGGTGTTAAATTAGGTGAGGTATTATAAATGCCATTACTCTGTGCGTCATTTGAACTCAAAACGCAAAGATCTTGAACACATATGGGAACAGTTGAACAATTCTGTCAGTCTACCCACCTGCACTTGTATGTTATTTTCTCGACGACCACAAAAGGCTGATAAATAAAGTTGATTATCTGGGATATGAACTTGGGGTGCAAGGACATAAGAAATATTGCAAGGTATATTTAAAGTGAAATTGGAGGAATTGTCAATGTGTCAGTGTCGTGGCAGAATTGTCCTATGCTCTAATATCTCTGCCAATTAAAACATATATGGATCTATCGCAGTCGGCCCCTGCGTAAACTGAATTTTCATTGCAGTCCTAATCAATCATTGCCCTCATATAAACGCATGCATGTATATGATGATGTATGTTTATATGCATATTTTCATTATAATCGTCATCATCATAAATACCATTATCAATACTGAGATGTTTTGGATAAGAAAATATGGGACTATATATATATATACATATATATATATATACATACATGCACACATATATATATATATGTACGTATGGATTAACCGAACCTTTATTATAACGCTCGGTTTGTTTGTAAACAAACATCCCGTATTAAGGCGTACAGTGTTTAGCAGCCATCGTTGCCCTTTTTGTTCAGCACTGACAAAGGAACGATGTACTAGTTTCAAGCTTATTAGCTATCGTCAGCACCGTATACCTTCCTGCCAGATGATTGAACGTCTGAAAGTATATACTTTCTTTATGCATATTAACGGCTGAGCAGCCCAATTTGCATATCGAGTGAGTTAATCGGCCGGGCGCACCGAAAACGATAAATGGAAAAAATGAAACGAAATTTCATTTCTCACTCTTAGTACAGCTGTTACTTAAATATAAGTATATATACGTACATACATATATGTATACAGACGTACAGTAGTAAATATATATATACATACATGCACACATATATATATGTACATATGGATTCACCAAACATTTATTATAATGCTCGGTTTGTTTGTAAACAAACATCCAGAATTAAGCCGTACAGTGTTTAGCAACCATCGGTGCCCTTTTGTTCAACACTAACAAAGGAACGATGTACTAGTTTCAAGCTTATTAGCTACTGTACGTCTGTATACATATATAATATGTACGTATACATACTTATATTTAAGTAACAGCTGTACTAAGAGTGAGAAATGAAATTTCGTTTCATTTTTTCCATTTATCGTTTTGGTGCGCCGGGCCGATTAACTCACTCGATATGCAAATTGAGTTGCTCAGCCGTTAATAAGGAAAGTATATACTTTCAGACGTTCAATCATCTGGCAGGAAGGTATACGGTGCTGACGATAGCTAATAAGCTTCAAAGTAGTACATCTTTCCTTTGTCAGTGTTGAACAAAAGGGCAACGATGGTTTCTAAACATGGAACGACTTAATTCTGGATGTTTGTTCACAAACAAACCGAGTATTATAATAAATGTTCAGTGAATCCATACGTACATATATATATATGCGTGCATGTATGTATATATATACATACTACTGTACGTCTGTATACATATATGTATTTACGTATACATACCCTATATTTAAGTAACAGCCGTACTAAGAGTGAGAAATGAAATTTCGTTTCATTTTTTCCATTTATATATATATATATATATATATATATATATATATATATATATATATATATATATATTATAGATAACGAGGAATCAGTATTGCATCAAAACACAATTTATCAACATATTACATGTGTTTCTCCGTCGATCAGGATCTGTTACAGATCGAACCCGACTCTGCATTCACAAGTCCTCAGTCTTGTGTATTCAAAACATTCCATTTAATTGCAACCCGACAAAAACTATATATATAAGTATATATATAAATATATATATATGTAGCTCTGACAGTTGGAAGGTAAGCATTATACTGTACTGATGAAGGATAATCATCCAGCAACATTAGTGGCTGCAGTTCTGTTTACATGCCAACAAAAGAGCAAGAATGACAGGCTCATTCCACTGACATGGCTTTAAAGAGATTGTTTGCATAATTGCAAACGATTCGAATATTGTTATTAATATTAAAAAACTCAGATTACATTTATTGTATTCAGCTATGTAGAGCGATAAACTATTTCTTTGTTATAAATATACATACATACATGATGGCTGCCCCCTCGTTATCGAGTATGGCCATTGCATGATATACCATTATTAATAATTATTAATTAATTCTATAGTGCAATGCCTGTGAGTGAAGATATTTTTTAAAGTGAGGAAAGACTGTGCACTGAGCCAATCCCACTCTCTGAGCGACAGTAGCTATAACCCGAAAAGAAGAAAAGATCAACATCATTGGTAACTATTGAGCCGCAGGTTTTATATCGGAGTTATCCCAGTTTCCTGATTTGCCTTCTCCTAGAAGGATGCCCTGACAATGTCTAGGGGTCCTTCACTCGCAGTGGTTTAACCGCACGGTACATGTGTATATACATATTTACACACTTCGGATGGCCGTTGACTCTTATGAGTTTTTCCGCTCTTTGTCAGGTTTTGTTGTTTGTCCTGCAGGGTGTCCAAAATCACCCTCCTCACCAAGTAAACTTGGTGGGGTTGCCGGTTTAGTCGCCGACGACCCGACCATACGACAGGTTGTACTGGGTTACATGTTACCAGTAGCACTCAAGAGTGACCCGACATACATACATATATACATACATATATACATACATACATACATACATACATACATACGTACGTAAGTATATACACACATCCATTTTATGTCTGTTCATTGACACCCCTTTCACATATGTCAACACATAAGGCTTATCTATATGCCCGTGTATCCATCCCTCTATACATATAGAGGGATGCATTCGCGTATACATCTCTATATGTGTGCATGCTTGTTTGTGTTCTTATGAGTCCATCTGTCTTTGTGTATGTGTACGCCAGTGTTTTTGTGCATATACCAGTGAATGTTAAATCCTGACTTACAGCAAATTTCATATAATCATATACTTGTGTGTGGATGTGTGGCCATGCTTACACGTTAAAGTGTCCATAAGTCTATGCGTAAGTGTGTGCCTGTACGATATATTAATGTGTGTTCGATTGCATTTCCACTGTGTCTCTATAAACCGCCAGAGAAAGAGAAAGAGAGAGGGATGGAGAGAGAGAAAGTGAGAGGGGTGAGAGAGAGATTATGTGTTTGTGTGTATGTGTGTATCTGTGTGTGTTAGTGTTTTGCTATATTCACTATTCATTCATGTTTCTATTGATGGTATGTGGGAGAGTGTAAGTCTTTGAATTACTTGAATGTGTATGTGCCTATGTGTGGAAGAGATAGCTAGATAGATAGAAAGCGATATATATATATAAAGAGAGAGAGAGCATAATTGTTTGAGTGTGTATCTCCGCCGAGTGAATATGTGAGTGTTCCAGTGTCCTTAGTAGCGTGATTATGTGTGTGGGTGTAAGTGCGTGTGTGCACGAGTAAGTAAGTGAATGCTTGCTTATTTCGAGTGTGCCTGCATCTTTGTATTTAGGGTACATGAAAGAATGGTAATGTTTGGAAACTTTGATATTACATGCTTCCAGCATGTGTGTGAGTGTATGTGTACATGTGTGTATTTGTGTATGTATTTATGTATGTGTATATGTGCATGCGTGCAAGTATGTGCGTGTTGCGCGTGTGTGCATGTCTGCATGCATCTTTATATCTAAAGTATGTGAAAGAATGGTTTGAAAATCTTCATTTTACATGTGTCCACATGTGTGTGTCTATGGGTGTATATGTGTGTATCTGTGAATGTATCTATGTGAATGTACTTTGTATGTATGTGCATGTGTGCATGTGTCATATATATGTGAGTGTTGCGTTTCTTTCAATTTTCTCTAATTGTTAATTCAAACACTGTCAAACTGCTACTGTTGAACTAGACCTTAAATAGCTTACAGGAAGTATATCTCCGTGTTAGTATAGTTTACTTACATTTACTACGTCTTATGCAAATAAACTGTTTTGAAGGCGCTAGAAATGGCGTCCACAACGAATTCGTGTTTACACAAGACGACGAGAAAATTTGCCACATCTACAGACATAAAGCCGCGATTAATTAAACAACTGAAGTGAAAGGGAGCCGTTAAAATCCCACTGTATTAGTAAACTAGATAGAAATCTGTACGATTTCATCTCATTCTTATTTATATTTTAGTATTTTAGCAAGTAATAAAATGTTTTGGTACATACGCACATATCCACAAATTTAAGTATGTATGTATGTACGTATATATGTATAAATATATATATGTGCACACACACAAACACACACACACACACACACACACACACACACACACACACACACTCAGACACACGCACACACATATATGTGTATATATCCAGGTACGTAGGTGCAATGGCGTATAGGTTGATATACATATATCCAGACACATAAACACTCACAGACGCGCACATATACACACTGATACATACACACGCACAGACATATGTGTGTGTGTGTTTGTGTGTAAATACTGTTGTCTACATCGTTGAGGTTTCTGTTCGTCTGTGGGTGTGAATGACTATTTATTTATACATTCAAGCAATCAACTATTGGAGTTTAAAGCTTTTAAGTTCTTGGCATTATTCATGACAAATTTATAATGTAGTAGTGAATAAGACACATTTGTTTTCGTTGGGGGTATATATATATATATTTGTGTGTGTATATATATATATATATATATACATATATATATATATATATATATATATATATATATATATATATATATATATATAAATCTTACTTTATATTATTTGTTTATACTTTTATTGATTTTATTCATTAGAGTGTGGTTATACTGTATCACTGTCTTTTATGTATAGTTGATAAAATAACCGCAGTACTTCTAATATCATTAAATGCAACACAAGGGTGCTTTATGTATGGAAAACTTATAACTTAAATGCAAGCTGCCATCGTTTATGTGATGAGCTGAACATTTTTTTGATCAGTTGAAATTATAATTGCAATGGAGGCAAATTGGCACATTGCAGTGAATTCCCAGAGATGTTACAACATAGAATAAAATATAATGTGGTATTTGTTGGCGCTGTCTGTGATCTGAGTTCAAATACCTTCATGGCCAACGTAGACCTTCACTTTTCGTTGTTGAAGAGGCGGTAAATTTGCATGAGTCGTAGAGCGTCGGACTAAATCATGTGTGGCATTTATTTTGCTTATTTTTTCTGTTCGGAGTTAAATCAAGCTGTGGCATTAATCAATATAAAAATGATCAGGAAAAATTGCATTAGAATTAATGAAGGTTATTTTCAAAAGGATAGCTCCTTGTGAGAGCTCCATAAATTTCAATTCACAAAAGTCCAACTGTTGTTATACAGTTGGATGAATGGAATATGATTTTTAGTAAGTATGGTGAAAACACCAGTCACATTTCTGTCGCATTCGATATAGTCAACACAGCTGCCTGTTCATAAAACGACTTGTAGAATACTTCTTACTGGTGTGAATATAAGCCACTTATTAGGCAACTTGAAAGATAAAATAATATCGAAAAATATTCACATATATTTAATTGCAGGATACAATACATAATGTGGTGAGCCGAAATGATTTTTGTTAATTTGAAAATATCACTCTAATGGCGTTGAAAAATAAATTTCTGAAAATGGTCACGTGATAAAATTCATAAATAATTGAAGCCGATGGATTGTTATCATTCACGCCCTGAATGGTAAAATGTAAAGATGATATCGGAGTGATTTGAACTCAAACTTTTAAGGTATGTCACATATATCACAAGGTGCTCTACTCCGTCTACTCCGGTAAATCTGAAAATCTACAGCTTATTGTGTGCCTTTTGTAATGTTTAATGCATATATATTTACAAATAAACACAAATATATCTTTATAAATTAATTTGTGCGCGCGCGCGCGCGTGTGTGTGTGTGTGTGCGTGTGTGTGTGTATCGTCATGTCAGCGTTATCATTGCTTAATGTTTCACATATGAAAATTAAGTTAAAAATACTGTTTCTGCAAGGAAGTATATCTTATAGCTATATCAGATTTGACAGAGAAAATTGTAGAAAGAGAAAGTTATTTCTATTGGCTTATATATATTTGTTTTCAGTACAATTTCCTACATATTCACTATTGCAAAAACTTTGCTTCATTAAGATTATTGAAGCAAAGTTTTACGTATATATGCTTAATATTTACGTATATGATAAAATTACATTGCTCACCCGACATTCAGCTGATCTTGTGCGTGATACACTGAACAACAAAGACCAAATATTTGCGATGATTATATCAGTCATCAACATAAATAATGCTGTGGCTATTGAAACCACATCAGCTCCGATAAAGGAGATCTTATGTTCAATAGAGCACATTCGTACTCTATTCTTTGCTTATCCTAAGTGATGTACACATGGGGCCACATTATCTAACGTGTCATTGTTTTGTTTCCTGCAACACCCGAATAAAAACATGATAACCGTTATTATTACAATTAATTAGGGCGCTGGATTGGCAGTATCGGTGGAGGCTTTACGATAGAGTTACGGCTCTTGCCATTCTGAGTTCAAATCCCGCCGAGGTTAACTTTGCCCTTCATCCTTACGGGGTCGATAAAATAAAGTACCAGTAATGCACTGGGTAATTTACTGGCCTTGTGCCAAAAGTAGAAATAATTATTACAATTAATTAATACATTATCAAAGTGACACCCATAATATTAGTTTCTACTTTTAGCACAAGGCCAACAATTCTGGGGTAGGGGAAATTCGATTGAATCGACCCCAGTGCATTAATGGTGCTTAATTTTATCGACACCATATGGATGTATGGCAAAGTTAACCCTGGCAGGATTTCAGCTCATAACGTAAAGGGCCATAACTCTATGTCACAAAGCCTGGTGTCCGACGCTCTCCCGATACTGCCAATCCACCGACCTAAAATAATAATGAACCAACCATCTAAATGAGCAAAATTTCGCATGACCGTGTCTGTATGTGTGTATGTATCTGTGTACGTGTATGTGTGTATGTGTGTATGTATCTGTGTATGTGTATGTGTGTGTATGCGTTTGGATGGGCGTTGGGTTGTTATGGTTCAGTATATATTATTTCGTGGATGTGCATTATTGCTTCTGTATGTGCTTTGTGCATCGTTGATGCACGTGTATTTGTATGTGTATCTACGTGTGTCGGGGAATTTTTATATAGTTTCTGTGTGTATATGTGCACGTGCTTCTATATGTCTGTGAATACTTTATGTATTTTTATGAGTGGATGCGTGTACTAGTCTCTGCGTTTCAGTGACTTTGTGGAGTTATTCGTCTACGTTGTGGGTGAACATTATTTCCTGTGAGTGTGTGTGCGTGTGTGTGTGTCTATGTGCGTACGTGTGTTTGTGTGTGTGTATAGGTGTGTGATTTATGTATCGTTGCTGAAAGTGTGCGTGTGTCTGGGAATTATTTTTGCAGTTTTTTTGTGCCTGTGTCAACACGTGTGCATGTGTGTATGTTTATGTATGAGTGTGTGGCTATGACATTTAATGTACATTTATGTGAGCATGTTAGTGTGTTTGGTTGTGTTTATTGCGGTTATTAGTCTGTGTATGTGAATGTGTTTATGTGTGTGTGTGTGTGTGTGTGCATAAGCTAGTATGACTGACTGTATCGGTGTTTTCTAAAATGAAGATCTTGGGAGCCGTAGTATGCGTGAAATAACGGTGTTCAGTGGTCAAAGCTGAGCTATTTCACGAAGTGGCCCGAGTAGGAGTGGGTGGGGTGAGGATGTCGTGAGGTAGAGTGAGGGAATAGAATTGTGATGTTAGATCACTGGGAGGTGAGTCATTGTGCTTATTTTGGGTTGGTGGTGGTAGTGCGTGTGTGTATATACTGGTAGTAAAGAGTTGTTTAATAAATGTTTAAATTGGGCTGTGTAGTGTGGGTAGACGTGTTAGTGTGATTAGTTAGTTAATTAGTAACGTTAAGAAAATTAAATATTTGTCTCTCTTCCTACTGAACTATCCATGTATGAGTGTGGCTGGATATGTTGGTGGGTGTTGGGAGTAACGGATGTGTTGATGAGAGAGTGGTAGGTTAGTGTAATCAGATATTTGGCGGCGTAAGTAAAATTAAATGTATATCTATGTTTGTATTGGTGTAACTAATTAATTAATTGTGTTGGTGTGTGTTTCTCGTATATATATATATATATATATATATATATATATATATACAATATATATATATATGTATTAGTGTGTCTAAATAAACGTGTGAGTGAGTGTTGGTGAAATGGTTGAGTACGTGCGTTGATGTAAGAGTGGATGGCAGATCTGTGCTGGAAAAAACAGGCCAAAGGATTAGGTGTGCCCACCTAAATATAATATATATTTGTATTAATCTCCCAAGTCTAACAATTAACCAGTTAATTTTTTTTAGATAATTTTATTGACTGATTAATTGCTTAAGTTTATTTTAAAAACTACCTGGTCGAGAGCTTAATTCAATTTGTGCTGTTTTTGCAATGTTTGCATCGACTAGACATACTGAATTCATTTGCCAAAATTTGGGGTTTTATCCAACGTTTTGAATCTCAGAGTGTTTTCAAAACACTGTGAGATTCAAAACGCTGGCGCAGAACAAGATACCTGTTGAGAAAGTGATATCCTTGTTGGATCATTATACCAAAAGCTTATTTTTTTAAGCAGACAGTAATATTGATTTAGGTGTCGCAGAAAACCTGTACTGGATTATACCATCATTTCCAGAAGCTCCGGGTAAATATTTCATTCATATTTTGTTTGACCCGTTTAGCTTGCTTCATTTTTTGGGGTTGGGTGGTTGATAGCTTCTTAACCGCCGTCTCAGTTGGTATATACACACACACACACACACACACACACACACACACACACACACACACACACACACACACACATATATATATATATATATATATATATATATATATATATATATATATATATATATATATGTATGTATATATATGTATGGATATATATATATATGTATGTAAGTATGTATGTATGTATGTATGTATATATGTATGTATATCTCTATGTGTCAGGTCACCAGTTAGCGCTACTGGTAACATATATCCCAGTACAACCTGTCCCATGGTCGGGTCGTTGGCGACTAAACTGGCAATCCGACCAAGGTTTCTTGGTGAGGTGGGTGACTTTGGACATCCTGCGGGACTAAAAACAAAACCTGTCAAAGGGCAAAGGAGCTCTTAAGTGTCAAGGGCCATCCGAAATCACCGGGAGAGATGACCCCTTAGCCTTTGTCAAGGCAGAATTCTAGGAGAAGGAAAACTATGATATAACACTTGCAACCCTGATGGTATCCAATGATGTTGACTTGTTCTTCTTTTTGGTAAATATCATCTTGGTTAAGAGAGTGGGATGGTTTTGTGCAGTGCCTTTGCTCACTATAAAAGCTTCACGGCACAGGCATTGCTTTATATCTGGAGATCTCTCTGCACTTGTCATCACATGGTACCATGGGCCCAGCACTATGTGTCAATAATTGTCACAAGTGTAGTGTTTGTACCAGAGTTTTCAAGTCGCTGGCTGGACTAAAAAGTCACACTCGTTCAGCGCATCGGTAGGAGTTCTCCAACATGGATATAAAGTAGTGGCCGTACTCGAAACGAGTTGCCAGCCATCATATATGTATGTAGGGATATATATATAGCGGCGATGAATTAGTTTAGCGAGGCTTTTTATATGAAATCGTGTGTCGAAACAAATATTGTTATACTTGGGGAGGGTCATATTTGTGTAATATTGCCAGAATTAATAACAGAACACACTCACTGTTTGGTTGGTTTTCGCTTCTCGCTGTCTTTTATATCTGCGATCTAACTTAATCGGTCCTCAATGTTGCCATTGACTGACCGACGGTCAAAAATAATACAGATACAATATAGACACAAACACATATATATAGTTTACATAATTTACATAAATCTTTCGTTGCACATCTGCAACATCGTCAGTGGTGTTATATTTTTTCCTCCTGTTGTGTTGTATGTCTACGCCATTTTTTATTCAGTCTGTCTATATATTTATTTATTTATTTGCTTGTTTGTTTATTTTATTTTGTCTTCTTTGCGCATGCGTTTGCGTGTGGCATAGTGTTATGTTTGCTGTGTGACTAGTGTGTATAGTGTTGTGTCTGCTGGGTGACTAGTGTGTGTTTATGTGCTTGTTGTTATTGTGCTTGTGTATGTATTTATTTATCTTATTTTATTTTATTTTATTTATCTATTTACTTATTTATACTTCTCTTAGGTCAGTGTTGCTTGTTTGGGTGTTGTTGTTGTTCTACTCATTCTTTCTGTTTAGCTTTGGTCTTCTAATTTCTATTTCTAATTTCTAATTTCTAAACAGAAAGAATGAGTGGAACAACAACAACACCCAAACAAACAACACTGACCTAAGAGAAGTATAAATAAGTAAATAAATAAATAAAATAAAATAAAATAAGATAAATAAATACATACACAAGCACAATAACAACAAGCACATAAACACACACTAGTCACCCAGCAGACACAACACTATACACACTAGTCACACAGCAAACATAACACTATACACACACGCAAGCGCATGCGCAAAGAAGACAAAATAAAATAAACAAACAAGCAAATAAATAAATAAATATATAGACAGACTGAATAAAAAATGGCGCAGACATACAACACAACAGGAGGAAAAATTATAACACCACTGACGATGTTGCAGATGTGCAACGAAAGATTTATGTAAATTATGTAAACTATATATATGTGTTTGTGTCTATATTGTATCTGTATTATTTTTGACCGTCGGTCAGTCAATGGCAACATTGAAGTCCGATTAAGTTAGATCGCAGATATAAAAGACAGCGAGAAGCGAAAACCAACCAAACAGTGAGTGTGTTCTGTTATTAATTCTGGCAATTTTACACAAATATGACCCTCCCCAAGTATAACAATATATATATATATATATATATATATATATATATATATATATATATATATATATATATATATATATATATATATATATATATATAAAGCGAAATAGAGAAAGGAAGGTAAAAACGAAACCGCAAGTCGACTTGCGGTTTCCGCTTGTATTTGGCAAACCTCCTCGTGAGTGTATGGTGTATATATATATATGAATATGTGTATGTTTGTGCCTCTGTGTGTCTGTATGTATATATATATATATATATATATATATATATATATATATATATATATATATATATATATATACAATGTGTGTTTATCGTATGCATTTTGTGTTTTATTTTACCTTCATTATGTGTTTATTATGCTATCATTTATATTATTTTTAAGTTTTATCTTTTACAAATTTCTTTCGACCTAATCAACCATTACTATTTCGACGGTTAAACATTATATTGAGGACGTCGCTTGAGATGAAGGTGTGAGTTGTGATAAAATGTGTGCAGTGATTAGCTGCGTCTTGATAAACTGGCTTCAAATTTCCTCAAATGTACATCACTTTACATACTGCCTTAGCAACTCGCTAACGACTATAGCAGATTATAAAAGCAAATCTATGCATATTTAGCTTGCTTAATTGGTCGTTCTGTCAATAGCAGAAGATAACAGATCTTAATTTATTAATGAAACCGTGCTATCAACCATCACCCATGCCACCTACCGAAGCATCATTGTCTACCCCTCGCTTCTCCTCCACCTCACTCTCTATCAATATCACACCTTTTTTTAATAGCCTTTCATTCCTGCACCTCCCTCGTTCTTCTGTCTCCTTTTACAACTACATATAGTCTCTCTCAATTTATGATTCTTTATATCATTCTTTATCTCTCTGTTCCACCTATATGTTCATATATATATATATATATATATATATATATGTATATATATGCAAACAAAGGTACACACACAAGTACATAAACAGAAACACACACAAACACACACGCACGGACACATACACACACACACACACATGAACATATATATCTAAACATATTTCTGAGTATGTATGTGTGTGTGTGCATGTGTCTGTGACTGTGTGTGTCTGTGTGTGTGTGTGTGTGTGTGTGTGTGTGTGTGTGTGTGTGTGTGTGTGTGTGTGTGTGTGTGTGTGTGTGTGTGTGTGTGTGTGTGTGTGTACCCTTTTGTTTCTCCACACTCGTTTACTTTGCTGTAAGTTCTCACTTCTCAATCCCTTCTAACAATATGCTTGCTCTATTATTGGCTTGTTACATATACCGTTGATGAAATGAATTTTCTTACTTAATTTGTCGGGATGAATGCTTCTGGCTTAATCTATATTGTTTGGAAACTTGTCCTTTTCTGTATACACACATACTCATACGCATGTCAACATATATATACATACATACACCCATATATATATATACACATATATGCGTAATTTACATGTGTGTATATAGCGAGAGAGAGACACACACAGAAGTACGTATACATTTATGTAGGTATATATATATATATATATATATATATATATATATATATATATGTGTGTGTGTGTGTGTATGTGTGTGTGTGTGTGTGTGTGTGTGTGTGTGTGTGTGTGTGTGTGTGTGTGTGTGTGTGTGTGTGTGTGTGTGTGTGTGTGTACATTACGTATTTATAATGTATATAGATTCTTCATGTATTATAGCTTTTCGGACAGAGGTAGAAATAGGAAGGACCGTAAAGACAGCTGGAAAAGGTGTGAGAGAAAGAGAGGGCGAAGAAAGCAATAGTTATGGAACTGTATAAACCACATGAAACATTAAACAGACAGTGGAACAAATGAAGAAATGAAACTAAATAAGTAAATAAACACAATTTAATAACGAGAGGTGGGGAGGGACGTTCTTTCTACTCGTTCATTTCTCAGAATAACTATCTCGTAGATTACGTTTTTATCTCCCCAATTTACGGTGCTAATAAGATTTGTACTCAATTTCCAAGCTTTCTTCCAATTGCAGTTTGCAGCTAAATAATAACGAATTCTATACGAACGGCACGGCACGTCTGATTAAACATCTTAAAGCTACGGTTAGCCAAAATGGGCTTTTATGGTCATTTATTCCTTAGCTTAAAGTGGTGGCGATGACCATAGATATGTAGCCAAATTTCAATGCCTGAGAAGTTACGTGATCAAATCTCATGAAGATAGACTCAGAAAGGTTACGTTGCTTTCAACCAGTGGTTCCCAAAATTATTATATCAAAGACCCCTTGTTATATTCTATAAATTATCATTGCATTGCATTGAATGTACGTTTATAATTATTGATTTTCATTGTACTTTTGTAGCTGTCTCGGCGGCCTATTTGGAGGAATCATAGACTGTGGTGATCCTGGTCTGAGTCCGATCCTGCTCATGAGTAGGGTTGCCGGTAAACCTTTTCAGTTTTTTTCTATGGGATGTAAAATAAAAAGTGTAACACGTAACTTCTGACACGGATTGAACCCATGACCAGGATCTCCATCATCTCTAGTACCTACCACTAGGCCACAGAGACAGTGGCGAAAATCTACTGAAAGTTCATACTTATGAACCTACTTTCAAAATGTTCAATACAAAATCATATGGTGTCTTTCATGTTTTTCTGAATGTTATTGCTCCTACTTAAGCTCGACTTCTAAATCATTTGGGTCACCCATAAACTACATTTTGTTTCTCAACTATCTAGATTATATTTTAACCTGTAATCAATGTTTCATTTCTGTCGCCGCCCCCCCCCCCCCCCCTCTCTTACTCTCTGTGATATTTGAATCTACTTACCTTATTCATATATATGAGATTTTGCATGTCAGTTAGTTTCAAACTTACATTGTATATATATATATATATATATATACGGTGGATGTCGAAAACGTATACGAACTTAGGCTGGGAAAGAATTTATAATCCCATTCGAAATAAGCTCACACTCTTCGACCAGCTATACTTCGATTGGTCGAAGCATATCTGGAATGCTTCATTCCGTCTTTCCCTTGTGGAGGCAATGAGGAATGGTAACATCGGACATTTCTTTTTTTTAATTATGGTCAAATGACGTTTCTATGTTTTGTCTTGTTCTCTTAAGTTTATATACTATAATTCCTTTGCGTTTTTAATCATATCATCTATTAAATTCAAGAGATAAGTTTTTGTAGTTTAAGAACGATCCAGAGTTATGGACGAGATAAGCTGGACATTCCATCAAATGTCCCAGGGTAATTACTTCACAAGCGTCAACCTACTAAGAATTTACTCGAATATAACACACCCATTAGGCATAAGAGATTTCGATTGACAAGATCCCAGACGCCATTCGCGTAACGAGTGGGGTGGAGCTCGTCCAATCGGACCAGGGAAGTAATGTTTCCGTTGGTCTTTCCAATTGCTAATACTATCTGTCGGTCGCAAATCCAGGCAGAAGTAGCAACGTGAAATAAAGTGTCGTGCTCAAGTAAATAACGCATCACCCGGTCTGGGAATCGAAATCATAACCTCACTATTGCGAATCCAATTATCTAACCGCCCAGCCACGTGGCTAGAAGCAATCAAATATTAGGTAGTAACAAAGACATAAATGAATGTTTCAGATTAGATGTCATTATCAAAACGCTTTACCTAGTATTAGAAGTAAACACATTTAATTTTGTTGGAAATAGTATGTGCAAACAAGATGAACGGCTGTGGGTACAAAAGCAGTACCTTCGTATGCTAAATATGTGTTGGGATTCCTAGAAGCTGAATTATATCACGAAGTGGAGACAACATTTGGCCAAAGTTTTAAAGTATGTATTATCGAGAGTAGGGACCCTTTCTAAATAACTGGATTATCTTTCTTTTAAAACGGCTTTACTAAATCAAATTTTACAAGGTAATATTATTAGACTACGGGAGTAACAGCATATAATTTCTGTTTTCATTTTGGATTAAAACAGTATAATACTTTATCTAAAATAAGCTACTATAGATAAGTAAACGGATATTTTATAACAAGACGACGAAGTCACATTTTCTATATGAGTGTGTATGTGTCTGTGAATGTGTGTGTTTGCGAGTTTGTTACGGACGTTACGCCTTAGTAAATAGTTAATCAGATACACATAGAATTAAACACATGATTCTGACGCTGGTTTACACACACACACACACACGCACACACACAAACGCACACATACATTCCCGCGCATGCACACAGACTCACACACACACACACATTCTCTCTCTCTCTCACACACATTTATATACAATTATCTATATCTATATATCTGTATCTATATTTACAAATAATATAAAATATTGGAACTTCCATCATCCGTTTGAGAAACGTGGACCCGCTACTTCTATGCACCGGCACACATTTTACAGCCAGGATGAGAACGATATCCTAGAGGTCATTATTCTTGGAGTCAATAATCAAGGAGAAAATGCATTTACTCCCAAGATACCTCTTATCTCTTTTTCTACCGAGCTACAATTCAAACTCTCAAGGCTTCAGTTCCCTTTAGAGCCAGTTTTATTATGACCATACATTTAGCTCAAGCTCGGAGTTTCAAAGTTGAAGAATTGAATACAAGAGAATCGCTTGTTACCCATTGACAGTTATATGTAGGCTGTTCACGACTGGAAAAACCTAGAAATCTTTATACACTATGCACGAATGGTAAAACAAAGAGGCTGTTGTATCTGGAAGATTTTCATTACAGTTTATTTTTTATAAGACACACACCACGGTCTCGCCACATACTGTAAACCAGACACACATCCAATACAGTCATTTTCTCTTCTACCTGTATCCTCTTATCATTTCTTTACCCAGGCGAAGCTGGGTACGTCAGTTAGTATATCTATCTATATAAAGTTGTATTCCTGTCTGTTTGTTTGTTCACGAACTACTCCTATGGTTTTAGAGATACACCCCCGTAACCATATATATTCTGAAACTACATTGCCCAGGGTACTTGGATAAGTATATTTCATTTTAATCAAAGGGTTCCCCGGCAGGACAAACCCCGGCTGAAAATGTTTTCCCTTCGATTTATATGAAATTTAAACCATAGGTAAATGACAAGATATGATGCCTATTCACAACATTTCAGCACATTTCAATAATATTAAGATACCCTAATGGGTGTTAAACCCCCTATAGTGAAATATTTGGCCAATAATGGAACAAGATTTCACGAACTCCTCCTATGGTTTTGGAGATAGACACACATAACCAGATATATTCTGAAACTACATTGCCCAGGGTACTTGGATAAGTATATTTCATTTTAATTAAAGGGTTCCCCGGGGGCACAAAACCCCCGGTGAAAACCCTCGCTGAAATTTTTTGTCCCTTCGATTTATATGAAATTTAGGCCATAGGTAAATGAGAAGATATGATGCCTATTTACAAAACTTCAGCAAATTTCAATAATATAAAGATACCCTAATGGGGTTTAAACCCCCTATTAGGGTTCCCCGGAGGCACAAAGCCGCGCTGAAAATTGTTTCCCTTCGATGTATGTGAAATTTAAACCATAGGTAAATGACAAGATATGATGCCTATTCACAAAAGTTTTGATTTGATAATTTGAAGACATTTATTTACAAGAAACAAAATAAGAATACGATTTACTAATATAATTTTGATTTGATATATTACAAAAAATAATGTTTTCCAATTTTTCATGCATTACATTTTACATTGAGTAATATTGAAATGCGGAGTTTTACTCCATAAATTACATCACTGACTTAAAATCAATCATCATTTTCTTACAAAAAAAATGTGTGAAACGCAACGGGTAATGTGACTAGTAATAAATAAAATCGTTAATTTATTTATAATAAATAAGATATTATTTTACTATATTTATATACATTATGTATCATTTGATATCTAATATACTATTATATCATCTCTACCAACCCCACCCCTACCGCCCCCTAAGGGCCCAGCGCCCTTTGGACCTATCAACGCCCTCGAGGTCTAGTAGTGTCCACTATGTGAACCTCTGCTTTAGATTCACATGGGAAGCCAATGAAAAAGAACTACAATGTTAGTACAACATATTCATAAAATTATTAAATATAACAATTTCAACAGACGCTCTTCCAGTTCATCTCCCTTACCATCCTCCCTATCCATTCTGTTCGCTGGTGCCGTGGGACGGCCAGCACGTGGGATCCCATTTGCTCATCCAGAAATATGGGGAGGGCGAGAGAGATGGAGGCGATGACAGTGGGAGTTCGGCTCTCCCATGTTTGGACACATTGGTAAGCACTTGGAATTTGGTTTGTTTCCTCGATTGTTGGAAGTGACGCATTCTATGTATTTGAGATGTGTTTATAATGGTTGGCATCTTATAGATTTATTTAATTTTTGTAGTATTGTTTTTCAATAAATTGACCAAATGTCACTAAAAAATAATAATAATACAGACAGGTTAAAAGAAGAGACACCGCACTTTGTACTTTCATTCATGCCGTTTACACGCAGCAAACGGAATATTCCATACTATATGGCTAGAGGAATATCTGCACTACTGGTAGATCCAGAAATATACTTTGTCTTTAGTAACTTACAGATTTTCTTAAATAACAGAAATATCGCTTGGTTTTAATAGATAGGTAAGGGGACTGGATATATCTAAACGTAGGACTCGTAGACAAAGGATTGTCAGCGTTTATGATGCAGGTGTATAAAATATATTTGCCGCCTTTAATTTTGTGTCATACTGATTCTATTTGAGAATTATGCGAAGGATACACGTGCCATTGAAATGCTCAGCAATTTCACACATTAATTCAATGTATAGTTAGTTGATTAAACATTGTGTGGTCATACATTGTTTTCGACGGAAGCCACCATTATCAGACAAATGAAAATTGCATAACATGTAAATACTGTAGTGGTTAAAATCTCCGGTGAAATAACTATAATGAACATTGACGTATCCCACATATAGGGAGGTGAATATTTTCATATACGTAAAACAATATATATAATACAATAAATGGACCAATTATTAACAATTAATAATTTTTTATGCTGGGATTGAAAAATTCGCTTTCTAGGGGCGCTCAAAATCTAATGTCAAAAAGCAAAAGAAATTACTCCAATAATAGTGTGTACTTACAATAGCGCTATCAGCGTGATTCATAAAAAGGTTTGTGTATGAGGCCATATACAATAGATTTATCTAAATTCAGCAAACATACGTCTCGCTATGAAGATTTTATGCTGAGATCATTTTACAGCCATCACAGAACAACGGGTCTGGCATTTTCACATTGCTACCGATATATCTGTGACATGATTAAAACATAGATTAAAACATTCTTGGCGAGACATAATAAACTATAAACTAACCATGTACTACAACAATTAACTTATAAAATGTGATAGACAATAAGCGGGAATGTTATAAACTTTATAACTCCAACTGTTATATTGGCCATAGACTTATAAAACTCCCACATAGGCTCCCAGCACATTTATAAGAAGCAATTTGAAAACAACGTAGCAAATATCACAAAACATTTGTGGACAAACAACCCTATTATACAAAATTCCCCAGAAAAATAAATGATAAATAAGGGAAACGTCGCTCTTATCAAAACACAGTGCCGAGGAAACATACAAACGTCATATACACATTATAATCACTATCGTCTCATTAGGTTAATATCTTGTTAAAAGTCGACGTAAAGTCTACATCTATATTATTTTCCCATTCACGCACCACAAATGGAATCCAACAATATTTCTCATACTAAATATGAGATTTTACAAAACGTAAAAACGCTGATGGTGTAGTCATGACGGTTTAATCATCCAAAGAATTACAAGGTGCTCATACGAAAATATGAAAAGCCTCTACTAATGATTTCTAGTATAGGCACAAGGCCAGTAATTTTGGGGAGGGGAAAGTCGATTAAATCGACCCCAGTACGTTACTGGTGCTTTATTTTATGGACCCCGTAAGGATGAAAGGAAACGTTAACCTGCGCGGAATTTGAATTCAGACCGTAAAAGGCTGTAACTCTATGCTGCAAAGCATGGTATCCGACTCTCTACCGATACTGCCGATCCACCGCC
>OZ024743.1:289115027-289130027 GCA_964016885.1 Eledone cirrhosa | reverse complement strand
ATATATATATATATATATATATATATATATATATATATATATATATATATTTATATATATATATATATAGTACAAGAATGAAGAGTAACATGGTTGGCTGTACAATAAGGGGCTTTATTTCAAGTACTGACAATTGTTTCATTGAACAGGTGAGTCTAGAGGTCGCTAATCACTTGAAGTTGCGTCACACGACGCAGAGTACTAACATAATCTAACTAGATTACCTATAACGATAACTTATTATCCCATATATATATATATATATATATATATATATATATATATATATATATATATATATATATATATATATATATATATATATATATATATATATGTATATATATATATATTTTCTCATTCCTTGTATTTTGATCATGCTTTATTTTTATTTATTATTTATTATATTTTTGTCTTTATTTGTTAATTTTTCATTCGCACCGTTTCCTTTCGCTATATGTCTCTCCACCACTCCCCTACACACCTTTTGAACTCTCACCTGAAGAAGGGCTTATGCCCGAAACGTCGTCCCCCAGCTACCCCGCACTCTCCTGAGCGTGAATTTAATAAACATTTATCGTACTGCCTCTCTGTTCTGTCCCTGTTCAATTTTTCATTATATATAAAGATATATATATATATGTATACATAATATAAGATCAAAAGATGGTTAAACGAGTTCCAAGTATTTTGTTATGAGCATTTCAAAAACAAATATCATCATGGGATGATATCTGCGTTCTCATCAGATAAAATAGGGAGACATGATATGAAGCTTAAAAAACACTTGTGAATAGTGAAGTTTTAAATCAACATATGAAAATAAATTAAGATTGATGTATGAGATTGGGAAAAAGTGAAGGGGTGGAAAAGGTAAGGAAGAGAAGAGATGAGAGTAAAGGATGGTGGGGGAGGAGTATAAGAAGGAAGGATGAGAGAGGAGGAGAGATGGGTCATAGAGAGAGAGATAGCCTTTACAAATGAGAAAAAAAAATATATTGTCTCACAGAGAGAAATTAAAAAGCCGTTGGAAGATAATAGATAATTTAAAAGATTTTGAAATTAAAAGTTAATGAGGTTTATGCATGAAGAAAAAGGAATTAAGAATAGTATTAAATTAAGGTTTGTATATATATATATATATATATATATATATATATACATATATAAATTCAGCGAGAATCGTATTTCGGCGGGTAGAAATAAGCGAAACGCAATTCCCGAGTCATGCTGGCAAGCACTCCATGGACCAAAAGGGACCAGTGCAATAAACATAGGTTATAAAGGCCATGCAAACTGAGACGGCGGTTAAGAAGCTATCAACCACCTAAGCCCCAAAAAACGAGGCAAGCTAAACGGGTCAAACAAAATAAATGAAATATTCACTCGGACCTTCGGAATGATGGTATACTCCAGTACAGGGTTTCTGCGACACCTAAATCAATAATACTGTCTGCTTAAAATAATAAGCTTTTGGCATAATGATCGAACAAGGCTGTCAGGTTGTCAGCAGGTATATTGTTCTGCGCCAGTGTTGTGGATCATACAGTGTGTTGTAGTAGTGAAAGCACATGTGTAACTCACAGGGGTGAAAACCCCAGATTTTGGCAAATGAATTCAGTATGTGAAAATCAATGCAAACATTGCAAACACAACACAAATCGAATTAAGCTCTCAACCGGGTAGTTTTTAAAATAAACTTATGCAATTAAGCAGTTAATAATATATATATATATATAAATATATATATACATATTTATTTATATCTACTGTTGAGTGCTACTTATCCGATATATGCTAGTTTTATTGTTCTACAATATTACTCACCTTCTACATTATATATAAATACATATATATATATTTATTTATATATAAACACAACACACACACACACACACACACACATGTGTGTGTATATATATATATATATATATATATATATATATATATATATATATATATATATGTGTAAGTGTGTGTATGTGTGTATGCATATATATACGTGGTTGTATGTGTGAATATGTGTAGTTTGTAGTATGAATATAATTGATATTTATTTCCCTATCTTAACATTCCTGAAAAATAATTTTTGAATGTATCAATACTATCAAGTTCATTGTATTAGCTAAGCTTATTATATTTACCACATATACTGCGTCATGTAAAATATTATTTCCTGCCTGGAGATCAGCACCGATCAAGGGACTTCGGTCAGTGATATTTTCAGAATACTCTAGTGCAATAATCTTAAAATAAATGAACTAAATAAAAATTAAAAGATAAAAGAGGCTGAAAAAATTGAAATACTGTAAAAATTTAATTACTGTAAAAACATACAATGTATGTATATACAGTACAATATATTATTTTATCGAAAAATTGTAAACAAATATACACAATTACACAGTTACGCCATCTTGCTGCGTGGCGGCGTTGATGCGGTTTCTCATCCAAACAAAGGTGACACCAAATGCATGTTTACTTGAGCTACCATCGTGTACTTGTTTTGACTTTCGTTGTAATTTTTGTGAATATTTCTTTAATTTGTCTGTTTTAGCCATGAGTTCTAAGACGTTTAGAGTATATTCTTGATTTGTCAGGGGCTGTTGTCGTTCGTCTAATCGTGGTCAAAGATTAGTGATTAGTTTCGGGAGCCCAACACAATGTGATGGACGAACTCAATACAAAGGGTGCTAATCGTTAAATCACCATTAAGCTTGATGACAAAACACTCCATTTTTAACGGCACTCCGACCTATCTCACAGTAAAATTGGCCAAACAGCTGACCTACAAAAACCACCTCGAATCCTTACATGGAAAGTTGTCCGCGAGAAACAGCCCTCTTTCCCGATTGTCAGGCTCATCATAGCACA
Source organism: Eledone cirrhosa (assembly GCA_964016885.1). Lineage (NCBI taxonomy): Eukaryota > Metazoa > Mollusca > Cephalopoda > Octopoda > Eledonidae > Eledone > Eledone cirrhosa. Next base: position 289,127,153 of record OZ024743.1, on the reverse strand, counting down.
TCCATTCTACCAGTGTCTTAGGTTTGATCTAGATTGCTGCAGGTAGGTCTCTCCTATATGGTGTAAGAGCTCACACGCCAAGAAGCTAGATACAGCTTTGAACGACAACTTTAGGCTCATTACCGAATATCTCCGTTCTACACCAACTGAGTATCTAACTGTGCTGTCAGGCATTGCTATTGTATCCCTTCGTAGAGAGAATCACATACATGAGTTGGTAACCCAGGCCTCAATAGGTCCAAGAAAACCGCTCATGACATGGCTGAGGATTCTCAGTTACTGGACCAACATCACTTGATGTCACGCGGCCCATTCTTTCATCACGCAGAAAATCTCCTACTCTCAGATTTCAATATGTTTCAGACGTGGAGAGTTATAGGGCAAGAGATATCTCGACCCACGCAACTGAATGTCAACCGCTATTTAATATTCTCACCAGGCTCTATCTTCTCGCGGAAGGAGTGGTTGTCTCTGAATCGGCTATGCACAGATGTCGGCCGAGTCAATAACGCCATGTGCCACAGAGGGCTGGGGCCATCAACAGTTTGCCAGTGTGTCTCGCCGGAGCAGGTTTCTGCACATATACTACGTGAGTGCCTGGATCTCCACTCACCTAAGTATATGGACCTCTCACACCCTAATCCCACTACCGTACGATGGTTACAACGCTTGTGTGGAATCCTATAATTGCAATTATCTCATGTGCAAGGAGAAGAAGACGGTTAGAGCTAGTGACTGCAAGCGCAATGTAATTACAATAGAAGATATAATTAAATGGGAAAAGGTGTCGGTGATAATGTGGGATTTAGAGTAGCCACGGTCGATGGTATCGAATGTCATTCATGATAGGATACATATCCTTTCATACAATCCTGGAAAAGAGCCTTCTTCGATGTTTTCTGCCATTAATGTAGAATATCATTGAGTATGAGCGATTCCGCCCAGAAAAGATTTTCGACGTTGATGAAAGGGAGCTATTTGGAAGAGAATACAGGTCAGATGCTTTATCAAGAACAAGACCATGTCAGGCTGCAAAATCGCCAATGATCATCTAACGCGCATGTTTGGGTTTAATTGAATCAGCGTCTTTTAGCTCAAACCGATCTGAGTGTAAAATGCGGTAAATCCCAGGGTACTTAACATTTCGAAGGCGTCTTTTCTTCTCATCGGGATAGACAACACCAGTCCATGAGTAACCATCGTAATTTTCGAAGAGTGGCTCACCAATCATTCCATCTCGGATGTCAAGAGCTGTTGTATTAAGAACATCCCATTTAAAGTACTGTTGGGTTTGGCCAATGCGCCGGCGTCCCTCACTAACTGAATGATTTCGAACCTAATATGAGGATAGTATATTTGTCACACGACATCGCTCATTCAATCTCTGGACCAGGGTGTAATAATACGTTTTTAGCAGTACTACCTCCGTTGAACACTTTCTCAGACTGTCAATACAGCTTCGAAGAAGGAAGGTATCAATATCCAACAGTTTTGGAACAAATACAATATTTGCCACTCCGTACATAACGTCAGTGCTGTATGGTTGTGGGTTACGTAGTCGGCCATGATTAGGATGTGGAAGCCTTTCTGCGCCTAGTTTGTAAATAATTTTAAGAGGTTTGATATGCGAGTCAAATCTATGTCTAAAGATTTGGTTTCACTCAGCATGGACCTGGAAATGGAGTTGTAGGAGGAGGATATTCGCAGTTTCACTGTGACAGGCAAACAGCTTTAATTAATTGTTTCTACTTTTGGCACAAGGCCAGCAATTATCCCAGTGTATTACTGGTACTTTTATGTTATCGACCCCGTAAGGATGAAAGGCAAAGTTAACATCGGCGGGATTTGAACTCAGACAATAAAGGACCGTAACTCTTTGCTGCCATAAAGGGCCGTGCATACTTTCGCGAATTATTTACGGTATTTGTTCTCGTTTTAAAGAATTTTTTAGTCATTGCGTCCGATTTACGTCAAACACCGTGTTGCATCACGGCCTTTGGAACGTATTATTGATGGATATTAGGGTGTGACTGTATATAGTCATACATACCAATACACACACATATGCATATAGATAGATAAATACACACACACACACATTTATATATATATATGTATATATATATATATATATATATATATATATATATATATATATATATATATATATATATATATATATATATATATATATATATATATATATATATATATATATTTATATATATATATATATATATATATATATATATATATAAATATATATATATATATATATATATATATATATATATATATATATATATATATATATATATATATATATATATATGTATGGTGATATACTGTATGTTTAATTAAAAACATTTTGAAGACCTTGCGCTATCATTTTAAAGTAGTGACTATGTCACTTACTTCTTTTTTCAGCAAAGGAAGGGAGATAAGCTGACAGATCTGCTTCACACTGTTGGTGTTCATCAGAGCCTAGTACTCGCCGACCTCTGCAGAAAATTATATCACAGTATATCACCAAATATACCAATAGTGTGAAACAGATCTCTCAGGTTATCTCCCTTTTTTTGCTGGAAAAAGAAGTAACTGATATAGTCACTACTTTAAAATAATAGCGCATGGTCTTCAAAATGTTTTTAATTAAACATACAGTATATCACCAAATATACTATACATACATCGCTATTTCAGATCACCAATCCTAATTTTTTATTTTTGCTGGACAGGCTATCGCTCTGTATAATCAGTTCCTGATTATTACTGGAATTCTATACGAATCCAACCTCTATAATTTTCGGCAGAGGTCGGCGAGTACTAGGCTCTAATGAACACCAGAAGTGTGAAACAGATCTGTCAGCTTATTTCCCTTCCTTTGCTGAAAAAAAAAGTAAGTGACATAGTCACTACTTTAAAATAATGGCGCAAGGTTTTCAAAATGTTTTAAATTAAACATACAGTATATCACCAAATATACTATAAATACATTCATGTATACATCGCTATTTCAGAGCACCAATCCTAATTTTTATATATATATGTGTTATGTGTGTGTTGTTGTTGTTGTGTGTGTGTGTGCATCGATATAATCATATACACATAGCCTGTGATGCATAAGGCTTGTGGTCCTGATGATATATATATATATATATATATATATATATATATATATATATATATATATGTGTGTATATATATATATATATATATATTAGAAAGTGAGGTTTTTTTACAAAATGAAAAAAAAAAGGCGTCCTACACGAGTGAAAGTATAAGGAAAAAAGATGAAATTGAAAATGCAACTGGAGTCTTTTTTTTTTAAATATATTTATTTGGTTCCTTTACCGGTTTCGCAGTTCTTGTGCTTTTCAAAAGTAGAATTCTACTTTTGAAAAGCACAAGAACTGCGAAACCGGTAAAGGAACCAAATAAATATATTTAAAAAAAAAGACTCCAGTTGCATTTTCGATTTCATCTATATTCCTTATATATATATATATATATATATATATATATATATATATATATATATATATATATATATACCTGATTTTGGAGTCGCAGAAACCAAATACTGGATTTTACCATCAGTCCAGGGTCCGGGAAAGTATCAACACATATATTTTTATTGTTTGACCCGAATTACTTGGTCGTTTGTTTTGGCTGTGCGGATGATATGTTTAACCATCATCTCAGTGTGTTTGGCCCTTAACGTATGTTGTATACACAACTGAATCATTCGCAAAATAGAGGTGTTGCCTCCCTTGCTGAACTCCACGTGGGGTCAGTAATAGACACTCTTATCTATAGCATCCTAGAACAAAACCCGTTGATAACACGACTTCCTTGTTCATCATCTTACCTGAAGCCAAACATTCTTTATGGAGGCGGACAGTACCTGATTTGGGAGTCGCAGAAACCAAATACTGGATTTTACCATCAGTCCAGGGTCCGGGAAAGTATCAACACATATATTTTTATTGTTTGACTCGAATTACTTGGTCGTTTGTTTTGGCTGTGCGGATGATTGTTTAACCATCATCTCAGTGTGTTTGGCCCTTAACGTATGTTGTAACTCTTATTCGCATGAATCATTGAGCGCTTGCCACACATATCGGATGTTGATTTTCGTTAATTCCTGTGCTGAAATACGATTCTCGCTAATTTATATATATATATATATATCAGAGAGGGAGTGGTAAGATACCAGATGGACCATAACCCACCAGAGTACTCAATACTTGAGGTTGTAGAGTGGGTAATATGAACAGATTCAGGACCCCAACGGCTGAGCTCTGGCCGTTCCAACAACTAGAACTGAACTAGTTCGAATCTACCTTTCGAAACGGTAGGATCTCAACAGTCGGGGTCCTCAATCTTTTCATATATATATATATATATATATATATATATATATATATATATATATATATATCGTTATATATATATATATAGTGAGATAGCGAGAGAGATAGAGAGAAGGTAGGTAGATTGATAGATAGATAGATAGATAGATAGATTTCTTTTATTTGCCACTAGGGCATCAAAAGTGGGACAAGTACAAAGGGGGGAGTTTACACAAAAAGGCGTCCTCAATAAGGAGGAGGCAATAACAAAATATAAAAATAAAATAAGATATCACAAAAAATAAAATTTTTAACAAAATCCTCAATAGAGAGGAGGCGCCTTGGGGGGTCGCACACACCCCCGAAAAAAGTGTGCAACCCTTCTCCTCAGGAGCACAGAGAAGGGGTGCTCCCTTGGTCTTTCATCTTCCTCACCTATAGTCTGATGTAGAGTGAAGGCCCATTCACACGGGCCATTCTCGCCACTTTCACCCATCTTTCATAGAAACGGCTGGGGTGCAGCACCTCTCTCTCCATCCTGATCCTTCTTCCGAAATGATATCGGAAGAAACGGACCAGTTGTTGGCCAGAGAGAAAGGTGCCTGACCTCAGTCCTTTCAGACGCGTCCACCATACAACCTCTTTCGCCATGGCTATTACGCACAGAAACACCGCCTCTGCTTCATCTTTGAAGGGGGGAGGCGGCTTGATCATTACAATAGACTCGGTGGTCAACCGGATCGGTCCCACCCTTGACAGCAGTTGTTCGACATAGCCCCACAGATCGGCTGCGCCCGAGCAGTGTACCAATGCGTGTGCAACGGTTTCCTCGTCGCACACGCATCTGGGACAGATCTTTTTGGCGGGGTCCCTACCCGGGCGCCCGTGTCTGTAGAGCCTTTCTCGAACGGGTAAAGCCCCTCGGTAGCACTGCCAGGCCAGGGACTTCTGGAAGTTGTCCATAGGTCCCGGGCTGAATGTCCTACCGAACAGGCTGGCCAGTTCGTCCTCCTCCATGTCTAGGGCTTCTCCGAGGGCGTCGTCGCACCTGCTGCGTACCAGCCCTCTATAGAATGTTGCGGTGGAGTCTCCACTGATAACCGGATCCGCCTGCCAGAGGGCGGTGAGCGCCTGGGCACACTCAGTGTGCCAGGCGCCCAGTTTTCTCGGTCTTTGCTTGACCCAGGATTGCAGCTCGGTGAGTGAGACGAGTCTGGGAAAGGTTCGTCTCACAAACGAGGCCCACACCGGTTGTCCGGTGAGGAATACGTAGAGGTGCCGTAGCCTTAATGCGTGTTTACGCATCATTAGCCACGGCATCCCCAGCCCTCCTTTCGAAGGGTGTTGACAGCAGATGGATCTCCTCACCATAGGAGCCCGCCTCTTCCAAAGGAATTGGAAGTGTGCGCGCTCCATCTTGGTGAGGGTTTCCCTTGGGCAGGGCACTACGGTCAGGCGGTAGTAGATGACGGACGCTATGTAGGTGTTCGCCACCTCCGCCCGACCTTTCAGGGATAGTTTGCAACTGGCCCACTTCTGGGTCAGTGCAAACACCCTGTTCGTAACCTCCGCCCAGTTTTTCTCCACCTGGAGGTCCGGTCCGAACCAGACCCCGAGCAACTTCACCGGGCCCTCCGTCCAGCGTCCGACGACCCCATCGGAGGGCATCGGTCTGCCCCTCCACGTGCCGAGTTGCAAACCGATCGACTTGTCCCGGTTCAGCTTAGCCCCTGTGAACTTTTCGTACTCCTCCAGTAAGGTGCCGACCGCCTCGATTTCGGAGGCCGTCGACACCATTACTGTCACGTCATCGGCGTAGGCCGACACCGCTTTCCGCAATCCCGGTTCCAAAGGGATGCCCTGCAACAACTCCAACTTCCGCAGTAGTGGCTCGAGAGTCAACACATACAGAAGGGAGGAGAGAGGGCACCCTTGTCGGATGGACCGCGCGATTTTGAACGGCTCCGAGAGGTAGCCGTTCACCTTGACCCTAGAGCAGATGCGGCTGCTGTGCATAGCAGTGATCCAGCCCCTGAAAACGGGTCCGAAGCCTGCCGCCGCTAGCACCGCATCCAGGTAACCATGGTCGACCCTATCGAACGCCTTAGATTGATCCAAGTTGATCAGAGCCCCACCAAAGCCGGGTTCGTTCCCAACCCTCTCTATGATGTATCGCATGAGGTGGAGGTTGTCATGGATGGACCTGGACGGGATAGCGCATGTCTGCGCATCTCCCACCAGGTTGCCCACGACAAGCGCCAACCTCTTTGCTAGCACCTTGGCCAAAATCTGTAACTCTGTATTTAGCAGAGTTATGGGCCTGAAGTTACTTATTTCGTCCCCCTTGTTCTCGTCCTTCCTCACTAGCGTGACTACGCCCTTGGTCACAGTACAGGGAATTCTCCCGTTCTGTTGCCAGTTGCAGTAGACCGCCTCGAGGAGATCGGGGAACAAGTCCGGCATAGCTAGATATAATTCGTAAGGAAGACCATCGAGACACGGGGATTTGCGTTTGCCGCATTGGCTCAGCACGTCCTCTATCTCAGCGGCCGAAATCGGTTCCTCGCAGGACTTCGCCTCCCTGTCCGAGAGGCGCGGCAGGCCGTCGAGGTATGGACCGAAGTCCACGTTCCCAACCGGCTCCCCGCCCCTCGCGAACAGTCGGGCAAAGTGCCTTTGAAAGGCCTCACACATCTGCTTAGGCTCAAGAATCGCCCGTCCATCCAGGTCTCGCAAAGACCGGATGGTGGATTTAGTTCCACTGTTGGCCTCTGTCACGCGGGCCCAGCTAACAGCTTTGGTCCCCTCGTTCCCTAGAGCACGTATTTTACTTCGGACAACGCAGCCTTCGTGCTTCGCGTCGAAAAACTGGCTCAAAGCCGTTCTCGACGCTAGCACTCTGGCCACGTCGCCGCTTCTAATTGCCTCTTCTACTCTATCTATTAGCTCCCTTTCCTTCCTATTCCTATCCGCAGCTAGAACCTTACTAAATTCTATCGAGACTACTCTAATCTCTCTCTTTAGAGATACCCACCACCTGCTGTTGACGATCGCTCCAGTCAACCGTTCCTTAACTAACGTACTAATCCGATTCCTGTAGGCTCTACTTGCCGGCAAGGACAAGTTGAGCTTCCAGTAACCGGGGCCCTGTCTATGAGTTCTGTCAAGGTTGACCATGCAGGTCACTAATTTGTGGTCTGAATAGCCAACCATGCGCATTTTTGGACAACTTAAAAAGTCCTTATCCTTAATTCTAACTAAGAACCTATCTAGGTACGACCTAGATGATCCGCTACGATTTGCCCAAGTCCAGGTTGGCGCAGTCGGAAAATCTAGTCGATATCTATCGGCCAGGTCAAATCGACCGATTAACCCTTTGAGGCTATTACACCCCGCTCTATCGGGGCAGGCCCCTACGTAGTCCCAGCGTGCATCTAGGATACCATTCCAGTCCCCCACTAATAGCAAGGAGCGGGACGTCCCTAGAAAAGTCTCCAGACGATGGAAGAAGTCCGGCCGCATTGACCCGAAAGGGCCGTAGGCGGCTACCAACCTAAACGCTCCGCCTTTACCACTGCCAAGGTCCAGAACCACTAGTCGACCCTCCGGGTCCATATGTACAATCTGTGTTGCGAGACCCAGATGTTTTTGCAGCAGAACGACAACTCCACCCCCACCTCCGGGCTGACAGAGAGATGCGTGCATCTCAAAGTCATCAAAGGTGGGGGCCAGCTGTCGCACGTTGCTGATCCGGGCCTCGCAAATAACCATCACATCTATACGTTGTGACCTGAGGTCATTTAGAAACATTGCTTGCTTCCAAGTTGAGCCCAGGCCACGCGCATTTAAACAGCCTACTCTTAGCATAGCCATGTTGGTGGTGAAGAGAAAAGGCACTTACCTCTCTGCGTCCCGGGTATCGGGCTGCACAATTTCCATTAGGGTGGGGGATGGGTTGTTGGGTGGGTGGTGGTTTGTGGAAGTGTGGGGGCATCAGTGTGTTGTGTGGTTGGGGAGCTTGGAGTTGTATGGGTGTTTGGGGAGGGGGTGGGATAGTTTTTTAGGAGGACGCGGTTAATGGGCCCGACGCAGGGGGGACCCACGTCCTCTTTAAAATTGTTTTTTAAAGTTTTATAGATGTCCTGTGGGGCCTTAATCATTTTGAGGTGGGGGAAATCCCCTGCCTGGGTGAAGTTAGGCCCTTGTGTTTTTATTAGATTGTTGTTGTACACAATGTTTAACAGTTTTTTGTTTCTTGTATTTATGTATGTGTATGCATGTTTTTGTTTTTGTGTGGTGTTTTTTGTTTGCTGTTGTTGTGAGCTCTTTTGTGTTGGTGTCAGTGTTATGTTTTGGGGAGGGGTTTTTTTCATTTGTGTGTCTGAGGTGTGTTTTCTTTTTTTTCTTTTGATTGTGTGGAAGTGCTCCTCCTCGTCTGACGACGAACTAGGGTCATCTTCCGCGTTGGAGGGGAGGGGTATATTTTCGGGTTGTGTTTGCGGTACGGGTGTTTTGGAAATTGTTTTTGTTTTTTGAGTGGAGGGGATGGGTTGGACATTGTTTTGTTTTGGTTTGAGCTGTGGTGGTTGTTTTTGTAGTGGTAGTTGTGGTGATTGTGTTGGTTGTGCAGTTGTTGGTGGTGTAGGCAGGATTGGGGTTTTCTTATTAAGTTGGGGACAGACAGCCCTCAGGTGACCCCTGGTTCCGCAGAGGTAACACGAGGGCCGTCTACCCTCAACGGTAATGTTGATGAAGGTTAGATCATCCAGTATGACGCGTTCAGGGATCTGGGCGATCCTTTCGGGCCTCATTTGAACTACAAGTTCGAGGCTCGTTCCACTGAACGCGTCACCCGATGCCTTTCCCATGGACACCAGCATGTCATCCTCCAGGTCCAGAAAACCTGTCAAAACCCACCATATGTCCATAATCGGCAGGATGGTGTGGATTTTTATTTTTTGTGTTCTTCTACCCATTTACGTAGGGTAGAAGTTGTATGCGGTGGATGCGATTGGTTTGATGGACAGTTTCACTGCTGTGTCCCTGTCCTTCATGAGAATGGATAGACTCCCGTAGAGTCTATCCTTCTGAATGAAGGTGATGTCCTTCATGACGTCTTTTAAAACCAGCTCTATCTCGCTCTGTGATGGTTGAGCTGGTTTTTTACTTTTGTTCGAGATTGTCCTAAACATGACCGTGTTTAGGAGTCTCTGGCTTTTTAGTTCCGGGGGGGAATGGATTGTGAATGAACCATTTTCCCCGTACACTATATATTTTTTCGCATCCGCCAGTAGCTCCTTCGCTTTTGTTATATCTACTGGCAGATAGTCGAGGGTTTTCCTTGTCGTCTCGGCGAAGGAGAAATTTTGTTTGTTTGTGTTGTTGTTGTCGTTGGTGGTGTTGTTGTTATCATTGTTGTTGTTGTCACCGTTATTGGTCTTGTTGTTGTTGTTATTGTTATTGTTATTGGTGTTGTTTTCGTCCGTCGCATTGTTGTTGTTGTTGCTGTTGCTGCTGGTTCTTTGGGTTGTTGCCATGGCAACGTCAAGTTGTCGGTTAACAGGTGGAGAGAATTCTTCCTCTGGCTGACCTTTCTTCTTGACCTCTGCTACTGTGACAGTGGCAGGGGGAAGCTGTAAGTTCATCTTCCCCTTTCCTCCTTCGAATTTTGGTGAAGAAGCTTCGGCCATTTAAAAAATATTGACTTTTCAACAAGAAAAAACTTTTTTTTTGTTTAACTATTTCGCCTAAAGGCGTAGAATATTTTGAGAGACTGACCAGATCAAAGTTTGACCTGGCAGTCCCTCTACAAAATGGTACAAAAATTAAAGTTATCAGACAAGAATTTCTATAGAAATTTAAACAGAACTTACTCAGCAAGTTATACGCGTGTGTCCATCCCAGAGATATAGATAGATCAGATAGATAGATAGATAGATAGATAGATAGATAGATAGATAGATAGATAGATAGATAGATAGATAGATAGATAGATAGATAGATAGATAGATAGATAGATATAATTATATACACATATGCTATAATGCAAACTTAATAAATGTACAAATGTCCTGGTGAAACCTTTGAAATATTAATGTTGTAACCTTTCTGGATGTTTGAGATTTTTTTACAACGCTGAAGGAGGCAGTCATGAAAACAGTTCACAATGGGGTAATCAGACCAGAACCTGGTAATTATACAAGCGAAGAACAATAGCTTTCTCAGAAGTACTCCACATGGATGAAGCTGTTTAACACATCTTTTTTATAACTATGACGAGACAATGAAGTCTCTTTTGCCGTGACTGCATATATCTATCAATCTATATATACACAGACACACTCAAACTCTCTCTTGCTCTCTCTCTCAAACACACACACACCCACACACACACGCTCACATTCACACACACGCTCACATTCACACACACGCTCACATTCACACACAGAGGAACATAAATATAGAGAGAGACGTTGCCAAAGATTTCAACAATGTTGATCATTGCATTTCAAGACGACTAAATTTTTGGCTTTTCTGTTTGTTGTAAACTACAGGCACCAATTGATTGCACGTATTGGCATGTTGTCAATTATGTATATTTGTAGTCGGTTTGGTTACTCACACAACGATATATATATACATATATATATATATATATATATATATATATATATATATATATATATATATATATATATATATATATATATATATATATATATATATATATATATATATATATATATATATATATATATTCATTCATTTATATATATATATATATATATATATATATATTTATATATATATATATATAGTTGTGTGTGTGTGTGTGAGTAGATTTTACGGTTTTCGAACGCTTCTTGATCCTCATCGTTATGATATACCCGACTGGTAATGTTCACTCCGCCTTATTCATATACATAAATAACGAAGATGTCATTTGAAGTGAAGATAACAAATGGCATTTAGAAAAAAAAAAATAAATACTTCAAAAATCTACAAAGTTCAGCAAATGACGTGAAAAGAATATTATACACTAAGCATTGCAGATTATAAGTATAAGACATCTGATTTCAAATCAGAAGATTGTGAGTATGAGTTCTGTCCTGGTCGCAGAAAGTAAATTTTCGATAGATCGCAGCAAGAAACTCAAATGAGTGCAGCGGTGTTCAACTTTCTCATACATCAATGACCAAAGAAATGATGGCTATAGAAAATGTTTAAATAATTGTTTCTACTTTTGGTACAAGGCCAGCAATTATTCCAGTGCATTACTGGGACTTTATTTTATCGACCCCATAAGGATCAAAGGCAAAGTTAACCTTGGCGGGATTTGAACTCAGACCATGAAGGGGCGTAACTCTGTGCTGCAAAGCATGGCGTCCTACCATCTACTGATACTGCCAATCCACCGCCTTAATGTTTAAATAATTGTTTCTACTTTTAGCACAGTGCCATCAACTATCCCAGAGCATTACTGGTACTTTATTTCATCGACCCCGTATGGATGAAAGACAAAGTTAACCTCGGCAAGATTTGAACTCAGATCATAAAGCGCCGTAACTCTATGTTGCAAAGCATGGCGTCCGACCCTCTACAGATAGCCATGCTGCGACAGCATCTTTGCAACCCATGGGTTGGACCGTGTAACAGTAAATGGTTAATTATCTGGCATTACACGTTGTAGGTTATCATGCTGACCCACGAATAACATCGGGGATGAACATCCAAAATTAATATAAATATGCTATCTGAATAGTTCATGGTA
>OZ024743.1:289082527-289107527 GCA_964016885.1 Eledone cirrhosa | reverse complement strand
TAAAGTAGTGACTATGTCACATACCTCTTTTTTCGACAAAATGTGTTTAATTAAACATACGGCATAATGCGAAATATACTAAACATACATTCATGTATACATCGTTATTTCAGAGCACCAATCCTAAGTTTTAATGTTTGCTGGACCGGCAATTGCTCTGTATAATTACTGGAATTCTATAAAAATCCAGTCTCTATAATTTTCGTCAGAGCAACACCAACAGTGTGAAACAGAATCTGTCAGCATATCTCCCTTCCTTTGCCGAAAAAAGAAGTAAGTGACATAGTCACTACTTTAAAATGATAGCGCAAGGTTTTCAAAATGTTTAGAAAAGCGACGGAGTTGGCTACCCGCAGGTGTGAGCCTGGCGAGCTGGAATGGCTCCAGTGTGTCTCCTTCACCATCCTCAGGGGAAACGCCTTCTCTTTTCTGTCCACCGGGGCCGCGGGGCGACCATTGCGTCAGCCCTAATTTGCTTATAATAGCGAGAGATTGTGAGAGGTGGAGAGACGAAGGCAGTGAAAATTGGAGTTTGGTTCCATTACCACACTACACCCCACTACACCAACATCCCTAGACCAACCACATTCGAAAACTACCGTTTGTTCTATTAAATATTTACTCTAAGTTTAGATACGTCGTGGTTATTTTTTCCTTTAAATACTGAGTAAATAATATCCCTATTTTATTTCTATTTTATTTCATTATTTTCTGTAATGCTGGAGTCTGAAAAACTTACATCGTAAATTTACATCGTAAATTTATGTCATTAATGTGTATTTATTTTCTGATATATCTCGCTAAAGTATTTTATTCTATTTATTGGAACAATAAAATAAGTATTTCGTTTTATTTATATATTCAATTGATTATTGAAATATTATAAGTGACATTCTATTTTTATTATTTAATATTTATTTAATTAATTAATCAATTAAATATTTGAGGTTGGTATTTTTTATTTTATTTACTTCTTTGATTAGTTATCGAGTTAAGGTAGGATCGAACATATTGCTTCATTTACTGTGAGGTGACGAATTAAAAAGTAAACATCGTTTGTTTCTTGTGGAATCTCAACGAAAGGCACCCCAATAAGAACAAATCAAGGAAACTGGAAAGCGAAAGAATTGGAAAGAATGATCAGAACATGGAACTTAGTCGGTGGTTCTCCATCAAGCTAATTAAGAAGACCTTAAAACAACTGTCACTTTGAGAACTCTGTCGCAGATATATCGAAAAAAGAACGAATTTATTCGCGCCTATACGCTCATAAGGCCAAACATGGATCTCCTGAGCCATATCGTCAGAGAGAAGACGAAGGAAGAAAACAAAGAAAAAGAAAAACATACCAGGCACAAAAGACCCACGCAAGCCCAGAAGGATCTGAGAGCCACTGGGTGTGCGATATCATTGAAGAAGTAGAAAATAAAACACTGGAATGCGACAAAGGTAGAATAAAGAACCACAAGGCTAACCCCAATAGTAAAATGTAAATAAGCACACAGGAGGCGACGAGTGAAAAAATGCTAAGATGAAAAAGACTAGAACTAGGAAAAACAGAGGCACTGGTGAAAGAAAACCCAAGCATTCTGTAAATTATACAAGAAAAGCAACTGCAAGCGTATGGAAATCGGGACAGGCTGCAGTTTTGCTCATACCAAACTATACGCGCTGTGTCCAACCTGCTCAGCCCAAATACTCCAGCTAAAACCAGCACACAGGGACACAGCCCAGGAAATATGCTGAGGCTTTCGATACTGCCCCGGTGAAGAGGAGACAGTATGCAGAAGCAGTACAGACCGTAGCTGCGGAACAACGCTAAATGGAGCAGATGTGCCAACCCATTGTCAAATTAATAATCGATCATATGCGAGATCATCAGTGTTCATGATGCTGAGGTCATCTAATTTAACAGATGATTGTCACATAAGCTACTGCTTACTACGAGTTAAGCATGATTTTTACCGAGGCTTATTCCTCTAAATCCGTCCTGTTTTGCAAGACTTTCCTATGATAGCCATATCAGAGGCACTTCGTGTAGGATGTGGCTTTTTACCACGCAGTTTAGATGAAGGGAGCATTTTCATAATCTATCACATGGTTCCCACGCATTATTTGCCTATAACCCAAGTTAACCTTTAAATATTACCGAAATGAATGCTATCAAAGTTTACTTTCCACTGCAGTCTTCGTTTAAGGCAACATTTCTTGACCTAAACTATAATTATGTATGAACGCGCGAAATTAATTTAACTGAATTTTTAGTATATTACTGTTAGTATACAATATTCCGCTACTACATCATAACAATACTTTTATTAAAGAAATAGTTTCCACAATATGATGAACCCTCCGTCGACTTCGAAGATAAGAAGCAGTTGTTCAATTAATTCAATGTGTAACTTGTAAGCTATCGTGTATTCCAACGAGACACAATATATTGCAAGACTGGACTCTGAATTGAAAATACAATCCATTCGACGAGCATCTATACAGGTTTCAGTTACTCAGTTTCACTCATAATGTTTAGTTCGACCAGAGACTATAAGAAAGGTACTTGCCCAAGATGCCACGTAGTGGGATCGAAATCAAGATTGTGAAGCAAACGTCTTTACCATGCCTGTGTTTAAATACATAGGCCTGTATCCACAATCTAAACGAGTTTGCCAGAACATATACTTCATCACGTCTAATGTGAAGAATGTCATTCATTAATATTGCTTCTTTTTTTCCTTATCACATATTTGTATCTAGTTCCCTTTTTAATGTAAATAGCGTCAAATATGATAATACTAACTACAATCATATTTTCGTACATTCGGCGTGGCTAGGTTTCTTTATCTCTAAACTGGTAGCATTAATAGAAACAAAAATGTTAAAAGACATTAATAGAAACAAAAATGTTTCATGAATTTATTTATATGATAATATAACAAATGTATATTAAACGTTATACAAATACACATTATCTCTTCGAATGTGGGTGTTCTTTGGAACTACTGGTGGAGACGCTGCTCTAAACAATGATATTCCTCACACTAAACAAAGTACCTCTAGCCCAATACCAAGGGTTGTCCGGGCGCTTCCTCTTCGGACTGGTCGCGCTCGAGACCTCAGGCTTACTCGGACCCCGAACTGCCGAACTCTTCCCTAAGATCGGAGCGTCGGCAGCCTGCCTGAGTATGGAGACCCGCAAGGTGGGGTGGCTATTATAGCGGGTGTCACTGGCAATTGACCATGCAAATGCTTTCGTGGTCTTATCGCACCCTAGGCCCAGTGGCCATTCTTCTGTGACCCTAGAGCACTTGCTTTTCCCTTCTTTTTCCGTTGTTTAAATATTAATAAAAATCTTATATTATTATTATTACTTAGAGATATCTTCATCGCTATATTTTGGCTACTATGGTGAAATATATGCTGCGCTAATGAAGACACAAGGAGACAGATATATGTCTCCAGATTTTCTGTCTGGAGTTTTCCCCAAACAAATTCATCACAATAATATTTATTGTCCACTATTGTTTTTCCTCACCATATTATAATTTGTAATTAGCTTTGCTATAATGGTTGCTGCATTAAATATATTAACCCTAACTTAACTACGAGAGATTACTGTGCTACCACAATTTAAACTATTAACTAATTTCGCAATGATTTGTCATTACTTAATTCATAGTGTGATTGTCATAACACTCGATGGCCATTGACATAGATAAATACTACACATTATATTCCAAACCAGCGCTTAACTATTTAGGGGCGAACCTGTTAATTTCATGAGCAAGATATTCTGTTATTCAAAAGACAGGAGCATTCGTCTTCAGAACCAAAGTTTTAATATATCTTTAAGCCTTCGTTGATTCCAAAATTATATCAGGGCGAGTGCAGTGAACGTACCTCAGGTGGCTATGTGTCTGATACGTTTTTTAGTTAGTTTCTTTATGTCTTTATGCTAGAGGATATGAAAAGTGTGTGTGTGTCAATATAACAATATTCATATGTAACGATATGTGCATTCTCTAAGTCAAGTGTTCCATATCATACTATTTGCAGCAAAGAACCTAATTCCTTAGGCAAACGTAAAAAGTCGTGTTCGTGCCAGCCATATATGAGAAAAAACAATCAAGTGAAAGCAATTCTCTCTCTCTCTCTCTCTCTCTCTCTCTCTCTCTCTCTCTCTCTCTCTCTCTCTCTCTCTCTCTCTATATATATATATATATATATATATATATATATATATATATATATATATATATATATATATATATATATATATATATATATATATATATATATATAAAGAAAAAGGGATGAAATCGAAAATGCAACTGAAGTCTTATTTTTAAAAAAAATAAGACTTCAGTTGCATTTTCGATTTCATCCCTTTTTCTTTATACTTCCACTCGTGTAGGACACCTCGGTTATTTTTCCTTTTGTAAAAAAAAACCTCACTTTCTAATATATATATATATATATATATATATATATATATATATATGTGTGTGTGTGTGTGTGTGTGTGTGTATATAGTTATGTATGTATGTATACATGTAGGAATGTATGTGTATGGGAGATAGTGTGTGGGTGTGCGTGTGAGTGTAGTTTGATGTGCATCTAATCAGCTATAAATCATTGAGACAATCTACTTTTACTAGGTATGTACTTATACATCATTGTTCGCAGTTATCTTTGGAACATACCGTCCCTATTATATGTGTTCCCTATCTATGGACTCACACTTTATATATATATATATAAAGTTGAATCGTGCAACGTGCAAGTTGTGAACTTGACCGGTTTACGCACGTGGTTGGTCGAAATATCTAGAATTCGAATTCTAACGAGCGCGCTAACTCTATATCGCTGTCTAATCGCCTGTTGGCATTTAATGTCCGGAAACGTTTTAGGCACTACCATTGTCACTGTCGCACTATTTCTCGCCATGGTACTTGGTGACTGGAGCCGGATGCTGCCCTTATATTGTCCAGCGATTGGAGACTGATTTTCTCTAATTACCAGTATTTTCACTCGCTTGTTAATTTGCGTTTGAGATGCGTTGGCTGAGTGCTTATAGCTGGAGCGGAATTATGTCAATTTCGTCTCCTACCGTCACGTAAATTTCTGAATCAGTAGCCAATCGGTTGACGGCATTGTGATGACACTTAGGGATTTCTGTTGCTAATGTTTCACTGTGTTGACCGTCACATTTACTGTTATAGCCGACACGGACTTAAATCGAATTCTGTCGATCAATTGGTTATTGATTAGGTGAAATTCACTCATGAAGCCACATGCACCGATTGTGCATTGTTGCATAATAAATGTAGTCAATAGATGCTATGCACCCTATGCTGCATATATATATATATATATGAACAAATTCAGGAACCCTACGGCTGAGCTCCGGCCGTTTCGACAACTAGATCCAGATCTAGCTGTCGAAACAACGGCCGCAGCTCAGACGTCGGGGTCCTGAATCTTTTCATATTACCTACTATACTTCCCCAAGCATCGAGCACTCTGGGGGGTTATGGTCCACCTGGTATTTTACCACACCCTCTCTGATATATATATATATATATATATATATATATATATATATATATATGTGTATATATATAGAGAGAGATAGACGTGTGTGTGTGTGTGTGTATGTATATATGACTATGTGTCTCTCTATCTATCTAGAAAAGTATCAATATATTGGTATCTCTATTTATGTCCTATTCTGTTCATTTATTTATTCATTCATTCATTCCTCTATGCATGTCTCATGATATGTTTTTTTGTCTGTCTTAGCGTCTATTTTTCCTTACTGTCACGTATTTCGTCTTACACACACCACCGCATGCCTCACATACAATTTACACACAGATATTGTGTGTGTGTGTGTCTGTGTGTGTGTGTGTATGCACGTATGTATACGCACACTTACATACGTGCATACATACATATATTATACATGCATACACAGTCACATACATAATTACCTACATACACACATATATAATCTTGCTAGTGATGGTAAAATTCTACATTTTACGCTCGGAATTTTCTTCTCTTCCCCCTGTTGACACCATATCTCTTCCTTATACCGAATTGTTCCTCCGTCTCTCACCTTTCTTCTTTTTTGTCCTTCTTTTCTTACCTTTCTTTTACCGTCTCTGATATTTTCCTTATATATTCATCTCACCGCTAAGCTTTTTTTTTCTTCTCTCGTCTTCTCGTCTCTTGCCGACTTCTTTCTCTTCGCCTCTCATCTCATCTTCTTTAATATACGTAATTCAGTTAGGTTTAGGACCTAATATATAATTGCATTAGTTTCATTTGTTTTCATGTAATTATGCTCAGTTTTATCGGAAATTTATTCGCATAGTGTCGGCCGCCATTGCGTCCATATATATAAGCTAATCTCTTTGAACGCCATTTATAGATGAAGAAAAAGAACTATTTTAACAAAGTCAAGTTATGTGGCATTCATCACAAACTCAACCGATCATCAAACTTCATCATCTATTTCTTCTTCTCTTCTTTCTTCTCATTTTCTTATTTCTTCTTTTATTTTATATTCATCGTATTTGCGTTATTTTCTAATTATTGTTTGTAACCCTTCCTTTATTGCTTTTTGTTCTTTTTCGTTTTTGGTTGAGGTTTTTCATTATTTTTCCTGGTTCTTATTGTTATTGCTATTCTTTCTAAATATACTACTATTGCCCGTTATCATCACTATTATTATCATTCTTACTATTACTATCCTCCTTATTATTCGGACAGCATTCTTTCTGGTATTTAGTTATGGCGCTTTATATTCTGAGCTCAAATCCCTCCTTAGGTTTCAGACAGTCTGGTATCGAGAAAATAAAGTACATATATGGATATGAGGTCGATGTAATCGATTTCCCATTTCCATCAATTGGAATTGTGCCTAAATTATTGTCATCCTCATCAAATGAATTTCCTTCTGTACTCTTGTGCACATTACAGACTTCCAAAGGCAAATTGATGATATAATTTAGCTACATATACATATATCATATGTATACATTATATATATAACCAGCCAAATTTGTTTCCTCTGGGTATTAGTTCTCTGTGTTGTAACTCTATTACTGCCTTCGTCTCCACGTCTAAGTGGCCCATTTTGTCATATATTATAGGATTTAAATGTTGTATATTTATTCTATACACATAAGATCTGTTTTTTTTTTTGTTTTCGTTTTAATATTCCAAGTTGAATACTTTTGAGTACTTTTTAAAATTGCTCTGTCCAGCGCATTATTATATCCTGCCGTCTGTCAAAAGATCGCCTTCAACTGATAGGATGGGAGAGCATCCATCCCTACTTAGTTCAAATTTCGATAAAAAGACTTCATGGTTCCTGAAGGGCTTTCGCTTTTTCATTCCAGCAATTTTGCTTCATTTTGCGTAGCCTTCCTTGAATTGTGTTTTTTGTCTCTTTGTAATACTTTTTTGTCTTTTGAGAATTATTTTCGTTCTCTATCCATTTCTGGTGCAGCCTGTACTTTTCTTGAAGTTCGGCATTTATGATTTCTTCATTTTCATCAAGTTATTCTTGGCTTTTAGAAAAGCCAAGAACTTCCTTCGAAGACATCGATTTTTATCTCTCAACAGGGTCCATCATTTCCGGATGTTTCTGTGCTGCAGATTTTTGTCTAAAATATTAACGAAAGGTAGAGAAGTTCAAGTATATTGTGCCGAGTTCACAAATGATGGAAGGCAGACGGGTCAAATAAGTTTAAGAATTTCAGAAGCTGGAGCAGCAATGCACCAGCTTAAGCATTCAGTAATCAAAAGGTGAGGTAGGCGCAAAAGCCGAACTCGCTATCTTCAATTCGCTATTCGTGCCAACCCTTCCATGTGGTCATGAATCCTGTGTAATGACCGAAAGAGTACGATTGCAAATACAAGCAGCCGAAATGGGATTCCTCCGAAGTGGCTTTGAATTGACATTAAAGTGCGTAGCCCAACGATCAGAGAGTCACTCCAGGTAAAGCCCCTACTACTCAGAATTGAGAGGTCACAGCTCCGATACTATTGGTATGTTGTTAGAATGTCTCAGTAAAAGAACGCTGGACAGATTTTACGAGCAAAACCAACTGGTAGGGGACGCAGGTGTAGACCCCGAGCAAGATGGTTGGATAACACTTTGGATAACACTGGTCACGCTTTGGGATCCAGCCGGATCTATGGAGGCAGTTGCTTCTGACAGGACCCACTGGAAGAAATGTTTCAGGGCTCTGCCCCCACGACACTCTCATTAATAATAATAATAATAATAATAATAATAATAATAATAATAATAATAATTGAGCAAGTATAAGGACCTGGAGATAGAAATTGGAAAAATGTGGAAATTGAGAAATAAAACAATACCAGTGGTTGTAGGCGCTCTGGGAATGATACCTAAGGGGTCTAATGATTACTTGTCGCAAATCCCAGGAAACCGCGAATAGGAGAAATACAAAAGATAGTACTAATGGGAACTGCCCATATACTAAGGAAGATTCTGTCAATATAAGTACATCACAAGTCTAAACACTAAAGATGCATGTGTGAGTATGTATGTTCTTTCTTGAACATGGCGGACCTTGTTGTCTCTTGAGGTCACTGGTTGTGACTTGGTGATAACTCGTATGAACATAAAGCAAGATAAATGCAACTGTAATAATAATAATAATAATAATAATAATAATAATAATAATAATAATAACTAATAGGAAACTACTTGGTATAAAAGCGAGAGGAAACAACAGACAAGAAAGAGCAGAGCCGTGGTGGAAGAAGCGACTGAGTGGGCAAATCGGGGAAATGAGAAATGACATAAGAAAGCTTGAGTCACTACTGAATGGGACACTAAAAAACATAGGCACTAAAAATAGACTGGAAATAAAATACAAAACTAGGAGGAAAAAGCTAAATATTATCATAGAGGAACTGAAGCAACGCATTGTAGCAAAGAGTGCAAAAATCAGGCGATACGAGAACAGAGTCAGTCAGTATAAACAGAACCGCATGTTCGACAACAACCAGAAGATGCTGTTTGGACAGCTTGAGAGGAAAGAAAGAGGCAACGACTTGATCCCTGGGGCGGAGCAAACTAAAACATTCTGGAGAGGAATATGGGAGCAGGATGTTAGACACACTGCCCAGGCAGGGTGGATTGAGACAGTACAGAGGGAGATCGGTGAGCAGGCACAACAACAAACTGATTTGAGTATCACAGTTGAAACTCTTAAGGGGCAGGCCAAAAAATTAACCAACTGGAAATCACCAGGCCCAGATGGTGTGCAGGGGTATTGGATTAAACATTTAACATCCCTCCACCCGAAGCTGACGGCCATGTTCAATGACTGCTTGGTGTCGGGTGAGGTGCCAGAGTGGTTGACAAAAGGTACCACAGTTCTGATAATGAAAGACCGAATCAAGGGTAATAATGTTACCAACTATAGACCTATCACATGTCTGTCCGTAATGTGGAAACTGTTGACGAGCATTGTGTCTGAGGAAATCTACCATCACCTCCACACAAACAACTTGTTACCGGACGAACAGAAAGGATGCCGAAAGAAGTCACGTGGTACAAAGGACCAGTTACTTATTGATAAGATGGTAATGGGGAATTGCAGGAGGAGACACACTGATCTTGCCATGGGATGGATAGACTACAGAAAGGCATTTGACATGGTGCCTCATTCCTGTATCACCAAAAGCCTGGAGATCTTCAGGGTGGCAGATAACATCAGACAGTTGCTAGGCAGGAGTATGGGGTCCTGGGAGACAGAGTTGACATCAACTGGAGTATCCTTGGGAAGCGTGAAGATCAAGAGAGGTATCTTCCAGGGAGATAGCCTGTCCCCTCTGTTGTTTGTCCTTGCCCTGATGCCCTTGACCATTATGCTGCGAAAAGTGAGAGCAGGATACAAGTTGGGAAGGGGAGAGCTTACCATCAATCACCTCCTCTTCATGGACGATCTTAAGCTCTTCGGGAAAAGTGAGAAGGAGTTGGATGTGCTTGTTGACACTGTCCGTATTTTCAGCAGTGATATATGTATGCAGTTTGGTATTGGTAAATGTGGAGTCATTGTGATGAAGAGGGGTAGGTTGAGCAGAAGTAACGGGATCCAGATACCAACAGGTGAGATGATAAAGGAAATTGACTCTGAGGAAGGATACAAGTATTTGGGCGTTCTGGAGGCTGATGGCATAAAGAACAAAAAAATGAAGGAATTGTTAAGAACTGAATACATTCGGAGAGTAAGGAGCGTATTGAAGTCACATCTGAACAGCAGAAATGCCATAAGCGCAGTAAATTCCCGAGCTGTGTCTATTATTAGGTACAGTGCGGGAATTCTGAGATGGAATGTTGCTGAACAGAAAGAAATGGATAGGAAGACTAGGAAGCTATTGACTATCTACAACATGTTCCACAAGAGGAGTGATGTCGATAGACTCTACCTAAGGAGATCTGAGGGTGGAAGAGGTCTTATCAGCATAGAGGACTGTGTTCAGATGGAGAAAAACAACCTATACAAATACGTGACCTATAGTAAGGAGCCAATGCTCAGAGCTGTACTGAAGGAGGGGACAGTAGGCCAGGGGATATCCAAGGAGGAAATAACATCAAGGAGGAAGAGCAGCCTTAAGGGAAAATCCCTTCATAGTACCTTCTTTGAGAAAACTGAATTTAGAGATCCACAGACATGGAACTGGTTGAGAAGAGGAGACCTCAAAAAGGCTACAGAAGGAATGCTAATGGCTGCGCAGGAGCAGGCCCTCAAAACGAAGTGGTTGAAGCACCATATCTACAAGGAGGAGGCTAGCCCACTGTGCAGGATCTGTGGAGAGAGAGAGGAGACTGTGGCTCACATTGTGTCCGAGTGTAAACACCTAGCCCAGACCCACTATAAGGGCTGGAGACACGATGTGATGGGCAGGGTGATCCACTGGCACCTGTGCAAAGTAAACAATCTACCACATTCTGAGAAATGGTATGAGCATAGGCCAGAGGCGGTGATGGAGAACAGTCAGGTGAAGGTGCTGTGGGATTTTAGGATACAGACGGACAAAAAACTGGAACACAATAGACCTGACCTGGTGGTTGTGGACAAAGAAAAAAGATCGTGCCTGATTGTGGATGTGGCCTGCCCGTTCGACACGAGAGTGCAAGAGAAGGAGAGGGAGAAAATTAACCGATACCAGGACCTAAAGTGGGAGGTGAAAAGGATTTGGAACTGCCATGAAGTCAAAGTGATCCCGATTGTCATAGGCGCACTGGGGACTATCTCCAAAGGTTTCCAGGGATGGTTAAAGAAAATCGGCCCCTTCACGCTTTTTGGAACGCTTCAAAAGGCATGCTTGCTTGGAACGGCAAGAACCCTCCGATACGTCCTGAATATCTGAGGCTGCAGGTAGTGGCTTGATATTCAATCCAACGGACTTTCCAGTTAACCAACATCAATGACTGAGATTCAAGGAATAACAATAACAATAATAATAATAATAATAATAATAATAATAATAATAATAATAATAATAAGAAGAAGAAGAAGAAGAAGAAGAAGAAGAAGCGAAAAGGTTTTTCTATCAGTTTTGACCTTAAGGATATTCAATTTATATGGGGGTTGTTTCCGGTTATGTTTAACCGCTGGCTTTAGCTTCAAGTTCACGCTACTTCGCACTAAAGCATGGTCTGATTAACACTCTGTTGGGGAACAGGCCCGTTTTAGTGTGATATGACTTTTATCGTGGCTGTGCACATTACATAATCGAGTCCATGATATGATCTAGGGAGCTTTCAGGTACATTTATTGTCCTGTTGAAACAAGTTATTTGTTATACAGAGACCAAATTCACTGAAAAAGAAATGCAAAGAAAGCCTATTTGATTTGACAATACGTATGCCTTGTTTACCGAGACAATTTTGTCAATTAAAATAATGTGAACCAACGTTAGCATTGAAATCACCCAAGAGTATAAACTTCTCATGTCTTGGCTCAAGGTTTAAAAGTTCACGAAGATCAGAATAAAACTTATTTTTCATAGTCTCAGAAGAGTTCAAGGTTGGAGCATAGCAGCTATTCAAGGTAATATGTTTGCTTTTACCAACTGGAAGTCGTAAATGCATGATGCTCATTTATGTCTGTTGGCAATGATTCAAGATTGTTTGCAATGCAAATTCTAATGGCAAAGCCTAATCCAAATTCTAGTTTTTCAGTTTCAGGTTTGCCAATCCAAAAGAAGGTGTAACTACCTTTTATTTCCTGAAACTGACCAGAGACTGGAAGTCTTGTTTCTGAAAAGGCAGCAATGTCGATGCATTTTTCTTTCAAAGCACGTGCAACAAAGGCTGTTCTCCGCTCTTGTTGTTTTTTGGGTGTTGCCATGTACGTACATTACAAGCCGTCGTTTCTGGAGTAGTGATTATTTCTTGTATTATTTCGATCGAAAAATAGAAACCGAGTCATCTGAAACACATTCTCTAGCTCCCTCCCGTTTCCGGGAACGCAGTGCCAGCCTAGATAGGGCTGCCTTGTAGTTAAGAAGAGGACACGGACTATGAATTTGCTCACTGGTTGTTTCACAAAACGGCCATTACTTCTTACTATCATGTATAGACAAAAAACAAATTCTTCGAGAAAAACATGTAAACTACTAAGATGAGTGCAAGTACCTACATATATCCACATATTTATTCACTCACATGTTTACAGAAACTGCCTGGACTCCAAGAAAAGTGGCTTGTGATTTTGATGAACAACTTAAATTCTACAAAGAAGTTAAATATAACACAACTAAACCATACATACAGAATACGACAACAGTGGTTGTCAGTTTAACATTTGGAGGTATGTAATCTTCCCCACATACAATTCTGCAACCATAAAGAGAGATAGATTTATTGAATACAATAATACTGAATGTAATATGGAACAAACGAAGACAGAATGTGCACAGCTTGAATGCCGATTGGGATATATATTTTCCGACAAACTTACATACTTTTGTCAACAATTGCGAACGCCATCAAGGAAAGACAATATCCACGACCTGAACAATTGAGCTATAAAAAGCGTTAAATGTGTGAGTTTTATAAACAATACAAAAATTACCGTTTACGAATGTTTCAATAACATAATGAATTTATAGTGTAATATCCATAACATTGAGAGAAACGCCGTCAAGAAAATCGACAAGTAACGTAGTCTTTTACAACATCTTGAATTTATAGATTTACACAGAATCTGTTTGGAAATAAACACCACATATCAAAATGAAAAATGTGTATGTTACAAAATATCTAAACGTTCTGCAATACACATTAGCGGTATTGAAAACATCATTATGGAAATAAAAATGTCACCATCTACGGCATCCATATAGGCAATATTTCAGGAAACGATCTTATCGTCTCAACAAAGAACTCTTTCATTCAAAGTTATATTTAGATTGTGGTAAATAGAAGCTTTCTAAATAGGTTTGTCTGGCAACATGCATAACAAACTTGCATGCATTATAAAAATATCCCAAACTATATTCGACACTAAAGCTAACAAGGCGACGCAATATTATTGCAACTAGGCTCCCATTATATCCTAATCAATCTACGTTAACACAGATACCTCACCACATCATCTCCAACAGGTTTTCCCAAGATATCACGTTTTGCTCCCGATGCCTATCTACCCCATCCAGTTAGCAAGAAATTCACCAACATTTTTAGGACCACAAAACACTCTCATATCAATAAAGAAAGCAATGTATATCTACAAATTTCCAAAAAGCAAAACCAACAAAGTTCCAACAACACGACAATTACCCACAGAGATACTGCAGGATGTCTATTTAATAAAATAGGTGCAGCAAAATTATATTTGATTATCAAACCTAAAAACTACAACTCCAATTGTACAAGATCAAAAATTCAGAACTTTATTAAAAACAGAGACAGCCTTAAACACACTACAACAAAACCACGCACAACTGAAATAGTCTTAACTTCTATGCACTAATGAAGACAATAACTTATAAATATATGATATATATATATTTATAAGCTATTGTAGATATAGATATATCGATATGGATAAATGAAAAACAGAAAGCTGGTTAATTATAAAACACAATGCTAGCAGGAAAAGATTGTAGAGTATATTTAGAAACATCAACAATACAAATGATCATTCGGAACGTGTTAAAGTAAGCATCAGAATAATTTTTTTAAGAAATCTTCCAGATAAGTAACATGGGCGTTGCATATTGATCAACATATAGACAACAGTACTGTGACAAACATAAATATATCAATACCATATAACCATTATAGCCACGGCATCACTCCTTTAGCCTTTTAAAATTATTCAAAGGTTTAGTGAAATTATGTTGAACTTACGAGAAGTGTTCATAACTTACGGATATGAGTTTTTCAAAGTGAATGGATTCAAGCTAACATGCAAAATATAAAGCAAAAGAAATATATACAAAATGCATGTACCTCACTATCTCTTAAACTGTTTTCTCTCTATAACCTTATGTTTTAAGACACTAGATATATTCTGCACTTAATATAGTTTTATTAATTTAAAAATTATTTAGCAACTCTTCCTACATTGCTGTACCATTATTTGCATGGTTAGTAAAATTAGCCAGTCACACAGTACATTCTACTTGTTTCTTCTTATTAGGACTCCTTGTTTTACTATATAAATCGCAGAGTCTAGGAGATACGTTGGATAATAATAAAGACACCTTCAACATATATGTCTAATGTATCAAGTTATTTCAATTATTCTATATCAGTTTCGATGAATGGAATAGCCTGTTTCTAATGTAGTGGTTTATACATCGAACGATTGAGAATTTGCTTTTGATTTTGCTTTGATTTTGCTTTTTCATGGAATTCGCTTTCTTGTGAAGAGTCAGGATGCTTTCTATCCACTCGGTGCACAGGGTTCAAACAGGTCACTGTAGTTCCTAGTCTTTCTGCAAAATGCATCATTGATATTCGCCTCCCAATATATATCGCATTCCTTTCCTTATCCCACAATACAAGATCGGATATCTTCATGTTGAAAAACAAGCAGTAATATTTGCCATCTAGTTCAAATGATACTTCCTAAACTCCAGCTTTAGATCTGGATCATCTGTATTTCTTGTGTTTCTTTCTTCTTTTATTTTCCGTGTTTCCGCAACTACTTTACACTCACTATTGCGTCTTCATTGTCAAAACCTCATGAAGTTGTATATAGGCTCAGAGAAGGATAGGTTCCTCTTTTCAAATTCAAAGTAATTGTATTAAAGAGGTTGATATACTAGGTCTACAAAACATAATAACGTTGACTGCCTTTCACTTAGAAATGGCTTCCACATAAGGATTTGGCTAACTTCCAGATTTAACACACATACCTTTGGGACACTTGCTAGAAACAGCAAGCAAATGTCACTCATAAAACGGAAGAACACGAGATATTTTAGTCTCAAAGATGGGATAGATACAACTAGAATTCCTACTCTCATCGAATGTTTGTTACTACTGGCTTAAACCGGGGCTAAAGAACGAGGACAACAACTACAACAACAATTACGACCGTTTTATTGAACCAGCCGTTTTACCGTTATTCCGATGTTACGCATCATTTTAACAGCATTATTATCAACAAACACGATAACAATTCAACAACTACAAGAAAGCATAACCATAACTCACAATGTTTTTTTATTGCAACCATGAGAGCTACGTATCAGCTGATCAACAGAAATAACAAATATCCGGGTCTTTTCAAAACATAAGAGTGACATTAATGGAGAATCCGCCTTGCTGTCACAACAGTTCAACAATTGAGTGAAATGCGCAAGGGGAGAGCGTTTTTAACTGTTGTTTTATAAAGTGATATTAAATAGCGTTTGCAAATTCAATTATATTAACTGCGAAATAAACAAGAAATCATAAAAATATACAGCCCACACGCACACCTATAT
Organism: Eledone cirrhosa; assembly: GCA_964016885.1. Taxonomy (NCBI): domain Eukaryota; kingdom Metazoa; phylum Mollusca; class Cephalopoda; order Octopoda; family Eledonidae; genus Eledone; species Eledone cirrhosa. The sequence continues at coordinate 289,091,531 of OZ024743.1, read as the reverse complement.
AAACACTGTCCCGCATATGTATACATAAAGATTTTATATATATATATATATATATATATATATATACGTGTGTCTGTGTATGTATGTGCTTCTATGTATATATACAAAACTAAATACTTTCGTTTATACATACGGAACGGACCACCGGCGGTCAGACACTTGGAACTGCTTGCTCATGAGATTAAGCGTAAGTAGTTGATTATTCAAATGATACATATAACTTTAACTATTCTCTGTGGGATTTAATATGACATAATATATTTTGAGGCTAGCCTATTGAATCGGTAAATGACACTTGTCGAGACTGGTATGCAGTGTGATCGAATCCGAGACCCAATGATTCCGATGTGAACTCCTTAACTATACTGTGATTCTATATCCACAAAAAATGCTTGGTAAATATAGTTGTGCGCTGAAGGGGCTGCTTTTCTTCATTTACGAATGAAAGAGTCTATGTTTCATCAGGTGGTCAAGTAACTATGTAGTTATTTCAGTTCATTCCATCACGGCACCAAAGCTATTTGACTAAGGTAACGATGTAGGAAATTCGATGAGCTTGATGTGACTCCGAGTGAGACGATTCCATCCAGCTCAATATTCCCGACACCCTCAATATTCCCGTCTCTATTGTGTCAGATGTAGTGACACTCTTTCTCAGCTCCCTTTGATGTCGCCCTCTAGTATTTCCGTTCCTTTGTCACTAGTACAAGGCCCGGAACAGCTAGTCAAGCCTGGTTCTGAAAAATCCTCTGGTACAAATTTCTACGGGGAGTCAGGATGCTTTCTATCCACTCGGTGCACAGGGTTCAAACAGGTCACTGTAGTTCCTAGTCTTTCTGCAAAATGCATCATTGATATTCGCCTCCCAAGAACAGTAGTATCTACCATATATATCGCATTCCTTTCCTTATCCCACAATACAAGATCGGATATCTTCATGTTGAAAAACAAGCAGTAATATTTCAAATGATACTTCCTAAACTCCTTGCCATTTTGGGTCAGTCTTCTTTATTACAGTGAATACTTCTTCATCCTGTTCTCATCCAACAATTATGGTATGTTACTGTTGTTCACCCTCTTCACCCTCTCTTGCAGAAAGTCAGACATGTGTCCACACATACACACACACTTACACACACACATATTTATATACACACATACATACACACACATATGACGGTTACAAACTCTGCTAACAGTATAGCAATCGCTTGTCAGATTACAGAAAATGGTGCACTTTTAGGCTACGGCCAGCCACACGAACCTGTAACATATCCTGAACAAGCAATGCCTGTGCTTTGAAAGTTTTTTAAGTGGAGAAAGGCCTTGCACTCGACCAATCCCACTTTCAGAGCATCGAAAACACTACCCGAAAAGGAGAACTGGTCAACATCATCGTATGCTTCCGAAGCCGCAGGGTTTTTTTTTTAGAGTTTCCCTCTCATTGAAGAAAGGTGTTGTGACAACAACTGGGGGCCTTTCACTCCCAGGGGAAAAGAAAATACTATTTGGATGGCCTTTGATTCTGCTGAGTTCCTCTGCCCTTCGCCGGGTCTTGTATTTCATCCCGCATGGTGTCCAAATATCACCCTCCTCACCAAGCAAGCTTGGTGGGGTTGCCAGTTTAATCGCCGACGACCCGACCATGAGACAAGTTGTATTGGGTTACATGTTACCAGTAGCACTCGAGAGTGACCTGACATACATACATAAGTGTGACACACATACATACATATGTTTATATGTGTGTGTGTCTCTGTGTGTGTGTGTGTGTGTGTATGTGTGTGCGTGTGTGTGTATGTGTGTGTATGTGTGTGTGTATGTGTGTGTATGTGTGCGTGTATGTGTGTATGTGTGTGTATGTGTGTGTATGTATGGGGGTGTGTGTATGGGTGCGTGTATATGTATGTGTTTGTGTATGTGTGTGTGTATGTATGAGTGTGTGTGTGTGTGTGTTTGCGTGTGTGTGTGTGTGTATGTGTGTGTGTGAGATTGCTCTCGAATGCTACTGGTCGCATGTAACCCAGTACAACCTGTTGCATGGTCGGGCTGACACCCACTAAACCGACAATTCGACAATGCTTACTTAGTGAGAAAGGTAATATTTAGACACTCTGCGGGATGAAAACCAAAACTCGTCAAAGAGCCGAGAAATTCGTGACTGTTAACGGCCATCTAATTGTGTGTATATATGTGTATATACATGTATGTGTTTGTGTTTTTGTGTGTGATTGTTGGTGTGTATATAATGTTTAATCTTTCAACTTTTTTACTTTTAACATTTTATTTTGTATTCGTTATATATATATTGTATATTATATTTTTTTATTTCTATTGTATATAATTATTTTATAACTGATATAATGTAAGTCTCTTATTGATGAGTGTACAGGGGCCGTGCTTTTAGTGATCTTGGCCTGAATAGTTTGGTTAAGGCAACTTGTCTAGAAGATGGTAAACTCTGGAATAAAAGTCTAAGGTCCTTGCAGTTCTTGGTCTTGTCATTCCGTATTCACACCAATGAAATCGCTTATGGTCACGAAATTTGTTTGTTAGATTTTACGTAATCTAGTTGACAATTTTATTCACAGACCAAAGAGACAATTCACTCAAATCGCCCACGAGTTTAAAACATATTCATTAGTTATAATAACTCTCTCTCTCTCTCTCTCTCTCTCTCTCTCTCTCTCTCTCTCTCTCTCTCTCTCTCTCTCTCTCTCTCTCTCTCTGAAACATTCCTACATAGGGCGGTCAGGATGAAAGTCGAGTTGGTTACACTTTCGTTTGGCTAAGTGTTTGCAAAGTTCAAACAAGAAATCAGGTTTTGGCTTAGCAGTTAGTAACTCTCATCTCATCTTTTGAAAATTATCCCAGTGCTTCATAGGAACTTATTATGCCGTGTCGTTTACATATGAAAAATAATAAGTGTTTACGCTCACGCAATGTCACAGACAGAATCATATGTTAAACAAGTCTACAACGAACTTGGAGAATTTTAAAAAAATGTGCTAGTTGCTGATAAGTTCATAATTATATGTGATTTCAACTCGTCGCTTGGATTTGATTTCATGACCTTCCCAGGCTTCGATAAACATGGTGTAGAAAAATGTAACCGAAATTGTGTTTCACCACTTACTCTTTCATTTGAACATTGGCTTGTGTTATCAAGCATTTTCTTTCAGCAAAATGAAATAAATATAAAACAACCTGGATGCACTGGAATTTTATTGACTCTGTAGGTTGTACGCAATCAGATTGAAAGTATGTCCGCAGTATCGGAGCAATGAGATGACCAGAATGCTGAATAAACCATAGGCTAATGGGAGAGAAGTTTAATTTTTAAATCCAGCACAAAATTAAAAAGTAAAGCTCTAGCGTACCAAAGCGAATTAACATAACAGACCTTAATTCCCGACTTTACTGCAAAACATCCGTAATACAGTAAGTGATGTCTCACATGAACAAGAAAGTCCATCGGAGAATTTCAAATTACAACTCTATAATGCTGCATCTTTCACTTTAGATAAGAGATATAAGAAAGTTGCAGAATGGTTTATTTACAATGACAATTAATATACTTAATCTTCTTCGTGAAAAGCAACACGTAAGGAAACAATTCTAAGTCGGTCAAGTAATGTTAATCGAGACTTGATATAAATCTATTAAATCAAAAATCTAGTGAAAGATAAATAATGGCACCAAAAGGCAAAGAAACGCGCAGTCTACTATAGAATGTAAAGATACACAAGTCTTCTTCACTTTTGTCAAAAAGGCTTTTGGCCCTAAGAGATATATGTATAGTAAACAACCCTTTGTCACATCCATACAAATGCAAAAGATTCCTCACTATTCTGATCTTCTCAATTGAAGATAAAATGTAAATATGAGAATAGTTGAAGTAATGGTTGACTCTCCTGTTGCCAAAGAAATATCTGCTGTACCAACTGTAAAGGAAATCAATAACAATAAAACCCTGGGTATTGATAGCATTAGTTCATAAATTTTGAAGTAGTTGGAGGAAAATAATCCCGAATTATTTCACTCCTCACTTGTATACTACTGAAGAAAATATGAGATAGCCCAAGACAGAACTGATGCTATTCTCCACCGTGTAACATATTTTTTGTTCCCCGGTTCTAAGTGTCATTTCATGGTTTGTTATATCCCATTATTATTTTAAAAAAACACTATTATTTAATCAGAAGTTTGGGTTTGTGGTCAGGAGTTTGATATTTCGAAATTTTCATATTTTTCAAGAAAAAACACATTTTTTTTAAATTTATCAGTTCATATAATTAAATCAACAGAGTATATATTTATTTTATTACACAAGATTATCAAAAGCAAACAAGTAAAAACAAATAACACTTAAAAATCAACTTATACACGTCAGAAATGACTGGATTTCCTGGATTTGTGGTTGTAGTCCAGGTCGCATTCCCGCACTAGCCCCAAGATATAGTCCCCCATCACTTTTTCATGGTAGTGGCCCTGGTACCTCCGCTCTATCTCTTTCGCATCTTGGTGGAATCGTTCGCCTTGTTCTTCTGAGTAGGCGCCAATATTGTCCTTGAATCTTTCCAGGTGAGCGTCCAGCATATGGAGTTTAAGCGACATCCTGCATCCCATGGCGCCAAAAGCCTTTATCAGATCCTGCAACAGTTGCTGGTAGTTTTCAGCTCTGTAGTTGCCCAGGAAGCCCTTAACAACTGCCTTGAAACAGTTCCATGCTGTTCTCTCAATTCTATTGAGCTTATTGGAGAACTCGGTAGACTCAAACACCACCTTTATTTGAGGTCCAACAAAAATTCCACCTTTGATTTTGGCCTCAGATAACTTTGGGAAGAACTCAAGAAGGTACTTAAAAGCGGTTGATTCTTGGTTGAGAGCCTTCACAAACTGCTTCATCAACCCCAACTTAATGTGCAGTGGCGGCATGAGCACAATCCTGGGATAAACCAGTGGCTCCCACATGACGTTCCGGATCCCAACTACAAATTCTGTTGGCTGCTCCCAGTTCTTTCCTTTGTAGTGGTCAGAGGTGGCTCTGCTGTCCCAAAGGCAGAGGAAGCATTGGAATTTGATAAAGCCTCCTTGGAGTCCAAGCAGGAAAGCCACCATCTTGAAGTCTCCAATGATTTCCCAATTGTACTGGTTGTATTGCAGAGCTTCCAAGAGGACTTTCACACTGTAGTAATCTTGCTTCAGACAGTTCAGACGGACTGAATGAGCTAGGGGCAGTGTGGGGAACTTGTTTCCATTGTGGAGGAGGACAGCCTTCAAACTTGTGGTGGAGCTGTCTATAAATAGCCGCCACTCCTTGGGCACAAACGGCACCCCAATAACGTCAAACAGTCCAGGCACGCCATGGCAGAAGCAGAGGCCATCCCTAAGAGTGTAAAAGCCTGAGAAAGGTTCATTTCGACTTCTCTGACTTGTCACCTGCAGTTCCTCCTTGACCAAGTTCCACTGCTTCATCCTGGAGTCGAATGCTTAAAACACAACCTACCCTTTATTCAGGGTGAGGAAATCTAGTATCAATAAATCACTTTAATCCACTTTCTAACAATTTTATACTTCATTGCACTTTTATAATTTTCTGTAGGTATTACTCTTTATTTTATAATTTTAATTTAACCTGAAACATATATAAAAAAAATCATTTAACATAAGCAAGTTAAACTTACATACAACGTAAAATCCAGCATACAAATAATTCTAGTGAATAGCTTAGAATTTTTACAAACCCAAACTTTTAACTGTTTAATTGCACTTTTTTTATTCATTTGGGACCTAAGCAAGACAAAAAAAGTGATTACAAGCCAGGAACAGAGAAAAAACATTTTTTTGTGACACGGTGTTATCTATGTAAATCTGGTTCCAAGGATTAATGTGGAAATTTCCGTGGAATAACTTCGTTGTTATGCTTTCTCGTGTTCTCTTAGAGCACCTCGGTAACTGCATTGCCTCGAGAGCTGTATTGGAGTTAAAATGTGACTTCCCTGCTTCTTAAAGCACAGTTGATAGGATATTTACTATCCGACAGCTATAAGATAAACGTAGTGAACAAATTGGGCTTATATCGTTGTATTGTGGATCGTAGCAAAGTCTTTGGCTCGATTAGCAGGAATGCATTGTCACTAGAGATGAAGAAATTTGGATGTCCTGCAAAGTGTGAATATAACCGAGGCTCTCCAAAAAGTTACGAATGCTTGGGTTAATATTGGAGGAATCCTATCTTAACCATTTCTGGTTGAAAATGGAGTTAAGCAAGATGATCTCGTCACACCGACACACTTCTCTATATATTTTGCAGCTATGCTATCAAATACATTTGAAATTTCAACAGATGGCATCTATATACGATACTCCTCTTTAGGTAGTGTGTTTAATATGGCAAGAATGAACTTTAAATCCAAAGTCTTTACTTCTCTGGTACAGGATCTTTTATATGCGAATGACTGTGACCTAGTAAGTGAGACTGAGTAAGGCTTACACCTAATTACCGCGTTTGTGTTTACATGTGACGTATTTGGTCTCACAATTAATTTGAAGAAAACTGTTGTAATGCATCAACCTGCCCCAGGAGATTAAATCAAAGCACCTTAGATACTGGTAAAGCGTACAGGGATTAACGTTGTGACTTGGTTGCATACCTGGTTAGACACTTAAACAAAGAAATCACTTCTCGCATTCAAAGGACAATAATAGTCTTTACCAGACTATAATCTAAAATATGATGGTAACGCCATATCAAAGCTAACACAATGATCATGTTATATGTCTTAGTTGTTCTTTCAGCACTGCTGCATTCTTCTGAAACTTGGACAATATACACACGCCATGTAGATACATTGTAAAGAGTTCATCAGAAATGCCTCTGCTACTTACTCAGAAAAAGCTAGTCTTGATATTAGGTTATTGCTTATTACTAATCAACTACGATGGAGAGTGGATCCCATCCGATGGATGATGAGTACCAGTCAAATTATTTATGCTGAGCTTATGCTGGGAAATAAAAAAATATTTAGCGGAAGAAAAGATACAAAGGAAATAAAAATCAAATTTGAAATGTATTAAATTACGTTACAAAAGTATTGAATACTTTGTGGTAGATAGGAAAGAAAGATCTCACGCTAGGAACGAGCAATTATAGGTACAAGATGAGGCCAAACTCTGCAAGGAGCTGATAAACACCATGTATATATATATATATATATATATATATATATATATATATATATATATATATATATATATATATATATATATATATATATATATATATGTAAGTATGTATGTATGTAGCAGACGTTGACAGGAGATAAGAAAGAAAGTAAAATATAAGTAAATCCCTTAACTATGACCTGAGTTATATTTGTATGCCTGAGTATATATATATATATATATATATATATATATATATATATATATATATATATATATAAATAAAATATATATAAAATATATAGATTTACATATACATAAACTAGACAGAGCCATAGATATATATATGTGTTTTTAGCAACCATTCAGAGTGTGGCTCAATGATGAATTAATTAATTAAATAATCAACAATCAGAGTAATATATAAGAAAGTAAGTCCATAGAATCATTTGATAAAATATATACAGTATTTCCTCTCCCAATCAGCATAATTAACCACACAAAAAAAATCAATTAAAAGAGGCTATAAGTTTAAAATGCACCTATAAAGAAACAATAGATAAATAAATGGTAGCTATTCTATCCGCGATCAACAGCCACAGAAGATTTACCTAGTATTTCTCATGGCCCGTAGAAATTGATTAGACATATAGCCAACCATACACAATTAAGTACAAAATCAAAGTTAGAAGAACAAATGTTATATACATTTTTTCTTCTAACTTTGATTTTGTACCTAATTGTGTATGGTTGGATATATGTCTAATCAATTTCTACGGGCCATTAGAAATACTAGGTAAATCTTCTGTGGCTGTTGATCGCGGATAGAATAGCTACCATTTATTTATCTATTGTTTCTTTATAGGTGCATTTTAAACTTATAGCCTCTTTTAATTGATTTTTTTTGTGTGGTTAATTATGCTGATTGGGAGAGGAAATACTGTATATATTTTATCAAATGATTCTATGGACTTACTTTCTTATATATATATATATATTCCAAGTGAGCGAAAGAAGGAATGATGGAAGAGAGACTCTAATGTTATCGTCCAAAAGCAATTCACTCATTTATCTATGGTTTCATTGCTACCACAACGTTACGCGAAATATAAAACCCAAAAAAACACATCGGAAATAATACAATTGATAATCGTTTTTATGTGTCGGTTAATGTGCTTATATTAAATATTTTGTGTGTGTATGCGAAGGATGGCCTGTAAAGAAACGTGTTTCGATGTATTGTAATATTGATAGTATTGGTAATGACTGTAGTGCTTGTAATGATGACGATTGTAATGTTGAATTTAGTGAAAGACGTGGAAGTGGTAATGATGATGGTGCTTGCTGGTATAACAGATGATGGATCGTGGAGGAATAAATGCGTTCACAACTCATCCTCAAGCTGTCACCAAATATATGCAGATATTAAAAGTGTCGTGCATCCCTATCAGCGGAAAACGATACAAGAAGTGGAATTTGTAGTTACATGAGAAACATTGACGATAACAAGGATGTAGCCATAACGTCCCAAGTTCGATTTTATTGCGTGGCATCGTGCGCAAGTGTCATTTACCATACCCTTGGGTTGACCTAAACCCTGTGAATGAAATGTGCTGAACGGGAACTGTTGAAAAAAAAAGAGCATCTAATAAAGCTCATATAATTCAAATGGACAATCTTGTTACACATTATGTCATTCTGTATCTTTCTCAGAATTCTTATGAGTGCATGTGCCTGTGGAATTCTTAACTTCTTGCACTTTACTGGCACTAGTAGACAGTTCCATTTATTAAACCAACAGAACACTAATCAACGAAATAAACTACATTAAAGATAT
>OZ024743.1:289067527-289075027 GCA_964016885.1 Eledone cirrhosa | reverse complement strand
GTATACTTTGCTGACGATAGCTAATACGCTTGAAACTAGTACAGCGTTCCTTTGTCAGTGTTGAACAAACGAGCAACGATCGTTGCTAGACACTACGACTTAATACGGGATGTTTGTTTACAAACACACCGAGCATTATAATAAATGTTCGGTGAATCCATACGTACATGTATATATGTGTGCATGTATGTATATATATATACATGCTACTGTACGTCTGTATACACATATGTATGTACGTGTACATACTTATATTTATATATATATATATATATATATATATATATATATGTGTGTGTGTGTGTGTGTGTGTGTGTGTGTTTATCCCGGGTTCAATCAAGGGTAACCACAGTAAGTAAGGTACTCAATACCTAGCAGAGTATAAATATTTAATATAGAAATGGCTTCCACAGGACTAGAACTGTTTCATTCGAAGGAAATCATCAGGAAAGCCCTTTCCTGACGATTTCCTCCGAATAAAACAGCTCTAGTCCTGTGGAAGCCATATCTATATTATATATATATATAGGAAAAGAGTTAGGACCCCGACAGCTGAGCTCTGGTCGTTTCGACAACTGAATACGAACTAAGCCAAAGTGCTGGCTTAGTTCGGATCTAGCTTCGGTGTCCTGACTCTATTTCATATTACCCACTCTACTACCCTACGTATCGAGTACTCTGGTGAGTAATGGTCCACACCTTCTTTGTTATATATATATATATATATATATATATATATATATATATATATATATATATATATATATATATATATATATATATATATATATATCGATTTAGGAGTTGCAGAAACCCAAATGCTGGATTTTACCAACCTTCCAGGGGTCCGGGTATAATTTTCAATCATATTTTATTTGTTTGACCCGAATTACTTGGTCGTTTCTATGGCTGTGCGGATAATGGTTTAACCATCGTCTCAGTGTGTTTGGCCTTTTAACTTATGTTGTAGCTCTAGTTCACTAGCCTCTATGGAGCGCTTGCCACACATCTCGGAAGTTGTTTTTCGCTAATTTCAAATAGCCGAAATACGATTCTCGCTAATTTATATTTGTATATATATATATATATATATATATATATATATATATATATATATATATATATATATATATTTGTGTTGGTGCTCCGATGTATATTGAATGATATAAGGGTTGTTAGTGAAAAACATTTGACTGCCATTCGCTATGAATTTTTAAGGTTGTGATCATCGTCACACACACAGCCTCAGTAAAAAGCAAAGGAAATTAATCGACGAGTTTCTCGCTTATTAGCGGGTATCGTGACTAGTTACGACCCAATTTTTGCTGAAGCTAATGCAAGCTTGGATCTTATAAATTCCAAACTATATTTATGAGCTGATAAAACGCATTTGCACATGGAGCGGTAGCCGACCCAGATTTAATATTTAATCAAAACTTTCTATTGGTGCTCCGAGTTATACATATAAATATACGTATTGCATATCGAATAACATAGTGAATGAGTTTGAAAAACATTTGAAGGCCTTTAGCTATGAATTTTTAAGGTTGTGATCATCGTGCGCATATATATATATATATATATATATATATATATATATATATATATATATATATATATATATATATATATATATATATATATATTTAAAAAAATAGAGGTGTAACACACGAGTTGTGATATATTAGTAAAAGGAAAAGAAAATGCTGACAAATTTTTCCCAGTGAAAAATAGTTTAATTAGGAATAAGAATAAATTAGTAATAAGTATTGGTTAGTATTCAGTTTTAGTTTTAAGTTTTTACCGGTCGTGATGTTTGCTCTAATCTGATTAGAGCAAACATCACGAGCGCTCTATATCAAAATTATTTTGAAAAGCATTAGAAATGCGCAACCGGTAAAATCTTAAAACTAAAACTGAATACTAATTACTAATTTATACTTATTCCTAATTAAACTATTTTTCACTGGGAAAAATTTGTCAGCATTTTCTTTAATTAGTTACCTACCTAGCTATGTGTGCTTACACACTTTACAAATTATTCCCTGAGATTGTTTTATGTGTTTATTTTATATATATATATAAACGTGTCAATCTATTTCTAGTTGATATAAGATGATCGGATCTATTCACTGGAATCTTTGAGCTTATTCTGCAGTGAATATGGCGCATGTCTCTCAGAATTAGCTTTTAATGAATTCCCTTTTCTTTCAACCAATGACCTCCACTCATCCCACTCACCACCCTCTCCTACCACCAGAAAAGATATAAGTACCACAACATTTATTTTGGACAGCTAGATTCCTGATGATTTCTGAAGCATGAAACAGTTCTAGTCTATATTAAAACTTTTATACTCTGCTATGTATTGATTACCTTACTTACTGTGGTTACCTCCGATTCAATCCGGAATAACTTACCTATAATTATATATATACACAGTTCAAGAGTAACCAATCTTAAAGAGAGAGGTGGAGATAGGAGAGGAGAAGAGAGATTGGTGAATTAGTTAGAAACCAAAGCGTAAAGGCATGTTCTAAATGTGCAATATGCAGTGAAAGGTAGCTAGGTGGCTGGGTTCATGCAGAGATTAGGTGCACAGAGCTGGAAATATTCATTAGTTAAGCAAAACAAGACCACAAATTTCACAAGGAAGACATTATTAAATGATTGTCAACATATTTTAGTTTGATAATAATAATATTAATAATAATAATGTCCGTTTACAATTGTTTCGCTACTCCATATAATATTTCTGGATCAAATGATTATAGATCATTATTGATCTGGTTCAGTTGAAAATAATTAACTTAGGTAAAATTAGAGCAGCTCATCGGAACTTCAAAGGGAATATAAATTAAAATAAGGAAAGAATGTTACATTAATGTAATGTTCCATATATTGGTATTTCACTATTGTCTGCCAGAGTCGAGCAGTATTCTTCTGTCGAGGCTGCATTGTGTGAGATCTGCCTATGGGTAACAAGATGGCCGCCAATGGACATATTTACCTTACTAATAGGGTGGAAGTAACTCTTTGAGAAATTAGAAATTGTGGGTAGTTCATAGTTAAGAAGTGCTAATTTTTTAATTTTTTAATTGAGAGACAATGTAAGGGAGGTAACTTATAATTATCTAAGTTAGCTATATCTATTTAACTTATTAGCTACAAGTAAAAATGGGGCTAGATGACTATGTTGGGTCAAATATTCTGTTGGCGGAGGAATTAGCCCTTGACAGGCTAATAGTTATTTCCGTTCTATCGTTAATCAGTAGAGGTCGTGATAGAGTTATGTAATATGCTTCAGTAAGACAGAGGTCACAAGAGTTTCTTCGTCCATTGAACGGTTGGGCCCTAGCCAAGATATCCCATGTTAGTGAGTGTTCAATATTGGTTAATTTAAGGTTTTTAATGAGCCTAGCTAGAGATGTCAAACATCTGTTGTTAGGGTCTCGGAAGGAAAAAGAGTGCGCGTTATAGCGTACCTTAAAAGGGTTAGAGGTAGAGCCGATATAGCAGCTGGTATGCGAAGCAGTTTTAACTGTGCACCTATAAACTATATTGGGTCTCAGGCAATGTCCATTTAGTGGGCATACATTAGGGTAACAGCAGTTGCAGTTACTTCTGCGGTTAGTGAGAGTAGGGTTGTTTAAACTATGCGGTTGGTCAGTACTAGAAGGATTAGATGGGAGAGGTGTACTACTAGAGTAAGTATTGGTGTAGTGACATCACTATCGGCTCAAGTGACTCTGCGCAAATCAGCAATTTAGTTGGAATTTACCTATTACATAACATCAGAGCTGAAATCCACCTTTGCAAGGCGGAATATATAGTGACGACGCCCTATTTGCAGTCCACAATGGCACTAGTCGAGGCATTGACTTGCTCAAAAAACAATTACATAGATTCTTTAAAAATAATGGTCTTTCTATCACCGAGCCGAACCATAAAGTAGTAAACTTCCTCGACGTTACCCTAGATCTTAACAATAACCTATATTACCCTTATCATAAACCAGGTGAAATACTTACATATATTAGCCCACCCTCTAACCACCCACCGGCAGTCATCAGTTAGGTAATCAAATCTATCTCGTATAGGATCTCCATGCTATCAGCAAATGAGGAGATATTTATAAACCATGCGGCATATTATAATAAGGCTCTTTCTGAATCTGGTTATGAACAGTCCATTTACTACATACCTACATGCCATAACACAGCACTTCACCACAACCATAGTAACCTTAACACTAGAACTAGAAATACCTTAGCATATAGCCAGATTCGCCGGAATGTTAGCAATAACAGCACTTATACAGGGAATCTTAATGGTGGCGGTGGCCTACTTCCCACTCCAAGTAGCAAACTAAAAATCAACCCCAGAATAGGAATGAGCAATGAGATGACAAATAACAAATGCCCAGGTAATAATAACCCTAGGAAGGCCTCTTCCAACCCCACTAGAACCCCTAGAAGGAATAGGCCTAGATATATCACCTGGCTTAACACCCATTCTCATCTAATTTAGCCACTAATATCCCTAAACGCTTCTTCTCTATCCTATCTAAACATTCCCCCTCAAGCATAGATATTACAGACTCTTTAATAAAAACATTAAAATCTCATTGTCCACAACACTTAACCTAGCTAGCCACATCGCATTCAGTAACCATCATAAACTAAGACAGTATAACTCCCACACCGCGGTACCCCCACCCCTATCAAATACATCACGCCACTACACCAATACTTACTCTAGTAGCACACCTCCTCCATCTAATCCTTCTAGCACTGACCAACCGCTTAGTTTAAACAACCCTACCCTTACTAACCGCAGAAGTAACTGCAACTGCCGTTACCCTAATGCATGCCCACTAAATGGACATTGCCTGACACCCAATATAGTTTATAGGTGCACAGTTAAAACTGCTTCGCATACCAGCTGCTATATCGGCTCTACCTCTAACCCTTTTAAGGTACGCTATAACGCGCACTCTTTTTCCTTCCGAGACCCTAACAACAGATGTTTGACATCTCTAGCTAGGCTCATTAAAAACCTTAAATTAACCAATATTGAACACTCACTAACATGGGATATCTTGGCTAGGGCCCAACCGTTCAATGGACGAAGAAACTCTTGTGACCTCTGTCTTACTGAAGCATATTACATAACTCTATCACGACCTCTACTGATTAACGATAGAACGGAAATAACTATTAGCCTGTCAAGGGCTAATTCCTCCGCCAACAGAATATTTGACCCAACATAGTCATCTAGCCCCATTTTTACTTGTAGCTAATAAGTTAAATAGTTATAGCTAACTTAGATAATTATAAGTTAACTCCATTACGTTATCTCTCAATTAAAAAAATTAAAAAATTAGCACTTCTTAACAATAAACTACCCACAATTTCTAATTTCTCGAGGAGTTACTTCCCCTGAAACCACCCTCTAATTAGTAAGGTAAATATGTCCATTGGCAGCCATCTTGTTACCCATAGGCAGATCTCAAACAATGCAGCCTCGACAGAAGAATACTGCTCGACTATGGCAGACAATAGATATACCCAGGACACCATAGTGAAATACCAATATATGGAACATTACATTCATGTAACATTCTTTCCTTATTTTAATTTATATTCCTTTTGAAGATCCGATGAGCTGCTCTAATTTTACCTAAGTTAATTATTTTCAACTGAACCAGATCAATAATGATCTATAATCATTTGATCCAGAAATATTATATGGAGTAGCGAAACAATTGTAAACGGACATTATTATTATTAATATTATTATTATTATTTTCTACATTCCTTACATCAAACTAAAATATATTGACAATCTTTTAATAATGTCTTCCTTGTGAAATTTGTGGTCTTGTTTTGCTTAACTAATGAATATATATATATATATATATATATTTATATCTGCGCGGGTATGTATGTGTGAATGTGTGTTTGTGTGTTTGTGTGTGGGTGCATTTGTGTGTGTGTGTGTGTGCATGATAGTTCTTTCTGCATGATTGCGTCAATGTCTTGCGTGTTTGCATGCATGTGTATTTTATAAATTATGCAGATAACAGCCTGGGTTGGTTGAATAGTTTGCAGTCAATCATGTGTGAAACCGCTGACATTTCGTTGAGGACGAAACATCATGTTTGCCACCCAGATATTACAAAGAAAGCAAGCAGAGGGTCACGAATATACACACCTATATACACGCTACACATAATTACACACAGACACGCACACAAATATAAACAACCACGCACATACAAACGCATGCACGCGCACATACATGTAAACTCATAGATTTCTACAAATATACAAGGATATATATGAAGTGTAAAACCTTACTCCCCTTCAGTCACGAATTATCATGGAATTTGCACCTAGAAAGATCACCCCCTAAGCACAAGCCCGGGAAGGTTGTTTGTGGGAGACCAGCAGTCGCCCATGCATACAAGACCTATCTCGAAGCCACCAATGTTGTCCAAGGGAAAGACAGGGTGGCTACAGTTTGGCAAAAGTAACATGGTGATTTATTTCTACAGCTGAGTGAACTGGAGCATTGATAATAGTGTAAAGAGGAAGCAAACCAGGCTTTGAACGTTCAACTCCCATACCAATACTCGCCCACATACAAAGAAATTGGGCCGATGCTTATATATACACCCATCATCTCACACACCACACCAAACACTATGTTTTTCTGTCACGTCGCCAGTCTGAAGAGCAGATCGATAAAGGAGTCGGGTCTATAACACCTATTGGTGAACTTGACCCAATCCTCAGCGAAACGCGGGTAACAGGTCGATACACAATAAAACTCTTAAACATGTAAACGAAAATTCGCTCATTGCCTTAACAGAATTCTGATGAGTTTTGATTCCAGAGTGTAGCCCGATCGATATAGATCGAAAATTTAGGAGATTAATGGCGAAACGCGCTTCACACCTCGATAAATGTAATGA
This sequence comes from Eledone cirrhosa, assembly GCA_964016885.1. Taxonomy (NCBI): domain Eukaryota; kingdom Metazoa; phylum Mollusca; class Cephalopoda; order Octopoda; family Eledonidae; genus Eledone; species Eledone cirrhosa. The sequence goes on along the minus strand of OZ024743.1, from coordinate 289,068,048 downwards.
AAATTTGACACCTATTCCATATTATCATTACGGTTTGGCTGTATCGGTAGAGCGTCAGACGCCATGCTTTGCAACATAGAGTTATGGGCCTTTATGATCTGAGTACAAATCCCGTCGAGGTTAACTTTGCCTTGCATCCTTATGGGATCGATAAAATAATGTACCTGTCACGCACTGGGGTCGATTTAATCGACTTTCCGCTCCTCCCAAATTACTGCCCTTGTGCCTACATAAGAAACCATTATTATTATTTTCAAATCCCGCCGAGGTCAACTGTGCCTTTCATCCTTATAAAATAAAGTACCAGTAATGTACTGGTGGTTGTTTTGGCCTTGTGCCAAAAGTAGAAACAATTATTATTATTGTTACTACTACTACTACTACTACTACTACTACTACTACTACTACTACTACTACTACTACTACTACTACTACACTCTGCTTATAACAACCCCAAAGTACATACTGGAGACAATGCATCGAGGGCTAACTTTGGTGAACCTATAGTAACGTTACAATCC
>OZ024743.1:289047527-289055027 GCA_964016885.1 Eledone cirrhosa | reverse complement strand
ATATATATATATATATATATATATATATATATATATATATATATATATATATGTATATATATATATATGTATATATATATATATATATATATATATATATATGTATATATATATATATATATATATATATATATATATATATATATATATATATACATATACATATATATATACACATATTATATATATATATATAAATATTTATATATATATATATATATGTATATGTGTGTGTCTGTGTCTCTCTGCCTGTCGGTTTGTTTGTGTCGCACTTATTTGTCAGTGTGTAAATGTATTCCTGTTTTAGGGTGTGAGAATGTGACCGTATTGATCCAGTTTTTTTCTGCTTGTGTATGATCTGTGACGCCTGTGTTTTCATTTGAAAGCCACAATGTGATATCTTTGATAATAATGATATCCCCAATAATTAATATCTGTATACACAGAATAAATATAACCGAATCTAGTTAATGTGTACATAAATTCACACATTTTTGTTCATAGGCATAAAAACATATCAAATATCCGTATTTCCCTGTAAATAAAAAAATAAAAAATTATCCTATATTTCGGATATTCAGCACAGAGCTTTATATATATATATATATATATATATATATATATATATATATATATATATATGTGTGTGTGTAGAGATTATATTTAATTTGTTGGGATACATCAAGCAAAATATTTTTATAACTGATATAAAGCACTCAACAAATTATTGGAGTAACTATACAATATATTAACAAATGGAAACTATATTTATAAAACCATATTTTGCTTGTTGTATCCCAACAAATTAAATATAACCTTTACATATACTTTGCTCCTTTACTGTCGAGCGCTTTAAATTATAACTGAAAAATAATTGTTTCTACTTTAGGCACAAGGCCAGCAATTACCCAGTGCATTACTGGTACTTTATTTTATCGACCCCGTAAGGATGAAAGCCAAAGTCAACCTCGGCGGGATTTGAACTCCGATCGTAATTGGACGTAACTATAACTGAAAAATAATGGAATTCTTTAAGATCTCTTCTTCTCTAAAGGACATACCTTTACCTAGGAATAAAGACTTTATGAAACAATTAATAGAAAAATCAGACTCATTTATAAAAAGACTCAGGTGGCGTGCTTTCCACTTTGATAAATCTGATGAAAAAGAGAATATTTCCAATCTCGATAGAATCTTCAAATCTAAAAAGAATCCACCTTCCAACAAACTACTAATGGATTTTGAAAATGAAATCATCTCTATCATTCAAAGCATTAAATTAAAAAAAAAAAAACTTCATAGGCCAGGATTACCTAAGAAATCTCAAAAATAATATAGAAAGCTTTGAAAAAACGGAAAAAATTCTAGTCAAGTCAGATAAAACTAACAATCTCTATGGAATGCAAAAGGATAGTTATAGCGATCTTATATTAAAGGAATTAAGGAAGAAATACAAAAAGACAACTTATGATGACCTTGAAAATTGAATACAGAAGCTTCTTACATAATGCAAGAATTAGACATTGAAAATAGGACACAACCCTTCATGCCAAGAAAACCAAAAATTAATATGAAGGACCATAAAAGGAATTTTGAAATTGAATTACCAGTTAGATTAATTGCACCATCTAAATCGGACCTTGGCATACTTAGCAAGAGCATTTTAGACAGAATGATACCACAAATTAAAGAATTGTCTTATTTAAAATTGTGGAAAGGAACTAACGAAGTTATCGACTGGTTTAAAGACATTAAATATAACTATAATAATAAGTTTATTCAATTGGATATTGCTAATTATTACTCATCCATCACTCCTAATCTACTTAACAAAGCCCTAATAACATATGCATTTAAACATACAGACTTAACTAGTAATGAAACGCGCATTATCTTAACTGCACGGAAACATTAATTAAATTTAACAACCACCTCTGGACTAGAGCAGACAGAGATAATAATTTCGATATCACTATGGGGTCATCGGATTCCGCCCAAATAGCGGATCTTGTGGGGCTTTTTATTAATAATACTCTACATAGGAAAATACCAGAGATGACCGGAGGTTTACTCGCGACGATATGCTATTACTTATAGAAAATAATAATAAATGTGAAATAAATAGGAAAAGAAAAGAAATTATACAATTTTTTAATTACCTTAATATTAAAGTAGAAATAGAGAATAATTATAAAATAGTTAACTTTCTAGATGTAACTTTAAACCTTAACACAGGTATTTATTATCTATTTCACAAAATAAACGAGAACTTAAACTACGTTAATTTTAATTCAAATCACCCCAGATCCGTTAAAAACACCATAGTAAACTCTGTGCAGCAACGTATTTCTAGAATTCCAGCTAATAAGAATATTTTTGAAGATAAACCGCAATATTATAACGAAGCGTTAGGTAGAGCTGGATATAGCAATAAAATTAAATACATTGATAGTAATGATATGACAAATAACTATAATTTTAACAACTATAATAGAAAACCTTACAATAATTCGAAAAACAAAAAAAGAAATAGAACTAGGAATATATTATGGTTCGCTCCTCCTTTCTCATTAAGTAATAAAACTCCTATTGCTAAATTATTCTTTAAAGCTCTAGATAAATGCTTCCCTAGAACACATAGGTATTACTCAATATTTAATAGACATACTATAAAATTAACTTATTCAACCACCAGTAATTTAGCGCAGAATATTAATAGAATTAATAATAGAAATTTAAAACCTAACCAGAATACCATTAATAACCCCAGCAATATCCAACTGAATAATATGGCACATAGAAACTCAAATTTTGATAAATGTTACTGTAGAAATAAATCTAACTCTCTGTTAAATAACAATTGTTTAGTTTAAAATATAGTATATAATTGTAATGTAAAAACTAATTTAAATTCATTTAATTATGTAGGGTCTACCTCCACAGATGTTAAGGTTCGTTTTAATAACCATACGCTTTTACGAATATAAATAAAAAATCTTCAATTTCTCTATCTAATTTACTATGGGACCTAAAATCAAAGAACACTAACTATTCTTTACTTTGGAATATTATCGCTAAAGCTCCTCCATTCAATGCTTCTTCTGATAATTGCGCTCTTTGTATAGAGGAAATATTCTTTATATTAAAAAGTAAAAATTCTGTTAATTTAAGAAGCAATATTTTCAGTTCTTGCAAACATAGATTGAACTCAACGTTTAAATATATATATCAATTGTAATACATAACTCATCTGTATTAAACCTATCGATAATTCATTGGATTCCTTCATATGATTGCTTATAACTATCTTGAAAGGATTTTTTCTTGAAGAACTTTTCTTGATAAACGTACTGAAAGATTTGAAGAAAGGGTTTTCTGAAAATTCCTATGATGGGTACAATGAATTCATAATTCATAATTTAAATTATAATTAATATCTCATATTTTATATTGAATATATTGTGTAGATATATTTTTCAAATGCTTGATGTATATATATATATATATATATATATGTGTGTGTGTGTGTGTATATGTATGTGTATGTCAAAATATTTTATATACATATATGAAATTTATACTTTAAATATATTCTATAGATGTACTCTTATGAAAGATTTTTTTTTTTTATGGTTTATGCTTTGGATATATTCCAATGAATGAACTTTTAAATGTTAACACGTTATAGCAAACAAATTTATGTTTTTAACAGTCATAACTGTATAACAGGTTGGAATTATGAATTTATAACTTGCTATAAAATAACATAAAATTCATGCTCTAATTACACTATTAAGATGGATAATTAAAATGTTTTAACATCTTAACTTTATAACATTTAACTTTATAACATCTAATCCTTAGAGCTATCTAAATTATTATTAAATCGCTAGCAATTTCCTTTACGCTCTACTGCTATTACAAATAAAGGATTATTCTTCGGTAAACTCTCAGAAATTCCATGAGCTTAGAAATATTCGGATATTTTAAACTTACAAATTTTTTAAAATAATTAATTAATAATAATAAAATTATATATGGTTTTGTAATAATAACATATTTTTTAATAATATATATTCTTTAATAATAATATATCGGTCTCAACTTTAATAATATAACATACACATTTAAACATTTAAACTACGGATTGAATTGATAAATTATTAATTAAACATTTAATCAAATTTATTAATTAAACATTATTAATTAAACATTAGATAAATTCTTCAACTTAGCTTTATTATTGTTTATCCATCTTTATTAGTATCTGTTATTGGTTGTTATTATTGTTTATCCATCTTACGGTATTCTTCGCCTCTTCTCTCAAAATTACGCTATTCTCTCTCTCTAAAATATACTCAGGTTTCTCTCTTTCTTTCTTGTTTTTTTTTCTCTTTCTTTTCTCTTCTTTCCCTATTCCAACGGCTTAATTTAAATATACTATTTTAAAACAATTGCAACACTAGTTTGCATAATAAACCAACAATAAATCTAATAACTCCACTATCCAGGAGATTCCAACCAGAATGGTTGCATTTTTTAAGGGTATGTGAATATTTATTTATAAAACTAACCTATATTATATTTTATCTGATGAAAGCGCACCATAGTTTGCTCTGGTGGCCCTTGAAATATGTATAATGAAATGAATATGGTTTTATAAATATAGTTTCCATTTGTTAATATATTTTATATATATATATATATCTTAATCAATTACTAATATGAGCTCTAATATTATGCAAATTAGTACATCCATTTCAGGATAATATTATAAGTGATAAGGTATATAAACCACTGGCTAACGTGTTTTCCTGTGGTTGTATAGATGATATATATTTCATTTTATTAATGCCCAATTTGGTTTGAAAGACGATAAAATGTGCTTATGGTTTCTTTCTCAATTCGTATATTTGGTTCGGCGTGTTTACGTGTCTATGTAATAACGTGTACATTTCTGTATACAATCATGTAGTCACGGTTACTTTTATCTTGTATATATACAGATATAACTTATATGCTTAGCTAACAGATTCATCTGTATCTTAATTAACTATCAAAATATGCGCTAATAACAATATATCCATTCCAGGATACTACTAACAGAGATAGGGTATATAAGCCCCTCCATTTCGTATTTCCTTGTGGTTGTATAAATGATACACATGCCTTCTGATGAAAGCACAGTTAAGCTAGAAAACCGGTTAAAGTTGTTTATAATTTATTGAATTTAGTAGGAAATATATATTTGGCATGTTTACATGTTTATGTAATAATAATGTGTAAATTATTATACAAAGTTACGCAATCTCGGTTGTATTTTATTTTACGTGTGCATATATATATATATATATGCACGAGGTCTGACAGAAAAGTAAGCGAATTTAGTTATTAGTTTTTCCAGATGGGGGTAATGACGTTAGGGAGACTGGAGTGTGGAAATGGAGCTAAAATATTCGTGCACATGCGTGTGCTTGGGTGAGCTCGTTGAATAAATCAGTCATTGTTAAACAGCATGCATGTCAGTTGTACTACTTACGTGATACATTTTCATTTCGCAAGAGTATTTAACCTGAAAAACCAACGCTTGTCCTTCACAGCGGAAGCATTCTATGTTACTAAGTCCACCAAATCCTACGTCAAGTGCGTCACAAAATCAAAGAGTTGCTGACCGTTATTGTTTTTCTTTTTGGCTACTGAGGTGTTGGGCATTATGAATAAGTACCAGGTCAAACATTTAGAAAGTTATTCTATTAGGAACTTCTCAGAGATCATCCTAATACATGCATACATGGCGGTTGTCTGCTCAATACAAAGCTTTACCACCTAAAAGTACACGCAGCTTAGTTCTGGCATGAAAGCCTTAATGACATTTTAGATCAGACATACCTTTAAATTATCGTCCGCATGAATTGCACCTTAGTTTTGTTGTAGTTTCAACTGCCTGGGTTGTCTGATCTTGATGAACCCTGAAATGTCTCCCCAGACTTCCTTTAGGTTTGCTTATTTTGTGACATATGTGGCTTTGATAAGTGTGAAATGTTTGGTAAGTTCTGAGGTCAGTAGAAATTGTCCTATCGCGTGAGACTGAAATCCAACTTCTGACAGGCAGAGTGTGCAAGTAGAAAAAATCCCATTAATTGTGTATTCACTTACTGCTTGTTTATTTCCTTACATTACTCTTAATATTTAGTTACTTTAATCTATTTTGCTCAAAAGTTTTCAAATTTTTGAGCGCCAGGTAGGGCAATCCACTACAAGTCTTTCCAGGTTTTGGGGGATTGACTCCTATATTCTTCAAGTTCTCCCTCAATGCATCCCTGAACCTCTTTTTTGGCTTGCTCCATTTCCTTTTTCCTGAGCAAGTTCCCCATAAAATAGTTGCTTGGGGATATGATCGTTGGGGGATACATACATACATACATACATACATACATACATACATACATACATACATACATACATGGTGGTGGCTGCCAACTCGTTTTCGAGTACGGCCACTACTTTATATCCATGTAGGAGAACTCCTACCAATGCGCTGAACGAGTGACATTTTAGTCCAGCCAGCAACTTGAAAACTCTGGTACAAACACTACACTTGTGACAATTATTGACACATGGTGCTGGGCCCATGGTACCATGTGACGACAAGTGCAGAGAGATCTCCAGATATAAAGCAATGCCTGTGCCGTGAATCTTTTATAGTGAGCAAAGGCACTGCACAAAGCCAGTCCCACTCTCTTAACCAAGATGATATTTACCAAAAAGAAGAACAAGTCAACATCATTGGATACCATCAGGGTTGCAGATGTTATATCAGAGTTTTCCTTCTCCTAGAATTCTGCCTTGACAAAGGCTAAGGGGTCATCTCTCCCGGTGATTTTGGATGGCCATTGACTCTTAAGAGCTCCTTTGCCCTTTGACAGGTTTTGTTTTTAGTCCTGCAGGATGTCCAAAGTCACCCTCCTCACCAAGAAACCTTGGTGGGTTTGCCAGTTTAGTCGCCAACGACCCGACCATGAGACAGGTTGTACTGGCATACATGTTACCAGTAGCACCAACTGGTGACCTGACATAACATACATACATACATACATACATACATACATACATACATACATACATACATACATAGTCAATAACTTTCACATTATTACACGGAGTTTCCTAGACATGTTGGGACATGCTTAGTTTTTAGATAGGAGTGGAAATTGTAAAGAACTGAGGCGTTCCTGTGTTTCTAGGAAAGACAAAGTAAAGACCTTTAAGGAACCATTAATTGCAAATTATATTTACACCACATATGAATGGCACGTGTCTGTAATTTCCGAGACTACACGAGCCATGGTTATACTCCAGCAGAATATGTGATTGGAGTTTAGGCAGGATTGATTTAAACCACTTGAGGTGGTCCTTGTTTTATCACTATGGTCATTTCCACCGGCTCACTATGTTTCAGATACTTACCAGGATATCAGCGATAGATAATCTATTGCACGT
>OZ024743.1:289012527-289045027 GCA_964016885.1 Eledone cirrhosa | reverse complement strand
ACATCAAGCTTGTCTGCCACCCCGGATGTGCTTCTCACTGTTACAATTAACTCCTTAAACATCTTCTTTGTTGTTTTATGTATTTATTATTATTTCTCTTTATCGGTCGCCACCCGTGTGAAACTAACACTTAGGATATCAGTATCATCCATGCATGTAGGTCTACGGTACATGAAATGTGCAGAAAATGCAACCATTCTTTGCTTGTCAGTCTAATGTTCACTCATTCCATCATTCACTCATTTATTCCATGATTCATTCTTCACACGTTGTTGGATCTGAATCTTAACTTAGATAATGCTATGTCCTATAAAACATCAGGCACTCCAGGCAGACCTATTTCTGAAAAGCCATCTTTTGATTCTTGGCTCCCCTTTTTCAGGTTAATTGTTTATTTATCTTACTATATGTGCAAGGAGGAAGAGGCGGAGCCGATGAACTTTTTGGAGGCTTCAGAAAAGGTCACAACGAGAATGGACCAGTGACGGCCCGAATAATTACAGAAAAGAGGAGCCCGTGAAAGTTCCCTAAGATCCAGCGTGTAACATTCTCAATGATTACGCTTGCCCATCCGTCTCTTTGATCTGCAAAACAAAGAATTGTATTGTGTACTCTCACGCCCGTCCGTCAACATCACACAGATATACATATATACATACATGTATATATATATATATATATATATATATATATATATATATATATATATATATATATATATATATATATATATATATATATATATATATATATATATTTATATATATATTTATATATATATTTATATATATATATAAATATGTAACTCAAACCGATCAGTCACTGTATTTTTTCGAAAATACCATATAGTTTCACTAGCTTTGACAGTTGGAATATTATTATAAATATTCGAAAAACTCAGATTACATTTATTGTATTCAGCCATGTAGAGCTAACATTTTTTTATTTGAATGTGGCAAAGCCGGCCATTGATCGCTCGTATAAAGGAAACTGACTGTGCAGTCCTCTGATATTCAAATTTGGCTGATCAGTGGATCTACTAATATACAGATCTGACTGATCAGCCAGTCTGCTTATATGCATATCAGGCCGATCAGTCACTGTATATTTTCGAAAATAGCATATATTTCCCCTAACTCTGACAGCTGGCAGGTGAACAGTGAGCTTTACTGATGAAGGATGATACCCAGAAACATGAGTGTCTGCAGTTCTGTTTACATGCCAACATGTTGATATAGAACATGCATGAGCTCATTCTACTGACATGGCTTTAAAATTGAGGCTTGTTTACATAATTGCAAACGAATCGAGTATTATTATTAACTAGCAGTGGTACCCGGCGTTGCACGGGATAAGGTATTTTGGAACGCGGGCTGCCAACAGATCTAATCGTGGAAAAACTGCATGCCTGGACAATATGTAAAGAAAATAAACCGAATACTCTGATGGCTGGATAATCTTTAAGATTTTCCTCGATGAAGCAGGAAAAATGGAGGTTTTAACCTAATGCGAGTCCTAGGGGATCAAGAAAATAAATTTTTTTTATGTGCATAATATGCCTTGAAATTTCGGGAAAATTCGCTAGACGTAACGCCTCCAAAAAGCCCTAGAAGGCTGAAAAAATGAAGTTTTTCACCTAATGCAAGCCCAAGGCCATAAAAAAGTTGGATTTTCTTTGCTCACGGTATGAAGAAGAGATTGACTAATACATAGTTACAATTTCAAGGAAATCGGTCTGACGTAACGCCTAAAAAAAAACCTAAAAAGCTTTAAAAAACGCAGTTTTTCACTTAATACTGACCAACCTAGGAGATCAAAAAGTTGAAAGTGACTGGGGATTCTTTTCTTTGTTTTGTAACACATGCGCAAACTAAGCACACAATACACACAAAACAAGATGGCGTAGGACAGAACAAAGGAGAGGCACAAAACAAAGAAAAGAATCCCCAGTCACTGAAGAGGTTACAGAATGTGTGACGAAAGAACCTGGACAATATATGAACAACCATCCGGTTGTGGAACCAACCACCCAACCGGAAATTTATAAATTCTTAAATTTATAAATTTAATTTATAATAAATTGGAGTGAAAACAACTGGTGCGTGTGTTTCTTATTGGCAACATGACCCTCCCAAAGTATATATATATATATATATATTTCGTTTCTGAATTTGTTTAGCAAGATTCTTTATCTGAAATCGTGTGTTGAAACCGATATTGTTATACTTTGGGAGGGTCATGTTGCCAATAAGAAACACACGCACCAGTTGCTTTCACTTCAATTTATTATATATTTATAAATTTACAAATTTATAAATTTCTGGTTGGTTGGTTGGTTCCACAACCAGATAGTTGTTTATATATAGTCATAGTTCTTTCGTCACACACTCTGTGACCTCTTCAGTGACTGGGGATTTCTTTCTTTGTTTCTGTGCCTCTCCTTTGTTCTGTCCTACGCCATTTTGTTTCTGAAACAAAATGGCGTAGGACAGAACAAAGGAGAGGCACAGAAACAAAGAAAGAAATCCCCAGTCACTGAAGAGGTCACAGAGTGTGTGACGAAAGAACTATGACTATATATAAACAACTATCTGGTTGTGGAACCAACCAACCAGAAATTTATAAATTTGTAAATTTATAAATATATAATAAATTGAAGTGAAAGCAACTGGTGCGTGTGTTTCTTATTGGCAACATGACCCTCCCAAAGTATAACAATATATATATATATATATATACACATATATCTGACAGACAGAAACGGCTCTATAATACCTCTAAAGAGTCAGTATGTGATAAAAGGAGGAGTAAAATTTCCTCATCTCGTCCCCCAACCCATTCTGTTTCCGGAGAAACATTCGATGACGAGCATGTCGGGGATCAGATTGCTTAAAAACATACAAAAATCTTTAATGTGCTCCTAGTTTTTAGAGTTATTATCGGTCAGCCTACAAGGAAACACACTTTTCATAATTATTTTAGAGATAGTCATATTCATACATATATAAGAGTTGGCATACATGCACTCTATGTGGATGTATGCTGTGTGTGAACGTTAATGTATAAAAGCGGCTGGTCAGTTTAATATTAGTCATTTTAAAACTATGAAATATATTCAATCAGCTTTCGGTGTCTTTCCTTTTATTTATTTTCTTTCGTTTCGCTTTGTTTTCGTTTCTCTCGTGATATAAATTTTATTCACCTTAGCAACATACTCCACTAATAACCACCTCACACCGCTTAATATCATCTTGCCAGGCTATGCCACACCAGTCTTGACTTCTCCGCACACGCAACCATGGCCAGGTTGGACTATAATCTCCACACTACCTCACGCCAACACAACACCCATACCAAACCACACCACACGATACAATATCACGCCAGACCACATCAGACCATACCACAAAATACCATACTACGCCACTTTAGACAACGCCACCCTACGATTAAGCTGTACCAGACTGTCTCACCTCAGAGCTGAGTTAGTAGCGAAAGCTAAGCGGAATAATACAAAACAAACTAATACACACACACTTCAGAATTCATTTAGACCAATTTCTATTAAATGGCCATTGTCCAGCGAGAATTGCCGGTTTTGCTAATGAAATCCATCTCGCTGACTATCAGTTTAAAGTGATATCTTTCCAAGTTGAATTATTGTACTGTCGCCATGACAGTTTCTATAGTGAAATTAACCTACGTCAGACATTTTTCACTGATTGCTTATACGAAAACGAGGCTAACGAGACGGGCCGACATCGTGACTGGCAAACTGTGATAAAACCGACTACTAACCATTATTGGAGAAGGCCAAAAGGTGATAATTAACGTTCTTGGAATCTATGACTATTATGTCAAAAATTAACTTCGGATCAAATTAAAGGATTTTCATATGAATAGTTTTACCTTTTGCTCCTAAAACTAAGCCGGGTTATTCAAATGATTATGATGCTTGATGTTAATGTTTTTGTTATTGATATGGATGATCATGATGTTTTGGCTTTGGTTTTCATGATATTGTTGTTGCTGTTGTTGTGGTTATAGCTTTTGGTTTTTGATTTCGATGCCATTATCCTCAACATCATCGTTTTAATCGGCACCACCTTCATTATTGCTACTGATGTCTCTTGTTACTCTTGTTGTGGCCGCTACTGTATTTATGTTTGGTGGTTAGTAATGTTGGTTGAGATGGAAAAATGGGAAAAAAGGGGTGGTCAGTCTAAAATACTATCGTGTTGCCACTGAAACATCCACATTCAGGCTGTATAATGCACAATATTATATAAATATGATATATCTGGACAGAGGTGGGTGAAAAGGCAGGTTGGAGCAATGGTGTTAGGAAAGTTGAATTTTGACCTTTCAGAATAGAAAGACTGTAAGGAAAAGAAATCGACAAACAGACTGACAGATTTACCCAAGGAAAATGTGAACAAAGATGGAAAGGGATTTGAGAGAGAGAATTAAATTGAGGTAGGGGGAGTCAAAAATTCAGAGTACTTTACACATTCTCATTCTCTTTCTTTCTCTTTTCGACCCTATTTATCTATCTAACTATCCCGGTCTCTGTCTTTTTTCTGTATACATACAACCACACACGCACACACACACGCGCATGCACGCGCGCACACACACACACACACACACACACACACACACACACACACACACACACACACACACACACACACACATATATATATATATATATATATAAATATATATATATATAAATTAATAAATATATATATATAGTTATTGATATATATATATATATATCAATAACTATATATATATATATATATATATATATATATATATATATATATATATATATATATATATAAAGAGAGAGAGAGAGAGAGAGAGAGAGAGAGTGAGAGAGAAAGAGAGAGGGAGAGAGAGAGAGAGAGAGAGAGAGAGAGAGAGAGAGAGAGAGAGAGAGAGAGAGAGAGTAGAAAACGAAAAATCAGTGATGCATCAGACTTTTCGTTTTCTATTCTATCATACTCTGCTCTGTAAGAGCATAGAGCGCTCAACCGGCATACCACCGATGTAAGCATCTTAGCTACCATCACACACATATATATACATCACACACATATATATATATATAAACATATATATATATATATATATATATATATATATATATACAAACATATACATGATATTAATAAGACTATTTTGCAACCCTGTGTTTGTGTTTTCATTTCCTTAATTACATACATACATACATACATACATACATACATACATACATACATACATACCTGTGTTTTGTACATTAGAACGAGTTTTGCGGAAAACAAAGTATTTAATACTTTAAAGAGTATGTGTATGTATATTGGTGGCTCTTTAAACCCAGTTGACTTCTGATAAAAATGCTGTCTGTCTGAATTTCAAGTCAAATCTTCTGCAAACCATAACCAACCATTTAAGATGTAATATGTGGTGCGGTAAATAAATATATACATATAGACCAGGTCCGAACACAATGACACTAGACTCCCACTATCACTTCCTCCGTCTCTCCAACTCTCCCTATCTCTCACTATTCTTTCCTATAAAGTTAAATTTGAATCCACTTTATCAATTACCCACATGTTCTGTTGGATTCAAACTACGACACAGTTTGTCGGCTACTTCAATGTAATTGCTATATCTCTGAGAGAAGAGATTTAGAAGAGCTGTTGCTCTAATGTGTTTCGAAACGGAATTGTATTTTAGATGTATGCTGCTTGTTTGAGAACTTCTGGTGTCATTACATTGGAAGAGATCTAGACATAATCGAACATATATGAATAGCATTCCCCGATCGAGAAACGTATCATAATTCAGAGTTGAAATAGATTATAAAGGCATCATTCTTTCAGCAGTCTGGAAGGAATCTGACCGAGCCGAAGGACGTTGCTGAAGAAGAATTCCTACAACATCAATGTTTACTTTACTATTGAAGATTACACACCGTAGCACGGTATAAGAGAGTGGTCTCCCCAATAATGGCTGGTTGTTATTGTTTCGCGTATAGAGGTATATATATATATATATATATATATATAGAGAGAGAGAGAGAGAGAGAGAGAGAGAGAATCTGCCATTTGACCAGAGGCAGTGAACTTTTTCCATCCACCGAATTATTATTATTTTTATATGAGTCCCTAGTGTCCGCGCATTGCCTGGAGACTTAGCTGAGAATAGACTCCCTGATGACGTAATGAATTCTCGACAGTTACATTACGTAACTATCTTTATCCCATTACAGAAACTAATTAGTTGGAGTGAACATTTTAGTAAGTTAATTTTTAATTTTTAAAATTTTCTTATTTTACATCTTTCATATATATATATATATATATATATATATATATAATATAAGATCAAAAGATGGTTAAAAGAGTTCCAAGTATTTTATTATGCGCATTTCAAAAACAAATATTATCATGGGATATTTGCGTTCTCATCAGATAAAATAGGGAGACATGATATGAAGCTTAAAAAACACTTGCGAGCAGTGAACCGTGAAATCAACATATGAAAATTAAAGTATGATGGAAATATGTGACTGGAAAAAAAAGGGGGGGGGGGGTAGGAAAAAGTAAGGAAGAGGAAAAAATAAAATAAAGGATGACGGGAGAGGAGTATAAGAAGGAAGGATGGGAGAGGAGGAGAAATTAGTGATAGAAAGAGAGAAATAGCCTTTACAACTGAGAAAACATTGTCTCACAGAGAGAAATTAAAAAACCGTTGAAAGATAATGGATAATTTAAAAAGAATTGAAAATTAAAAGTTAATGAGGTTTATGAATGGTGATGTTTATGAATAAAGAACAAGGAATATATTTATTTAAGGGTAGTATATTGAAGGGTTTAATAATATTTGCGAAAAAAAGAATTTATTAATATGTATTATTAAAATAAAAATATTAAGGATATTAAGGATATAATATGAAGGAAGGAGAGATTGAATGAATTATGAACTTAGAGGAATTAGTTAGGGTTTAAGTTTGATTTTATGTATTGTAATATGTAAAAGTAAATAATATGTTTAATGCCTGTACGGAAGTAGAGAAGAAAGAAGAAAATTTAAGGAAGAAAAAATATCTAACGTCAAAAAGTATATATGTTTACAAAATGTTCTAATGGTAATATTATTATATATTAAAAAAGATATACTTTCTATGGCCAATAATATAAGGAAAAATGGAAAAATGGGAAACGTCATAGTGAGTAATAATATGAATTAAGAAGTAATTGAGAAGTAGAAGTTACAGATTAAAGATTAGAAATTAAAAAAGCAAAAAGGAAGAAAGGATAAAGGATAAAAAGAAGAAAGATAGGGGACCTCTAACAACATAGAACGAGTAAATTGTATAATATAATATACTGAAATAAGGTAGAAAGATGGGTATATTTGTAAAAGATATAAAAGTGTTTGAGAAAAGAAGATTTTAAACTAATTAGGTATTGAGATATTAGCTGTATACTTTATGGAAAGTTTTATGGGATTTATGCAAGCAGAGCGAAAATAAATCCGTACATCTATTTATTATAGAATTAAAATTAGATATAATGGTAAATTTCTCGGCTAGGCAGAGATTACATGTTCTGGATAGGGAAGAATTCCGGTAAGGAAAGGCGTTGCAAACCTTCCTCCAAGAGATGTTATAGTTAATATTTTTGTCTTTTAAGGACCATATGAGTTCCGAGAGTGCCGTGTTAGTTCTTTTAAGTTGGTATTTAAAAGACGATCTGTAATTATAAAATCTTGCTTTAAAAGAAGTGGACGTAGTACCAAAATAGGTAAAATAATTAGTACCAGATATAACCTTACATTCATACACTAAGTTTTGATCAAGACATTGTTTATTAAGACGACATTTAGTTCTAACAGGGCAATTACAATTTCGATTAGAGAAATTAACAGAGTTATTAACAAGTGACCTAGTATTATTTAAAGAAGGAATTGGATTGGAGAAGTTATTTACGATAGGAACTATATTTTCCTGATTTAGATTGATGTTATGAACATTCATCGAAGTTACGTTTAACGTCGTATTTAAATTTATTGAATCTAGCCTAGAGTTAACATTGACGGCGGGATTACTATTGCTATTACTATGACGCTCAGTGTTGGATGGATATAATTTATTATTTAATATTTTATTATTGTGTTTAGAGATAATGTTAGAGATGCTGGAAGTGGTGGAATAAGAGAATTTGATTGTATGTTTGTTAAAGATCTTACTATAGATATGCGAGAGAGCGAAGCATTTATCTAAGGCCCTAAAGAATAGTTTAGGAATATTATTAGTAATAGATAGAGAAAAAGGAGCGTTATACCAAATCGTATTTTTCTATCTAGGTCTTTTATTTAAGTTATTGGAATGTTCATAATTAATTATTTTACTATAAGTCCTTCGATGATTGGTTTCTTTACTGTATTTAATTTTATCAGGATAACCGGCTTTGGAAAGCGCATTATTATAGTAATTAGCATTAGCGTCGAAGATAACTTTATTAGAGAATAGATTTGAGATTTTTTTTTTAATATTACTGACTATAGCATTTTTAATGTTAGTGGAGTTGTTAGATTTTAAATCAACATAATTTAGATTCTCATGGTAAGGGTAATATAGGCCAGGGTCAAGATTAAGGGATATATCCAGGAAGTTAGCTAGTTTGACGTTGTTATCAAATTCAATTTTAAGGTTATGGTGCTTAAATAGATCAAGTATATTGTTCTTAATAATATTAAGGTTAACTAAGTTACAGTTTATGACAGTAAAAAGGGCATCGTCACGATAAATTCCACCGCGAAGTTGAGGAATTTTCCGATTTAAAGAATTCAAAATAAAGATACCAATTAAGTCCGTCAGTTGCGATGAATCGGACGCACCCATTGTAATATCAAAATTGTTGGAAGTATCAGCTCTAGTCCAATATTCATTGTTGAATTCCAAGATAGTTTTTTCTTGCGGTGAAAATGATGTAAAGTTCATCTATGATAATGTCAGAATATTTAAATGCGAAAGATAGAGCGTTGTTGGGGAGTGAAGGCAAAAAAGAAGAATAGTAACTGGCAATGTCAAACTGAATAAATTTTTGTTTGTTTTTATTATTCAGGTCATTGAACCCACCAATTACTTCAGATGTACCAATCCATAAATTTAAGTTAGAAATAGAGCAATTAGAACGAACCTGTGGGATAATTCTATGGAAGATGGATTTACTAAATACCCCCAGATCTGATTTAGAGGGGGCGATTAGTCTAACAGGCAGTTCCGTTCGAACGTTACTTTTATGATCCTTGAGTTTTATCCGCGGAGTTCTTGGGAAGAATGGTTCGGTCTTTTTCTCGTGGCCAAGTTTAGACATAATCTCAGAAGCTTCCAAGTTTATAGATTCAAAATTGTCGTGGTTAGTTTTACGATAATTCTTCCTTAGTTCCTTAAGGATAAGGTTATTATACTTATCTTTAGATACGCCATATAAATTATTAGTTTTGTCGGAGTGGACTAAGACATTTTTAGAGGAATTAAGGTCCTAAATCGTATTCCTGAGATTTATAAGGTGCTCCTGTCCTCTATAAGGGTTTCTCTTGAATTTAAGACCTCTTATAATATTAGTTAATTCTTCCTCAAACTGCGCTAGATTTTTGTTGAAAGGAGGATTTATTCTAAAGTTAAATAAATGATCAAAATTGTTATGTTCCTTAGTATAGAAATTTCCTTTTAAACGTTGGTCGTGGAAAAAGGCGATCCATCTAAATCTATCCTCTAATAAAGTTATCTTCGACGCTAATGCTAATTACTATAATAATTCGCTTTCCAAAGCCGGTTATCCTGATAAAATTAAATACAGTAAAGAAACCAATCATCGAAGGACTTATAGTAAAATAATTAATTATGAACATTCCAATAACTTAAATAAAAGACCTAGATACAAAAATATGATTTGGTATAATGCTCCTTTCTCTCTATCTATTACTAATAATATTCCTAAACTATTCTTTAGGGCCTTAGATAAATGCTTCGCTCTCTCGCATATCTATAGTAAGATCTTTAACAAACATACAATCAAATTCTCTTATTCCACCACTTCCAACATCTCTAACATTATCTCTATACACAATAATAAAATATTAAATAATAAATTATATCCATCCAACACTGAGCGTCATAATAATAGCAATAGTAATCCCGCCGTCAATGTTAACTCTAGGCTAGATTCAATAAATTTAAATACGACGTTAAACGTAACTTCGATGAATGTTCATAACACCAATCTAAATCAGGAAACTATAGATCCTATCGTAAATAACTTCTCCAATCCAATTCCTTCTATAAATAATACTAGGTCACTTGTTAATAAATCTGTTAATTTCTCTAATCGAAATTGTAATTGCCCTGTTAGAACTAAATGTCCTCTTAATTACCAATGTCTTGATAAAAACTTAGTGTATGAATGTAAGATTATAACTGGTACTAATTCTTTTACCTATTTCGGTTCCACTTCCACTTCCTTTAAAGCAAGATTTTATATTTACAAATCGTCTTTTAAATACCAACTTAAAAGAACTAACACGGCACTCTCGGAACTCATATGGTACTTAAAAGACAAAAATATTAACTATAACATCTCTTGGAGGGAGGTTGGCAACGCTTTTCCTTACCGGAATTCTTCCCTATACTGAACATGTAATCTCTGCCTAGTCGAGAAATTTACTATTATATCTAATTTTAATTCTATAATAAATAGACGTACGGATTTATTTTCGCTCTGCTTGCATAAATTCCATAGAACTTTCCATAGAGTATACAGCTAATATCTCAATACCTAATTAGTTTAAAATCTTCTTTTCTGAAACGCTTTTATATCTTTTACAAATATACCCATCTTTCTACCTTATTTCTGTATATTATATTATACAATTTACTCATTCTATGTTGTTAGAAGTCCCCTATCTTTCTTCTTTTTATCCTTTTTCCTTTCTTCCTTTTTTCTTTTTTAATTTCTAATCTTTAATCTGTAACTTCTACTTCTCAATTACTTCTTAATTCATATTAATACTCACTATGACATTTCCCATTTTTCCATTTTTTCTTATATTATTGGCCATAGAAAGTATATCTTTTTTAATATATAATAATATTACCATTAGAACATTTTGTAAACATATATACTTTTTGACGTTAGATATTTTTTCTTCCTTAAATTTTCTTCTTTCTTCTCTACTTCCGTACAGGCATTAAACATATTATTTACTTTTACATATTACAATACATAAAATCAAACTTAAACCCTAACTAATTCCTCTAAGTTCATAATTCATTCAATCTCTCCTTCCTTCATATTATATCCTTAATATCCTTAATATTTTAATTTTAATAATATATATTAATAAATTCTTTTTTTCGCACATATTATTAAACCCTTCGATATACAACCCTTAAATAAATATATTCCTTGTTCTTTATTCATAAACATCACCATTCATAAATCTCATTAACTTTTAATTTGAAATTCTTTTTAAATTATCCATTATCTTTCAACGGTTTTTTAATTTCTCTCTGTGAGACAATGTTTTCTCAGTTGTAAAGGCTATTTCTCTCTCTCTATCACTCATTTCTCCTCCTCTCTCATCCTTCCTTCTTATACTCATCCCCCGTCATCCTTTATTTTCTTTCTTCCTCTTCCTTACTTTTTCCTAACCCCGCCCCTCCTTTTTTTCCACAATCTCATATTTCCATCTTACTTTATTTTTCATATGTTGATTTTACACTTCACTGCTCGCAAGTGTTTTTTAAGCTTCATATCATGTCTCCCTATTTTATCTGATGAGAATGCAAATATCATCCCATGATGATATTTGTTTTTGAAATGCGCATAATAAAATACTTGGAACTCTTTTAACCATCTTTTGATCTTATATTATTTATATTCCAGTCCTATAAACTATGGGGTGCTACTTATCCGATATGTGCATTGCTTTATTGTGCTTCAATAAAACTCACCTCCTATATCATATATATTTATATATATATTTCTGTGCGTGTGATTCTTTCTCCCTCTCCCACAACTCTCTCGTTCGTATATATATATATATATATATATATATATATACAGGAAAAGATTCAGGACCCCGACGGCTGAGCTCCGGCCGTTTCGACATGTCGAAACGGCCGGAACTCAGCCGTCAGGGTCCTGAATCTTTTCATATTACCCATTCTACTACCCCAAGTATCGAGTACTCTGGTACGTTCACGTCGTGTCTTACCACACCCTTTTTCTTATATATATATATATATATATATATACAGAGTGAGGGAGAGAGAGAGAGGTGAGAGAGGGAGAGGGAGAGGGAGAGAGAGAGTGATACATATATATGTGTGTGTATATATGAGTACGTATGTAGTTCGTACCGTGTAAAATTATGAATTAAGAAATTGAATATCGGAGTAGGGTAAAAGGTTATTTTGGTTAATGTTAACGCTCAGCATGTCAAATGACTATAAAATTCAACTTGTCAGGGAAGCTAGTATTAGATCAACCTCCCACCTTGTCATCCCCACACAGACAGAGACACACACACAGATAACCCCCCCCCCCTCCTCCACACAGACATATATATTTTTATATATATATATATATATAATCAAGTCAGAAAATACGAATTTTTTTGTAAGTTGAGAAAATGATAAAAAAATAACTTTAATCGATGTTCGGATCTAATTGGACCCTCCTCAGAAAATGTGTATACATGTCCATACATGTCTACTATATCCTTTTTATATATATACATATACAAATATATACATATATATCTATATACATACACACACACATATATATATATTAATAATTATATATTTATATACATGCACATACCCCAATAGATATATATCCATATATATATATATATATGTGCGTGTGTGTGTGTGTGTGTGTGAGTATGTATGTGTGTGCATATGTATGCATATATATATTCATATAAATTCAGTGTGTTCGTTGCTTTAGTAGTTTCACAAATCAAAGATATAATATTTTCTAATGAACGCATCTCGGAAAGCGAAAGATCACAATATAATTGGGGAGATAATTATTCCAGTTTAAGTGTGGATTTCTCGTTTCAATCACGAGATGGCGCTAGGTGTTACATGAGATCTGTTTCGTTTATGGCTGGTGAGGTTGAAGTTACAAGGAATTCCGAACAAGAAATTTGTGATCATCTATCAGACATTCATGCACCGAAATGACTGACACATACAATCACATCTATGTATGTATGCATGTATATGTTTATGTATTTATATATATACACGTATATATATATATATATATATATATATATATATCATACATACATATATGTATGCAGACACACTCACACAGATATATATATATGTATAAAGATATATATATATATAGAGAGAGAGAGAGAGAGAGTGAGAGAGAGAGAAGTGGCGAGAGAAAGAGGTGGAGAGAGAAAGAAGTGGAGAGAGAGGGGAGAGGAAGTGAGACAGTAAATGTGGTGTATATGTAAGCATATACAATATGTTTATGTGTGATAAACTTGCATAGGTTTGCCTATAGGTACTTTAAGCAGTGATCATGTCAGAGCTACCTCGATTACCGCGTGAGAAAAACAAATACTAGTATTTAAGTGACTTTGTCCGTCTTCAAGTAGGTTTATTCACTCGAATCTGCGATAAACTTCTCACGATCGCCATTTAATATTCTCACAGCGAAAGTTGTGTCTGATTATTATACATAAATATATAGCATATGCTTGTCTATACGCCTCGGTACTCGGCACTATATACAAAGTTGCATCTTCATAAATGTAATATTTGCAGCGCCTATGCATATGTTATCAACTTATCTGTCTCAGTATAGAGTTAGAAAACGTCACTGAAGATGGATAATGATCCTGAAATACTATTATTTGTTGCTTTCCCATGGTTACTCAGCTAACTTACATCCTCCCGATGTCGATAAAATAAATTAGTCGACAAATGCTGGGGACTAGCGGAATTATTAGAGATTTGCATGAGATTCCATAAAGTATTGTGTCCTACTCTTTCTGTGATTTAGTTAGGTGGCAAGCTTAATCTCTTACTTGGCTTAACACTTACCACATGCCCTATAACGGCCTTCAGTGGAGTCCACTATTGAAAGTATTTAGGCTAGGTTTGAGGACATATTCTTCCTTCCACCAGTCTCAGTGAAGCCATGAACATGGCTATGATATCTCCCTTTCTTTCCTTGACAAAGTAGTAAACATTATATAACATCAAACACCCTCAAGGCTAATATATCTCGATTTACAGGGAAATATTATTTTACATAAATTAGATAGGGAAAGGCTTGTCTGTGGCACCTTGCAGGGTCCTTAGACTGGTGTGAGTGAGGGATGAGTGTATACCACAAACCAAGCACCTGGTCAGAATGATGGGAAACGATTGGAATTCGCGAATGTACAAGAGATCGAGGTGATGGCGTTTGAGCGGATTAAGGAATATGTCCACCATATGCATGGATCAAGGAGACAGTGGAATTCATAATGCAGAAACCTGAAAAAATACCGCATGTCATCGTCTCCGGTGCTCTAGCGAATCCACCAGTCCTTGAGTCGTGCTTCATTTATCGATCCAGTACGAATGAATAGAAAAGTTAAGTTCGATGAAACATTTTCTTATGTTTCGTATTTAAAGTTGTACCATTCCCTCTGGCACATGGGGGAGGAGAAATTCCTCCAAAATATTTATATTGAAGTTAGGTGTTAAAATACATGAGAAATTCCATTTTCACAGAAGTAACAAAATAATATGTTAAATTCCCATGACCAATATGCCATGATTTCCAATTTCTCTGTGAGGTGGATTGGCACAAATTCTCAGCACACACAGCCGTGTATTCTCTTTGTATTCTCTTTGTATTCCTTTTGGTTTTTCTTTTCATTTCTTCCATTCTTTCCGTATTTATTTACTTATTTATATATTTATTATTCTCTCTTATTTTCTTGTTGAGAGTTAAAGAGAGAAAACTTGTCGCTGAACTGTTTGCAAATGGTCAGGAAAATTAATTTCGCTTGTGACCTACTTCTGGACATAAAGAAAAACGATAATGAAAACTGCCATTGTATTTTAACGAAGATGTAGTCGAAAGGACTGGCTGAGACTCTATTATCTGGACACTGGTCATCGAGTGAGGCCTCGAGGTGATAATTGACCGGCTGAATCTGACATCATCAAATGACAACGCTGTTTAGTATCACAACCGGATTATTATAAACACTGGTGCTATGCGAGTAGGAGAATGGGTTTATTTTCTCACCCATCATACCTCACCACCCCTACTACTGCGCAAATATATCTTACCAACTCCCTTTATAATACACTATCAGTGCTACGAACTCTTCTACCACCACAATAATTATTATTACTATCACCACAACCACAGTTGTAAAACAAACCATTTTGCTAGAATTTGGATTTTCAGTCTTTCTTACTCATTCTTCTCAATCAAAGTCACACATTCTATTTCGTACATACACGAAGCACAAAGAAACAAAGCATAATTTGTAAGCACACATACACGCATATACAACACAAGCATACACACACACGCATACACACAGACACACACATACTCCCACACGCACACATACACATACATACATATATATATAGACAGACCGACAGATAGATATGTTTCTTTATTAGCCACAGGGGCACAAAAGAAGGGGACAAATACAAAGGCGGACGTTTACATACAATAAAAACGTGTAAAATACTATCACAAATGCAATTGAAAAATTAATCTATTTTCCCCAATAGGGGGAGACATTACATATGAGTAACACATACCCCCGAAAAAATGTGCAACCCTCATCTGCAGGAGTACGAAGAGTGAGTACCCATTTCCTCTCTTCCTCTTTTTCCTCAACCTACAGGCTGATATAAAGAGAAGGCCCATTCACTCGGGCCATTCTCGCCACTTTCCCCCACCGTCCATAAAACTTGCTGGAGTACAGCACCTCTCTCTCCATCCTGATTCTTCTTCCAAAGAGGTATTTAAAAAAAAGAATCGGTTGTTGGCGGGAGAGAAAGGTGTCTGACCTCAGCCCTTTTAACCTCGTCCACCATGCAACCTCTTTCGCCATAGCTATCACACAAAGGAAAACCGCCTCTCCTTCGTTTTTGAAGGAGGGTGGCGGTTTGATCATGACAATGGACTCGGTGGTCAACAGGATTGGTCCCATCTGCGACAATAGTCGTTCTACATAGCCCCACAGGTCAGTGACGCCCGGGTAGTGTATCAATGCGTGCGCGACGGTTTCTTCGTTACGCACGCACCTCGGACAGATCTTTTTTGCAGGGTCCCTGCCAGGGCGTCCATGTCTGTAGAGCTTGTCTCGAACTGGCAGAGCTCCTCGGTAGCACTGCCAGGTCAGGGACTTTTGGAAGTTGTCCATCGGTCCCGGGCGGAAGGTCCTACCGAATAGACTGGCCAGTTCATCTTCCTCTACGCCTAGAATTTCACCGAGCACGTCGTCGCACTTGCTGCGGATCAACCCTCTATAGAATGACAAAGTGGAGTCTCCACTGATCGCCAGGTCCGCCTGCCAGAGGGCTGTGAGCGCCTGAGCACATTCGATGTGCCAGTCGCCCATTTTCCTCGGTCTTTGCATGACCCAGGGCAGCAGCTCGGTTAGCGAGACGAGTCGTGGGAAGGCTCGATTCACGAACGGGGCCCACACCGGTTGTCCGGTGAGGAATACGTAGAGATGCCGCAGCCTGAGCGCGTTTTTGCGCCTCGTCAACCACGGCATCCCCAGTCCTCCGTTAGAAGGGTGTTGGCAGCAGATGGATCTTCTCACCAAAGGAGCCCGCCACTCCAAAGGAATTGGAAGAGCGCGCGCTCCATATTGGCAAGCGTTTTGGCTGGACAAGGAACGACGGTCAAGCGGTAGTAGATGGCGGACGCTATAAAAGTCTTCGCCACCTCCGCTCCTCGACCTTTCAAGGATGGTTTGCACACGGCCCACTTCTGGGTGAGTGCAAACACCTTGTCCGTCACTTCGTTCCAGTTCTTCTCCACCTGGAGGTCCTGACCAAACCAGACCCCGAGCAGCTTTACCGCTCCTTCCGTCCAGCGTCCGACGACGCAATCGGAAGGCATCGGTTTGCCTCTCGACGATCCGAGTTGCAAACCGATGGACTGTCCCGGTTCAGCTTCGCTCCTGTGAAACTTTCGTATTCCTTCAGTAAGGTGCCGACTTACTCGATTTGCGAGGCAGTCGACACCATTATTGTCACGTCGTCAGCGTAGGCCGACGCCGCTTTCCGCAGTCCCAGTTCCAGAGGGATGCCCTGCAATAGCTCCAACTTTCGCAGTAGTGGCTCGAGAGTCAGTACGTACAGAAGGGAGGAGAGAGGGCATCCCTGTCGAATGGATCGTGTAATATGGAACGGCTCCGAGAGGTAGCCGTTCACCTTGACCCTTGAGCAGATGTTGCTGTTGTGCATTGCAGCTATCCAGCCGCTGAACACGGGTCCGAAGCCTGCCGCCTCGAGCACCGCCTCCAGGTAACGATGGTCAACCCTATCGAAAGCCTTAGACTGATCCAAGTTGATCAGGGCCCCACCGAAGCCTGGTTTACAACCTACGCTCTCTGTGATGTATCGCATGAGGTGGAGGTTGTCGTGTATGGACCAGGTCGGGATTGCGCATGTCTGCGCTTCTCCCACCAGGTTCTCGACGACAAGCGCCAGCCTCTTTTCCAACACATTGGCCAAAATCTGTAACTCTGTATTTAGCAGAGTTATGGGCCGGAAGTTGCCTATGTCATCCCTTTTAATCTCGTCCTTCCTGACTAGTGTGACTACGCCCCCGGTCACAGAACTGGGAATTCTCCCGTTCTGTTGCCAGTTGCAGTAGACCGCTTCCAGGAGACCGGAGAATAAGTCCGGCATTGCTACGTAAAATTCGTAGGGTAGACCGTCGAGACCTGGAGATTCGCGTTTGCCGCATTGGCTCAGCGCGTCCCCTATCTCAGCGGCTGAAATCGGCTTTTCGCAGAACTTTGCCTCGCTGTCCGAGAGTCGCGGTAGGCCGTCGAGGTATGGACCGAAATCCATAGCCCCTCCCGGCACGCCGCCCCGCCCGAACAGTTGAGCAAAGTGCCGCTGAAAGGCCGAACACATCTGCTTCGGCTCACGTATCACGCGTCCGTTTTGGTCCTTCAAAGACCGAATCCTGGACTTGTTGCCACTTTTTGCCTCCATCTCTCGGGCCCAGCTAACAGCTTTGGCTCCCTCGTTTCCCAGAGCACGTATTTTGCTTCTGACAACGCAGCCCTCGTGCTTTGCGTCAAAGAACTGGTCCAAGACCGTTCTCGTTGCTAGCACGCTGGCTACGTTGCCACTTCTAATTGCCTCTTCTACTTTATCTACCAGTTCCTTCTAGGTTCTATTTCTATCTAACGCTAATTCTTTACTAAAAACTAACGAGTCTAATCTAACTGCCCTCTTGAGAGAGTACCACCATCTGTTGTTGACAATGGCCCCTGTCAAGTGATGTTTAACTAAAGTGCTACTCCGTCTACTGTAGGATTTGCTTGTCGGTAACGACATGTTCAGCTTCCAGTAGCCGGGTCCTTGTCTATGGGTTCTATCAAGTTTGGCCATGCAGGTCACTAGTTTGTGATCTGAATAGGCAACCATGAACATTTGTGGACAGCTTAACATGTCCCTATCCTTATTTCTAACTAGAACCCTATCTAGGTACGATCTAGATGTTCCGCTACGATTAGTCCACGTCCACAGTGGCACAGTCGGAAAATCTAGTCGATATCTATCGGCCAGGTCAAATCGGTCGATTAACTGTTTGAGGCTGTTACAACCCCCTTTATAGGGGCATGCTCCCACATAGTCCCAACGTGCATCTAGGATTCCATTCCAGTCCCCCCACTAAATGCAAGGAGCGGGGGTTCCCAGAAAAGTCTATAGACGTTTGAAGGAGTCTGGCCGCGGTGTCCCGGATGGGGCATATGCGGCCACCAGCCTGAAGGCTCCACTTTCACTACCGTCAACGTCTAGGACCACCAGTCGACCCTCTGGGTCCAGATGTACCGTCTGTGTTACGAGACCCAGGTGTTTCCGCAGCAAAACGGCAACTCCTCTCCCACCCCCGGTCGACAGAGAGATGCGTAGAACTCAAAGTCATCGAAGATGGGGGCCAGATGTCGCTCGCTGTGGATCCTGGACTCGCAAATGGCTACCACATCCATACTGTGCGACCTTAGGTCGTTTAAGAGTTTGCCCTGTTTCCAGGGCATCCCCAGGCCGCGTACGTTCACACATCCAACTCTTATATTGGCCATGTTGGTGCTGAAAAGTTAAAAGAGGAAAAGAGATCACTCACCCTTCGTCTTCTGGGGACCAGGCTGCACGATTTCCATGAGGGTGTTGGAGGGGTTGTCTGGGTGGGTGGTGGATTCCGGCGGGGTGGGGACGGAGATGTTTGGTGGGGTGGGGTCTGGTGGGATGGGGGT
The DNA here is from genome assembly GCA_964016885.1 of Eledone cirrhosa. NCBI lineage: Eukaryota > Metazoa > Mollusca > Cephalopoda > Octopoda > Eledonidae > Eledone > Eledone cirrhosa. The sequence goes on along the minus strand of OZ024743.1, from coordinate 289,025,464 downwards.
GTCTGGGATGGGGATACATTTGAGAAGGACGCGGTTAAGTGGTTTCACGCAGGAGTTCCCCACATCCTTTTCAAATGTTTCTTTTAGGGACCTATAAGTTTGTATAGGGACCCTAATCAGTTTTAGGTTCAGTTTTTTGTTATTTTTAATAGAGTGGGTGAAAGTTTCCCTTCGGTTTTCACCGAAGGGTAGTTCGTGATGGTCTCCATTAGCGTTTTGTTTTCAGTGTTTATGTAAGTGTAAGTGTAATTTTCTTGTGTTGTGTTTGTTTTTGTCTGTAGTTCTTGTGTGTGCTTTCGTTTTGTTGTAGGTATTTTGTTTTCAGGAGGTGGGGGTTTTGTTTGTGATGTTTTTGTTGTTTGTGTTGGTGGTTGTATGTTTGTGGTAGTGTTTGCTGGTTTTTTGCTTTTGTGATGTCCTTTCTTTCTTTTCGAGCGATGGGGTTCTCCCTTGTCTTCACTGGGTGATGGCGAGATAGCCTCATCTGTTGTATCGTCTGTGTGATTGAAGAGGGGTATGTCTTGCGGAGCTGTTGTGTCTGTATGTGATTTTGCAGTGGTTTTAGGTGGAGTGGGGTTGGGTGGGACCGTGCTTGTTGTGTTTATTTTTGTGTGTTGGTGTTGTTGTGGTGGTGTTGGTGGTTGTGTTGTTTTGATGGGTGTCGGCAGAAGAGCCTTTTTTTTACTTGTATTAATTTAGGACAGGAAGCCCACAGGTGACCCATGCTAAAGCAATGGTAACATGAAGGCCGCCTACCCTCAACCGAAAAGTTTATGTAGGTGAGTCCGTCCAGGAGTACACGTTGTGGAATCATAGCTATTCGCTCTGGGCTTATTTGTACCAGAACTTCAAGGCTAGTCCCATTGAATACATCTATGGGGGACTTTCCTACTGACAGTATTCTGTCTTCATCAAAATTGATGAAGCCGCACAGTATCCACCATATGTTCACCTTTGGTGTGACACTGGTGATTTTAATCTTTTGTGTCCTTTTTCCCATGTATGTAAGGAAAAAGGTATACAGGTTGGATACAATTGGCGACACAGAGTAATTTTGGGCCGTCAATTGATCCTTCATGAGTACCGAAATACTCCCAAAGAGTTTGCTTCTTTGAATGAATGAAATATCAGTCATTGAATTTTTGAAAACCAGTTCAATTTCTTTCTGTGACAATTGGACTGGTTTTCGGGTAGAATTGGAAACTGTCCTAACAACTATCGTTTTGAGAGCAGTTTCCTTGCGAATTTCTACCGGAGAATTAATGCTGAAAGCACCATTTTTTTCGAAAGTGACATATCTCCTAGCGTCCTTTAAAAGTTGTTCGGCATTTGTTATGTCGAGATATGTCAGCTCCTCCTTTCTCTGAAGTGTCTGTGCAAAGGAGATTTTTGGTTTCTTTGTGGAATTATCCGTGTTGGTGGTGTTGTCATTATTGTTGTTATTGTTGTTGTTATTCTTGTTGTCACTGATGTTGATATTATTCGTATTTTCCTTGGTGTTGGTGTTGGTGTTGTTGTTGTCTTTGATGCTGGTGTTATTGGTGTTGTCTTTATTTTTTTCTTTGTTGTTGTTGTCATTGTTGTTTTTATCATCATTATTGGTGTTGTTGTTGTTATTTTTGTTGTCATTGAACTGTTTGGTGTCATTTGAGTTGTTTGGATATGAATTTGTTTTTACAATTTCATTTCGTCTTTCCATCTCCATAGTATCTAAGGAAGAAGACGATGTTGACTGCGAGCTATGTAGTCTTACCGACTCTCCACCACCATTATCGTTGAACGCAGCGTTCATAACGAAATCAAACTTCTTACGATATTTTTTCCAAAATTCGATGGAGAAAAAATTTTTCAAACGAATATTTCGCACCTGTAGGGGCGAAAATGAGTTGACCCACCACCTGAAGGTCCACAATAATATAAAATTTAACTGAAAACTCACGTTTTTTTCTTACATAAAATAACGGAAACTTCTCCGCGAAGTTACACGTCTAGTAGAGAGAGAGCTAGGTAGGTAGGTAGATAGATAGATAGATAGATAGATAGATAGATAGATAGATAGATAGATAGATAGATAGATAGATAGATAGATAGATAGATAGATAGATAGATAGATATATATCCGTGTGGTGGTGACGTATGTGAGAATGAATACTCAATATCGAAGTACAGTTTAAATATAATAACGAATGTAAATGTGAGTGTGGGAGAGGAGGGGAGGAGAGAGAAAGTGAGTATCAAAACGTTTAACACAAACAGATTCGGGTGGTCACATTGGCGAATTTGCTTGCTTTTATTTCCTAAACGTCATCTTTTTTATTTCAAGTTCAGAAGAAAATTTCCAAGTAGTAATATAATAGCCCACTAAAACGTATAATCTCTTCTTCCTCCTCCTCCTCCTCCTCCTCCTCCTCCTCCTCCTACTACTACTACTACTACTACTACTACTACTACTACTACTACTACTACTACTACTACTACTCCTACTACTACTACTACAACAACAACAACTACTACTACTACTACTACTACTACTACTACTACTACATATTAATAATAATGTTTTCTAATTTAAGTACAGAGCCAGTAGTTTACGGAGAGAAGACAAACCTATTATATTGAACCCAGTACTTTATTATATCAAGCGCGGATGATTGAAAAGAAAAGTTGGCCTCGGCGGAATTTATATTCAGTTATACAGAGCACAATAACGAAATACTGTAAATTGGTTCACCTATCGCTCTAATCCAATAATTGATTCGAATATAAGCACTAAGTAAAGTTGATTTATGTAGGTAGGTGTGTAGTGAAGACACATAACCATGTGTTTATGGAGTTTGGCTCATGGTCATAAGATCGCTAGTTCAATGCATGTTTTGTTCTTGCGAAGGTATTTATTCTAGCCTACTCATCTGAATATATCATGCTAAATTTTCCTGAGAATTGTGGTAAACGTACTCGCGTCATTTAAATACTCAGCCATTTGCACATTAATTTCATGTGCAGATCATTCAATTAGTCAAATAATTGGAAGATATATCACCAGAATTGACAGACGTTCAATTGCTAAGGAAACAGCACAGGCACATCCTGCCGGTTATATCATCCTAGGTACTTTATACGTATTTTTGACTGAGAAGTGTTTTCTTTCAGCTTCCTCTAAATCAGCTATTCATTTCCATTCTTGTTTGCTTGTTTTTACACCCATTTTTCTACGATACTTTACGTTAATTTTCGATTTCAAACTCACACAACAGTCGCTTAACTAGATCACTGATACTATCATAAAATAAGCTTTCTGCCCCGAAACGTCTGAATTCAGCTTCTCATAACCGGATCCTAGCATATGTGACCCAGCTACAACATACGAATATAAGGTCAGCACAGACAATCCGATGAAAATATGAGCAACTCAAATTCGCTGTAGTAATAAATATCCTTACTATCTGAAAGACACGATGTAAAATGCCTAAGTCTATGTTAATGCATGCGAGTGATTGAGCCGATATCTGCCATACGGTTTAAAGTTTTGATCAGATTTAAGAATCTCTTGCCACTCTTCTTCTTTATCGCTATTCCGACCCTCCAATATACCATTCCATTTACCCATATCTACCTAGGAGCTTTTACTATAGTTTAAAAATGTGTAACTCAGGACGCCATGACTATTACACATATTTAGTCACACAGACATGTATTTCGGCTGCTTCCTGAAAAAACTTTCATAGATGAGATGGTCACATCATGAATAATGCGCAAAATAGGTACGCCTTTTTGTTGGATATATCATATACATACATCCATATATATATATAAATATATATACACATATATATACATGCATACATAAATGCATACACTCATTCATACATGTATGCATACATACAATACATTTACGGTATCCGCAAAATGATTGTGAGGATCATTTATTCATTGGATAAAAAGAGGCTTGACATTACATTCCGCCTCATTATTTTGTGAATCAAAGAGAAATTGTTTATTTCGACTTTGTATAGCTCATTTCAAGGATCAATAAGATCGAAGAGTTATTCTCGAACAATGATTATGATATTGGTTGAATTATCACAATGTAATAATGGCTGTGGTGTTGGAGCAGTGTTTTTTTTTAATACGAATGGTTGAATAGCAAGTAAACTAGCATAGAAGGATAGAGTCATTGTAAAAGTGACGAAGACGATGATGAAAACGTTAATAACAATGATGATGATGATGATGGCAAAAGTAAGAGAGTGGACAACGAGTAAGAAATCGGTTTTATTAACTTTTCATTGACACCATCCCCATATTAACATCATTGTCATCAAGATCCCTTTCAACATCAGCAGTATCATTAATATGATCATCGTTGTAATCATCATCATCAACACTCTCGCCCTTCCTCATCTCCAGCTTCGCTTTCTCGTTCTTCTACTACAACTACTACTACTACTACTACTACTACTACTACTACTACTACTACTACTACTACTACTAATAATAATAATAATAATAATAATAATAATAATAATAATAAAAAGAAGAAGAAGAAGAAGAAGAAGAAGAAGAAGAAGAAGAAGAAGAAGAAGAAATGTGTTGTAGTTGTTGTTGTCGTCTAAAATGGATGCAAATACTTAAGTCTGTATTTCGAGAAATTTTATTCATACACCATGAAACTTTATCCCAAACAGCTTTAACACAGTGGCAGACAAATGTCTCAAAATATTCTAACTCAACAATTAATGGCAGAGATTAAGTTTGGGCAATAAATGTTTAGTCATTTTCTTGAAATGTTCACAAACTTTTTATATGTTTATTATCATCCTTGTTACTGAATTAGTGGAATCGTTAGAGGGTCCGACAAAATGGGTTGCTTTAATTATTCCGCCTCTTTACTTTCTTAGTTCAAATCCTGCCTTATTCAAATTTGCTTTTCCTCTTTCTAGAGTCAATAAAATTATACACCTTTCAAGTAATTCGGTCGATATTAAACATTTATCCCAGTAATAGACTGCTACGTTATTTATGTTAATCGAATATATGAATCGCAAAGTTCATCTAGGCAGTATTTAAAATCATGGGCACTGCACTTTCGGCTCTGGCTAAACGATGAAAAAAGAACAGCAACTAAGAATGGTCTATTCGTAGATATGGGAAAAGCCCTAGAATGGTGAATGAGGATCAATATTGAAGACAGGACCTTTTCACTCCGACATGACCCCTCCCCCGTCAACTTCTCTAAGTACATATCAGTTGAAGCATAATTTGAGGGTGGGGACTGAAATACTTCTCTCCTTCTAATAGGATAATGTTTGAAAAGAGGTGTGAAAGAGAGTCGAAGTCTTTTATATATATATATATATATATATATATGATACATAAATACATTTTCACCAATATACGTATATACGTAAATAACATTTCAATGAAAAGAAATCTCTAAAACAATCACATTCTGAGAACATCTTTTACAAAATCACTGAGGGGTAGATTTACCCGTCAGTGATTATGTATATATAAATATATACATATTTGCGTATGTATATGTATGAATGTTTACACACGTGTGTGTATGTGTATATCTCTCTCTCTCTCTCTATATATATATATATATATATATATATATATATATATATATATATATGCCTTTAGCAATTTGTAATTACCGAAAGAGAAATGAATAGACCCTTTCAAGAAGCATCACCTTACCAGTTACAAAGATGACTTCTATTTGTAACATGGGTTCAAGTATTTATATATGTTTGTTGTTGAATGTTTCTTTATGCTCATCATCTTCATCATCTTCTCGTATGTATATTACTTATAAAGAAATTCCTAACAAAACACACCACTGTTTCTCACATACTTACAGTTAAAACAAAAACAAAACAAAAGAGAAGTTGATGTTAAATTTAATAGTCATGCACTTTTAAGAAGATCCCCTCTAGTATGCCGACAAACAGAACGGTGTTATAATTTCAAAATACATTTTCGTCTTACCTTACATGATTTCTGCACATATACAGTTTATAGTCAACTTCCATCAATCATTACAATTGAACGATCATTTACACGAAGATCTTTCTCTATTCCAATTTCCATCTCATTCTAATTTCTCTTTAGTAAAACGAAAAAATATTTATATATTCAGATTATTGAGAGGGGCTAGTGTCTTGCGGTCGGATTTCTCATATCTTCTTAACTGTCATTTAGATATTCTTGCTGTCAACCGGTTTAACACCCCTACTTGGCTTTAGGGTGCTTTCGGCTGACTCTACTATTTTCTAAATATTCATGCACATCTTTGGTCTGAATACACTCTGTTATGGGGACAGTAATCTCCTTCCTCTGCCTAAGCAGTAAAAATATTATGTGGAAGCTGTCATATAACTGGTGGTAAAGAAATACTCGGAGTAAGTTAGAGTTAGGGTAGTGTGGCTATTGTTTTAGGTGTTCTTTTTTCTCGGGTTTAATTTGCTGGAACCTTACTATGATCAAAGTTGTTCAAGATGCGTTAATCCCTTTCGTTTTATTACTATTATACATTATACTAAACAATACCATTCAAAGGCACCTTCCTTTTTCTTTCAGACTCTGATGTGAGGGAAAATTAACTTGATTCTTGAATAGAATTGTTATTTCCAAATTTATTTTGTGGCAGAACTGATACCTATATGTTATGTTCCTGATTGCTTCATTTCAGTAAAACGTTAGATATTTTTGTAGAGAGAAGTTTTTTTCATATAAAATATTGTACATTAATTTTAGTAAAATACATCTTTTCTTATAATGTCCCGGAAATGCTTTGCTGAAACCTGAGTTTCCTAATATCACACTTCATTAAATAACGCATTTAAATAACTCTAACATGCATTAACTTGCTAACACATTCATAGTTGAAGTAAGGATGGATCATCTACCCAATTGCTCAACCACTGACTAATAACAGCCAAATCTTCCCCTAATCAATTGGAGAAAATAACCTATTGGATAGTGCCGTGGGGCAATTATACCAGGGAGATGACATGGCTGAATTTCTACGCGCAGCCTAATCAGATTTGAGTTTGGGCTAAACAACAACAAATCATATATATATATATATATATATATATATATATATATATATATGGATACATTGGGGTTTTTCAGCATATAGACTGGTAAAGATGAGAGAATCTCGATGCTACCAAGTTTCTTTGATACAGCAATAATTCAAAATGTGTTGAGGATTTTCCCACCCGTTGGAGATTCTGTTATATACTGTTAGGCTACGGGCTGCAGAGCTCAAAATTTATTAATAGATAGAAGAACCAAGTTAAATTAAAAACATATTTTAAATTCTACTTATGTTACAATGTAGAGCGGTGGGCCATATCAGGATATATACGAGATATCTGTCCATCGTTCTACATATCTTCAGGAATTTAGATATTGTTTGAAGTACCAAGTGTATCATATAGAAGAGATAACTCCATATCATAGATGAGGTTCATACCATACCAATTAATACATTGAACATTACAAGGGCAATCAAAATCAACTGCAAAGCAGAAGTGTTATTATTAAAACAATATATCAAAATGTTGTACTTCTTCACATCCATACACTAACAGACATATAAGAAATTAGATGCAAGGTTACAAGGTCAATATACACACATAAAATCTGCTTGAAGATTTGGGGAGTACACATTGAAAGGCGTGGCATAGTTTTGATTACTCAGCGGGAGGTGCATAGAGATGATGCAGTCAGAATGACAGGTTTTCGAGGTTGGAAGCGATAGAGTTTTTGACCGTGAGGTTCTGCTGCTGGTTTGCCTGACCAGTATAGGGTGTATCCAGCACCATGCTCTTGTAGGCTGCCTTTCTCTCAAAAGTGGACTTCACCAAGAGCAGCGAGGTCAACATTCAGACTTGACAGTTCGTGTGCAATTAGAGCAGATCGACATAGAGGACGGCTGCTGTCGTCTTTGTCTAGGATGGTTCTGATGTTCCATCATGCGATCTTCGGTCCAGTCATACCCCTTCAGGTGGGTGTGTACTTTTACTTCCTTGTCGTTTTTTGAGCACATGAGAAGAAGCCCGTTGACTGCGGTTTGCCAACTAGGGGTGTAAGAGACGAGCTTTGTATAGGCCACCTTTTCTAGACACCTCCCCCATGTAGAGAAAGTAGTGCTGTCCCCTGAGAAGTCTACTTCGTCTCTACGGGTGAGCGTGCACAGTGCAGTTTGAAGGTGAAGTGCACACGCATAAATATATATACACAAGCCGAAACCACTTGGTGCCGCGGTCGATTTTCCATATCTCTATACCCACTCTGCATCTCCCACTGCCATATTTAGTGGCCTCTCCGGACTTAGCACCACAGACTCTCTCGCTCTCTCTCTATGGATATATATATATGAATAAAATTAGTCCTTCATCAATGATCTTCCAACATTCATTGGTATTTCATCGCTTTAAAGACCATATACCTCCGGTTGGTGCGAGCAACGGCTAAAGAAAGGCGTTGGGACACGTAAATAAGGGGAACGAGCGAGACTGTAAACAAACAAAGATGGTAATGCAACGAAAAGTGAGGAAGAAAGAGTCAAGTCTCAGATTTCCATGAATATAAGTTCGGTGAGATCGTGAACGAGAGAGAATAAAGACCAACAAACCTAGTCGAAATGTGAGCAAGGAAGGAATTCCGCACAGGTCAAACGGGAGGAGGAAGGAGTCTAGTCCCTGAATTCGGTGAACATATGTTCTGTGAAATCGTAAACAAGAGAGATAAAAGGAACAACCAGCCTGGTCAAGCGCGCGCGAGAAAAGAATTACGCACAGGTCAAACGGGAGGAAGTAGGAGAGGTAGTAGCAGAGAGTGAGTGAGTGAAGGGTGAGGAAGAGGCTAACAGGGAGAGTGACTGTTAGAGAGGGTAAAGATACAGAGAAAAGAGGAAGCAGTAAGAACGAAATAGACGGGTCACAGCGGAGGAAAATATATGTGTGAATATGAAAACAAACGTGCTGCGTGGTTGCAAATGGGTTACATATGAATAAAGATATATATATATATATAAATATATATATATATATATATATATATATATATATATATATATATATATATATATATATATATATATATATATATATGTACATATATATATATATAAATATATATATATATATTAGAATTGTTGCTCTGAAATAGCTATATATATATGAATATATATATAGTGTATTTTGCAATACACTGTATGCTTAATAAAAAGCATTTTGAAGACCTTATGCTATTGTTTTAGAGTAGTGACAGACTCACTTACTTTAATTTCAGCAAACAAGGGGAGATAAAGCTGACAATTTTTAATTTCTGCTTGATCGGCAACCGCTCTGTATAATCAGTTCCTGATTATTTACTAGAATTCTATAAGAACCAAAGCATCCAGGTTCCCAGCAAACGGGAGGAGTAGTTGGCTTTCATAAGCATCAATAAATGCAGAAACAAGGCCTTGTCAGCTTTATCTCCCCCTGTTTGCTGAAATTAAAATAAGTGAGTCTGTCACTACTCTAAAACAATAGCATAAGGTCTTCAAAATGCTTTTTATTAAGCATACAGTGTATTGCAAAATACACTATATATATATATATGTGTGTGTGTAATTCATTTACTGTTTCAGAGAGTCGGCATGCTGGGGCAATATATCTCTAATCATTTGACAGTGCAAGTATGTAAAAATTACATGTATGTACCTTTATAGGTAACAATGTGTGTATATATATATGAATGTATATATATATGAATGTATATATATATATATATATATATATATATATATATAGTTATACACATTCATATATATATACATTCATAAGTGTATATGTATGTGTGATGATGATTAAATGAGGGTGATGATGATGTGGCGATAAGCTTCTCAATTCGATTAACGAAACTTACAGAGGTAACTTTCACAAAGGTCGTAGATAATAAGAAAACCATAAGTACAAACATCACGGAGAAGGAAAATTACTCACACACATACAAACACACAATCCAATGCGCGCATGCACACAGAAACGCATACATTCATATATATAAATATATATACATATATATATATATATACATATATACATATATATATATATATATATATATATATATATATATATATATATATATATATATATATATATATATATATATATATATATATATATATATAGTTGTAATGTTTTGTATACACATATCTGTATGTGTGTATGTATTTGTATGCATATAGGTGTTTATGAGTGTATGCATCTATGTTTGTAGGTGTATATATTTACTTGTATATGTTTGTATGTAAATGTGCGTGTGGAAGAGAATGTTTGTTTTTGTGATTGTGTGTGTATAATTACTTTTCTAAAATCAGAGACATACACCTTCACACAGACACTCACATATACAAATATATTTTCTCTCTCACTTCCCACCTCTCTTTGTTTTCCACTTCCCTCTCACGTCCCATCGTTCTTTCATCCACCTTTGCACTCTTTCTCTCTCCTTTAGAAGTATCCGATGAAGAAAGATACATACATGCCACTCAAATAAACAAACAATATAATTACAACATACGACAAACAATATATAAGCATGTCTTAATTACCAACACATTCTCCAAATATAGACAACACAAACTAAACAAGTACAAAATATCTACTATAATATCTTTGAGATCTTTGTATATACCTTTCTAAATATGCAGTTCTAAGTGAAATAGCGTTATACTGAGTCATAATAATATATCGTGAATAAAATACCAGCTTGTTATGTTATTAATTACAGTGGTATAGACACAAATGTAGAAGATAATAATCGCTATTTGATCGAAAAATCCAGAAATTTGCTCTTGTACCTTATAAGCATTTAGTAACTTTGTATATCTTCACATAATATGATGCTTCACATGTTATCTATAGTAATAAAATAATTAGAAAATAATGAAATTCTGCACCTTTTTTACATTAATTAACTTTAATCACGTGCAGAGACATATTCACGATTCCTTTAGACCAAAAGGGAGTAAGATCTAAAAGAAAGGTGGTTTAAAAGAGGGACTGATTGTTTCTTTCTTCTGCGATGACAGCAAATGCATTTAATGCTGTACTCATATTTTTCAGTCATCCGTCAGTTAAGCAACTCATGGTAGCATAATTCTATCTATAACACTTCTCTTCGACTTGCTTTGCCTCTTCTCTCTCAGGGCAAATCTCAATGGACTAATCCATGGTTTCTTTAATCGTGATGAAGCAATTTTTTAGGAATTTAATAGTATCGTGGGATTCTCAGGCTCATCTGGATGCATAGTTGTGCTATTTCCTGCAGCTCTTCAACTGTTCAAATTTTACTGATCCTATTAAATTCTTCAAATCTTTCACAAAAACAATTTGTATCTTGTCTCTAGAAAGCTATTAATGGTTGGTGACACTATTTCAATATTTCATATAGTTATTACACATTAACTTCGTACAATTCTCAATCACTTTATACAAGACTACTTAGATAATATATATGATGTCCACGAAATGTTAATTTTATCGAATTCCTTGATAAATTATTAGCGATGTGTTTCTTTAAAATGTTGTTTGAAAGAGATTCGAATGTAGTAGGGCATGACATCTGAAATGACACATGATACATGGTTGATACATGGGTTGCAATAAGGAAATAGTGTTTGATACTAGGTAAACTACTCCGACAGAAATGCAGGTTTGAAACATATTGCTATTCTATCTATAGCCTTGAGTACATCCAATCAATGACAAAGCGTGAGCTTAAGTTCATCGCAAAATCCTTTACACTGCTCATCAAGAGCATGGGAAATCGACAGTGTGAAATTATCCAATGTCATTCAAGCTTGCCTTTTTGATTTCCAAATCACACACAGATGCATTTATGATATTACACTTGTTAGTTGTAGAGTTTCTGAGTGTTAAACATCTTGAAGGCTTCGGAAGCATCATCGTCTGGTAGTACTATTGAAAACGCTATACTTTACAACAAGAAGCGGTTTTATTTAATTTTTTGGAGATGAAATAGCAGGATAGATAATTTATTATAGAAAAGGACTGTTCAATTTACCTTTGGTAATTTGATATGGTCCCAACTCAAGAATTTTGAAGACAATCAAAATATTCAGAATGGCAAATAACATATTGAACAAATAAACTTAAGACGTAGTGGAGAACAAAACTAACAACACGGGAACACTCATTTGAAGTGTAAAAACATATCAGGGATCTTCTAAATTGATAGTTTATCAACGTTATTATTGGTCATTACTCTCATCACACTTTTGATAGAACTACGAAGAAAAATTACCGGATATAGTTTAGGAAAAGACATGACGAGTGTGAACCAGCTTCTATATAGCAGTTCAGTTAGAATATGTAGCAATGACGAAACAATTGAAGCTGACATTTCCAAAAGTGGAATTCTAGTGATGAAGAGAAGTAAATACAATAAAAGTAAAATAATTGATTTACCAAACGAAGAGAATATCCGAAAGATTGGCACAAAAAAATGGATATAAATATATGGGTGTTAGGAAACTGATGTTATAAAACATTGACTAATAAAAAATGACTCCGAAGAGGGTAATTCCGAAGAGTAAAGAAAATATTAAAATCCAAATTCAGTTGTGGCTATGAATTTAAATGAAGTACCCAGGAATAAAAGATTGAACAAAAATAGAACTTGAGAAGTTAGAAAACAAGTAAGGTGATAACAATATACAGAGCATTATAACGTCAAGCAGGTGTTCACGGGAAATATTTCAGCATAAAGAATTGGGACGTTGACTGATAAGCTTAGAAAGGTGTGTGAAAATATAAGTAGTCTATGGGCATATATTACTGATGAGGAAGATGTGTTCTTAATAGCAGTACAAGATCAGGAGACACTAAGTGAATGAAAGGAA
>OZ024743.1:288977527-289002527 GCA_964016885.1 Eledone cirrhosa | reverse complement strand
TCGTCACACACACACACAAACACAAATGTATACACATACATACACCGAACCAGATACAGTAATGCTGTATTCGATTCTTTGATGTCACCTGTTAAAATTTCATTCAATAGAACAACCATCTCTCTCTCTACCTCTCTATCTTTCTCTCTCCCCCTCTCTCTTGCATTTTCCTTCTCTGTCTCCTTCTCTCCCACTCTCTTTCTCCCTCTCTCTCTCTCTCTCTCTCTCTCTCTCTTTTTATCTCTCTCTCTCTCTTTCTAAAATTTTTAGTCCAGAATTAGCCGTCTTGAGTACTTTGGTGCGTTATGGTCCACCTGGTTCCTTACCGTATTGAGTACTTTGGTGCGTTATGGTCCACCTGGTTCCTTACCACATTTCCTTCGTTATATATATATATATATATATATATATATATATATATATATATATATTTATCTCTCTTTCTATCAACTTTCTCACAACCACTATTTCTTTCTTTCTATCTTTCTCTCTCTGTTTATGTAGGTACGCGCAAAAATCCCGAATATCGGGATTTACGCGAAACTAGTGTTATACAGACAAAAACACAATCACTGTGTTTTAGTAGTATATAGATAATGTATGTATAATATATATATCTTATATAATGTAATATGTTTATATATGATATATAATATGATATGTATATATATATATATATATATATATATATATATATATATATATATATATATATATATATATATATTTAATACATTAACAGAGAAAGCTTTAAGCAATACTCCGACCGGCTTCCGTGTCACTCAACAAACATTAGGATATACCTTAGTATAATCACAATTATACGTTTGGGGTGCTAACTAACGTATTATATATATATATATATATATATATATATATATATATCGTAATATATATATAATATAATACATATATATGTATATATATATATAGATACACACACACACACATATATATATATATATATATATATATATATATATATATATATATGTATATAACTTTGATAACTTTCATAGGTTTCGGCCAGTATTGGCCCAGGCCATGTCTAACTTAATAGCACCACCTGGCGAAGTCTTACAAATCAGTGTTTGGGCACCGTGGCCCACTCGAGCAGAGAGTTATTGTTTACGGAGGCATATCCGGGTGTAGGAGGTTTATCCGGGATTTCTTGAAGGAATTTATCCAAAGACTTCTTGAACTTAATGGGGTCTGTCTCTGCTTTGATGTGTTTTGGTGTAATGTTAAAGAGAGCAGGGCCAATTGAGTTGAAATAATTGTGCCGTATTGTTGTTATGAGATGCGAGTGAGATTTCTGTCGTGTGCGGATATCACGGGGCCCAAGCCTTGGGTGTACATTAAAGGTGATGCCAACATCATTTAGGCAAAGCTAATGGAATATTTTCCACATCATGTAGATAATGTAGCGCTCACGGCGACGTTGGAGAGAATAAAGGTTGAGCTTTTCTAATTGACTCCAATAGTCAAGGCCTGTCATGCCATCTATCTTTTTTGTAATTGACCTTTGGGGTGCTTCAACTTTCATGATACTTTGTTTCGTGTGGGGTGACCACAGTGGACAACAGTATTCAAGGTGGGGTCGGGAAAAAGTGGAGAAGAGAAGGATAACAGTGTGGATATCTCTCGACTGGAGGTTCTGAGAATCCAGGAACACATTCTGCGGGCCATATCAACTTTGCTGTTTATATGAGTGGCCCAGCTTATGTTGTTGTCCACAATTACTCCAGGTCTCTGATGTTGTTGGATGCGACTAGAGTTTCACCCGAAGGAAGAGAGTATGATAGTTTCAGGGGATTCTTTTTTCTAAAGTGGATTAATTCAAACTTATCCTCATTCAACAGCATATTATTCTTTTCTGCCCATTGGATAACAGCCAGTAGAGCTGACTGAAGGCAAGTCCGGTCACCCACCTCAATGATGACCCTTTAGAGCTTGGAATCATCTGCGAAGATTCTTATGTTGCTGTGCTTGATGATGTCAGTAATGTAATTAATGTAGATCAGGGGTCACCAAACCTTTTTCACATTGGGCCGGATAGCTGAAAGAATGACGAGCGCGGGCCGCATAATCATTCTGTTCAATACTTGCAAGCCAGATGGAAAGCTCTGGGAAAAAAGACGAAACACTACGTTTAGCATTCCATGTTAATAATGGGTGAGTGGCGTGCAATGCACAAAAAACAAAGACAACCAACATATTTATTTACTAAAAAGTTATCAAAGAAGGCAACGTTAGCAAAAATATAGTTGCATCAGACCTAGTGTGCACATATCCGAATCTTACAAACTAACCAGCAAAAAGGGTTAGTGAGATTTGCGAAACTGACGTTTGGCTTTCAAGACATCATCAATGTTTGGTTTGGAATTGCTGCATCCAATCAAGAGAATTGCTTTCAAATGTTCATCAGACAATCTCATTCTACGTGTTGACTTCACGTACTTCATTTTTGAAAATGTTTGCTCACAGACATAAGTTGTTTTAAAAAATGATGCCATACCAGCGGAAAATTTCTTCAATTTCGGAAACTCAACATCAGGTAAAAAGCGGTAAAATTCAACAACTTTTCCTTCTCTGTGCTTCTCTTTCAACAAGTCATCTGCTTGCAAATCAATGAGCTCCAACCGTAGTCCAACTGGCACATTATCAAGCTTACAATTAAACGGATTCTGGAACAGAAGAATGTCACTCTCAATTCTGTCGAGATCTGAAAATCTCTCCAAAAAAATGTTTCTTCAAGTCACGCATAATCTTTTTAGGAAAATCGAAGTTGACATCTTCAGCAATTGTAGCGCAAAACTCTTTGAAACAGTGAAAATGAGAGAAGTTTTCTCCTTCCAGTTGTACTTCAAACAATGACAACTTTCTCCGAAATCCTTTGATGATTCTGTAGAGATCATAGACGAGGTTATCCTTTCCATGAAATTTCAAGTTCAGTTCATTCATGTGGGATGTGATATCAACCAAAAATGACAACTTTGACAGCCAGGCAGGATCTACAGCTGTGGATCAGCTCTATCTTTGTCAGTGAGAAAAACATCTATTTCGTTTCGGAGCTTGTAAAAACGAAACAGGACTTTACTGCAGCTGAGCCACCTCACTGCTGTGTGATAAGGCAAGTCACAGAAATCACAATCAATTTCTTCAAGAAAAACCTTGAACTGACGGTGATTGAGTGCATGTGACCGAATGAAGTTCACATCAGAAACGACTGGTTTCAGTACACAAGGAATATCCAAGTCTTTCCCACAGAGTGCTTGCTGATGTATGATGCAGTGTATGAACACAGCGCTGGGAATTTGCAAATCTTCCAACTGAATCCTGATCTGCCTGACCAGACCCTTCCTCACTCCAGCCATGCTTTTTCCTCCATCAACTGTAACACCTCGAAGCTGATTCCACTGATGGTTATAGTCTTGCAAAGTTTTCTGCACTTCCATGAAAATGTATTTTCCAGTTGTTGTTCCATGCATGCAGCAAACGGATGCCAACACTTCCATTATCTGAAAGTCCAAATTGACACCACGAATGAACACGAGAAGTTGTGACGTACTCGAGAGATCAGTAGACTCATCCAGCGCCAGAGAATACCACAAGTTCCTAGCTTTCTCGCGTATCTGTAGCACTCTCCAAGTTCTTCTGTTCTCCGCACAACTGAACTTGACGAAAGGCTGATACTTCCAAACAAATCGGCTTTCTCGGGGCACAAGTCATTTGCTGCTTCCATCATACACTCTTTGATGAAGTTGCCATCAGTAAACGGTTTTCCTCGCTCTGCCAACTTATGCACTATTTTGTAACTTGTACGAGTGACAGATTCATTTTCAGCAAACTTTCTCGTGAAGAGATTTCTTTGAGTTTCTAAACCACGTTTCATGGACTCATATTTCTCAGAGCGTAACTTTCCAGAAAATTTTGAATATGTTGATAGATGCTTTGTTTCATAGTGACGCCGGAGATTGTACTCTTTCAAAATGGTAACACTTTCGCTGCATACCACGCAACTAGCTTCCTGGTCCTTTGTTTCCACAAAGAAGTACTTTACTCACCATCCTTCATTGAAAACCCGACACTCGGCGTCCACCTTTCTTTTCTTAGTAGCTATATTAAAGGGTGAAGAAAACGGGATCTGAAAATGAAAAAGACATTGAATTAGAAACATCTCGTGTTCCATTCGTTTTATCACGCAAATGCAAGTACCGTCGGCGGGCCTGATGAACTGACGTCGTGGGCCTGATCCGGCCCGCGAGCCGTAGTTTGGTGACCCCTGATGTAGATGATGAAAAGAAGTGGGCCCAACACAGTGCCTTGTGGGACGCCACTGCTGACTTTGGCAGGGCTTGATTTGACTCCTTCGACTACAACATGCTTGGTTCTGCCTGTCAGGAAACATTTGATCCACTGTAGTAACCTTCCAGAAACACCAACATTGGATAGTCTTTTCAGTAGAATCTTATGATCAACCCTGTCAAAGGCCTTGCTGAAATCAAGGTAGATGACATCAGTGTTGGAGCTCTCTCCCAAGGCTCTCAAAACATCGTCAAAGTGATGCAGGAGCTGCGTTAGGCAGTCCCTTCCATTACGGAACCCATGTTGGTTGGAGTTCAGCAGGCCGTTGCTTTCAAGAAAGTAGGTTATTCGTAATCTCACCACCCTCTCCAATACCTTGACAATATGAGAGGTGAGTGAGATCGGACGATAGTTCACTGCAAGGGGCTTATTTCCCATTTTGAAGACTGGGACAACGGACTGGGACAGAAAGTTTTCAGGAATATAGCCAGTGTCCAGTGAGTTCCTCCACAGATTAGCAAGAGGAGATGCAAGTTGGTGTCGACACTCCTTCAGGACACAAGCACGGAACCTGTCGAGGCCTACTGCTCAATTGTGTTTAATTCCTTTATTGCTGCTAAGACATTAGGGGCGCCAAACCTTATGTCTGGTATAGTGTGTTCGGGATTAACATCACTGATACAGCCCAGATCGGCCATATCAGGATTGCTGAAAACAGAGCAGTATTGTTTCTGCAATATCTCGCCCATGGTTTTGGCATTGTCTTGGAGTGTGCCATTTTCATCAACTAGAGGGCCAACATTGGAGACCGTAACCTTGTGTTTTTTAACAAATGAAAAGAACACTTTGTCTTCAGGTATTCTCTGATTATTGATGATGGTCATCATGCATTGCTGGATGTTATATTATTTTGACTCAAGCAGGGCGATAGCCATCGAATGTGTGTGTTGCTGTTGGCAGTATTTTAGTGTGTTAATTTTTTTGTTTGTTCTTTTTATTTTTCTGATAATAGTTTTTTCTGTTTTGGGGGATACTGCACTTGGTTTTGTTCACAGGTTTTGGTGGGTGTGTGTTTTGTACATATATTTGTGACAGTGTCTATAAAGATCTGCCAAGATGTTTTGATGTTGGTGGAAGTGTGTGTGTGTGTAAAAGACCAGTCGACATGTGATAGTTCGTTCATAATTTTATCCCAGTTGGCATTGTAGAGATCCATGTTATAAAATGGGTGGGCTTGAAAGAGGACCCTGGGATTAGCTTTCGGCTGGTGGAATCTCAGGTTACAAAGAACTATGTCATGGTCTGAGAGAAGTGTTTTTTCCACTGTAATATTATGGATAATGTTAGTGTGGTTACTAAACACTAGATCCAGAATGTTCTTCTGATGTCTCGTTGGCGCAAGGACAAGTTGGGACAAAGAAAACTCATTCATGAAGTCATGAAGTGACTCGACAGCTTCTTTGTCAGTGGTTGAGGTTGTGGTGCCTGGTTTCAAACTACATGTAGACCAATCGACACAGTGTAGATTAAAGTCTCCCATCGAAAGTATGTTGCTAGAATGGCACTGTTTAATAAAGCATTTAATACTGTTGAGGCATTCTTTGAAGAAGATTATGGGCGTTTGTGGTGGCCTATAGAGCCAACTAATGTCAGGTCATTGGCTTTATTGTGCACAGTGACTGATTCACAGTAGCCATTGGAAAATGTTGTGTTACTATCTGCCATAAAGGAATCATGCAGGAAAATGGTAGTTCCACCCTTCCTTCTGCCAACACGATCCGCACGGATGGTTGTGAAATTCCTCACTCTTACTTCGGCCTCCAAGTGGGAGTTGTCAAGGTGGGTCTCAGTAAGAATGAAGAAAGAGATGTGAAATGGATGGTTACCAACCCAATCCTCAATGAATTGGATCTTCCATTTCTGTGCATTAATGGATGGACTGATACCTTGTGTATTGAGTAAAAATGTGAAGGCTAGTGTCTTGGCTGGTTTTGACTGTTGAAGGGGACTCATTTGAGATTGTGTGTTAGTGACAGCATATATATATATATATAATATAATATATATAATATCTAATATATTTAATATATGTACATAATATAATTTAATATTTAATATAATTGTTTCTACTTTAGGCACAAGGCCAGCAATTACCCAGTGCATTACTGGTACTTTATTTTATCGACCCCGTAAGGATGAAAGGCAAAGTCAACCTCGGCGGGATTTGAACTCAGATCGTAAAGGGACGTAACTATGCTGGAAAGCATGGCGTCCGACCCTCTACCGATACTGCCAATAATATAATGTATATATAATATATAATGTATAATATATATATTTCAATTCCAACTCACCCGCCCCCTCAATCTATCTTATTTCTCATTCTTTCTTCTGATGAAGGACTAGCGTCCGAAACGTTAAGACCCCCTTATTGCTATATCAAGCGTTAACCTAATATATCCCTTCCATATACTGTACCAATTGTGTTGTTATTTCTGTTCCATATACTGTAGCGATTGTGTTGTTATTTCTGTTTACCTTTTACATATATATATATATATATATATATATATATATATATATATATATATATATATATATATATATATATATATATATTAGAATTGGTGCTCTGAAATAGCGATATATATATATGAATATATAGTGTATTTTGCAATACACTGTATGCTTAATTAAAAGTATTTTGAAGACCTTACGCTATTGTTTTAGAGTAGTGACAGTCTCACTTACTTTAAATTTTCAGCAAACAAGGGGTGATAAAGCTGACAGAGCTCTGTTTCGTACTTTTTGGTACTTATCAAAGCTAAGTACTCCACCTGTTTGCCAACAATCATGAATGTTTGATTCTTATAGAATTCTAGAAATAATCAGGAACTGATTATACAGAGCGGTTGCCGGTCAAGCAGGTCTTCGAAATGCTTTTAATTAAGCAAAAGTATTGCAAAATACACTATATATACATTAATATATATATATCGCTATTTCAGAGCACCGATTCTAATTTTCAATTTCTGCTTGACCGGCAACCGCTCTGTATAATCAGTTCCTGATTATTACTAGAATTTTATAAGAATCAAACATCCATGATTTTCAGCAAACAGGTGGAGTAGTTGGCTTTGTTAGGTACCAAAATGTACGAAACAGAACTCTGTTAGCTTTATCTCCCCCTGTTTACTGTAAGGTCTTCGAAATGCTTTTAATTAAGCATACAGTGTATAGCAAAATACACTGTATATATATATATATATATATATATATATAATTCATATGTAATATAAATACATATTTAATATAATGATTTCTACTTTTGGCACAAGGCCAGCAATTAACCAGTACATTACTGGTACTTTATTTTATCGACCCCGTAAAGATGAAAGGCAAAGTTAACCTCGGCGGGATTTGAATTCAGACTGCAAAGGGACGTAACTATGCTAGAAAGCATGGCGTCCGACCCTCTACCGACACTGCCAATCCACCACCCTTATTGATATAATACATATATAATATATATATTATATTTATGATATATATATGTGTGTATATATATATATATATATATATATATATGTATGTATATGTGTGTGTGTGTGTGTATGTGTGTGTGTGTTTGTGTGTGTGTGTGGTTTACAAATATTTTAAAAATAAAATGAATATACTTGTGAAATGCTATACCTAAAGGCTTACTTTAGTCTTTTGAAGCCTGTTGAATTTTACAAGCGAAACAGTTTGACGTTTTACTTGAAGGATATATGTTTCAGCATTACAACAAAAATATTATTATTACTACTACTGCTATTACTACTACTATCATATTTATTGGGCACAAGAGCGAACGATATTGGTGACAATATAAGGACGGCAAAACAATACAAGATGAGGTTTACATCAAGTGACGGGAAATAAAATTCAACAAAAAATACTAAGTATAACAATAACAGAAACGAAAATAAATAGTAATAATAAAAATAAAATAGAAATTAAAATTCAATATATAAATAAAATATGAAGGAAAACACGATATGTTAGTGTAAATATTTAATTTCATTTATATAAACACGCATATAATATATATATATATATAATTATATATATATATATATATATATATATATATATATATATATATATATATATATATATATATATAATTATATATATATATATATATATATATATAATTATATATATATATATATATATATATATATATAATTATATATATATATATATATATATATATATATATATATATATATATAATTATATATATATATATATATATATATAATTATATATATATATATATATATATATATATATATATATATATATATATATATATTGTACACACATATACTTTTACCCATACCTATGTTAGTATATGTACATATGTAAGTGTGTTCAAAGTAAAAAAGAGATGAAAGTATACTCTATGTATATTAATATCTTATTCTTTCCTAAGGCATTCTACCCCATGGCCATCATGCCGCAGATGTGTTCTCTCAATTCAGAGAAATAGTAACGTTACTCCAAAGAACCTACGGAGGAACCCCATTTGGGCCGCCTGTATTCATGATCATATTCTTTTCATCTTTATCCAGAATTTATGACCATAGGTAAGGGTTGGCACGAATACCGAATTGTAGGTAGCAAGTTTTGCTTTTACACCTAACTCCCTTCTTCTGGTAATTCTTGTACATAATTCATCCTCTTACCTTCCATTACTCATGAAAACGGCCCTGAGATAATTGAGATTCTCCAGCTGCTTCAGTGGAACTCCATTCACATGTAGGGTCACTGCGCAGGTTTTCTTATGTAGAGGAGTCTTTCACGTTTTGCAACACTAATTTTCATTTCAGCAATGCAGCAGTCAACATAAAATCTATCATGTGCAAGTCGGAGTTCACCGTCTGACGACTTAAGTAATAGCATGACGTCAGCAAATTCCAGCCGACTGATTCTACACTTGCCAGTCCGGAAATCACTTCCGGCTGCGCATATCAATCCTGATCATGAGAATAATGAACGGGGGAGGTGGCAGTACACACCCTCGGCGGAGTCCGACTCCCACATTGAATGGTTTTGATTTAACACCATTTATCCAGACACAAATACTCCGACAATCGTATAGAAACATCATAGCAACAGAAAGCTCACCATCGATCCCATACTTGGCAGATGGTCTGCAAGAACATTTTATTTGTTGATCTGAAGTCGGATTCCAGCTTAACCCCAACATTTTTAAATGATAAACCAAATGCAAAAAGTTGAGTGGGGCAAAATACGAACAGAGAAAACAACACCAGAACGAGTGGGAGAAAAAACTGGGGAAAGTGAGAGACATA
The DNA here is from genome assembly GCA_964016885.1 of Eledone cirrhosa. Lineage (NCBI taxonomy): Eukaryota > Metazoa > Mollusca > Cephalopoda > Octopoda > Eledonidae > Eledone > Eledone cirrhosa. The sequence goes on along the minus strand of OZ024743.1, from coordinate 288,992,853 downwards.
ACATGAGTTATAGAAGGGAAATTCCAATGATCAGCCAACTCCTCTACATTTATGATTTGTTTTGTTAAGCAGACAGATGGAAAACCTTAGCGAGGACAACACTTCCAAATCAGAAAGATATCCTTCGGAAAATGTGAACAACTTGAGAGACAGCATACATGTGCCGGCGACACACATACAGACAAACATGCAAGTTGAACGGATAGAAAAATTGTAAATAAATACGTGGGATAAAATATTACATAGACAAGGACTTCTCGTTGAATGTTTGATGACATGTACAGAAAACAAAGGTAGGACCTCAGAACTATTTTATACCAGATATCTATTTACAGTTCTTGTGTTCATGTTTGTTAGTATGTCCTTTGCTCGTATATGTATTCTGTCTGTCGTGTTGTTCATCCCTATTCTGTCCGTTCGAATTTCGTACCACTCGTTTCAATACATTTGATTAATATATAAATATATCTAGTATATTACGTGTTATTATCAAACAATTTTCAATATTAAGGAAATAATTTTCTCTATAATTAATCATTTCTCTGACACGACTACATCCGTCTACATCTAATTATTTGCAATCTGTATTTACTTGCTGTCACACAAACGCGATACTGGAGGAGGTTATCAAATGACGGCGATTGAGTTAAAAGGAATAAAGATAAAAGTGAGAGATTATATAGAGTAAATTTGCAAACATATTTACAAAATATTTTCCCACATAAGGGGAAATATAGTCTTTAATTTCGAGTGTGTGTGGGGAGGTTTATTTTAATTTTAAATGATACCAAATATTAGAACTAACATATCAAATGCTCCTTTATATATTTTTTGCATATTGATGTTTTTCTTATTTTTACTAAACTTATTTCGCTCTAGAACCAAGACTGGCTGAAAAATCATGTGGGTCTCTTGGTAATCATAGGGTACTAGGTTTGAAAGCACTGCACGACATTAATAATTAACAAGCAGATAATTGTTTCTACTTTAGGCACAAGGCCAGCAATTACCCAGTGCATTACTGGTACTTTATTTTATCGACCCCGTAAGGATGAAAGGCAAAGTCAACCTCGGCGGGATTTGAACTCAGATCGTAAAGGGACGTAACTATGCTGGAAAGCATGGCGTCCGACCCTCCACCGATACTGCCAATCCACCGCAAGCAGATAATCCCTTCCGGCAAACTTTACATCTCATTGATACTTTCAACTGTTTTTAAAAGCACCATGCAACTAGAATCATTCCTGAAGATGTTTTGTCTTTCTTCCTTTTGAAGTTGATAAAGCAATGTATCAGTCAAGTACTGTTGTGCATATAACAGACTTTTCCCCGCCCCTCAAATTGTTTGATTTGTGCCTAACTTAGAAATCATGCATGTTTAATATTCCTCCTTTTATTACTATATCTATTACTCTCTTTAACCAATATTATATTCTATATCATTATGTATTCTATATCTCTATCCCATATTATACCTTACTCCTGTTGATTTTCATGGTGAAATACAAATTATCTGCACAAAGTCATAATATTATTTTTCTCGTCAGTAAATAACATATATTGCAGATTGGCTACGTGATGTGACGAATGCATTATATTAAAAAGTTGTTGTTTTTTCTCTGGAAGATGTGTGACCTGGGGATTAGTGTAATTAGCGAATGAACGGTTGGTTTCTTTGAACGGACGATGTATTGTATCCTTGTGTAAGTCATTTCCCTTCGCCCAGTTCATTCAGCCAACAATAAATACTACCAACAGCAGGTTAGTATTCATTGTTACGTGCGATGAATTGATGCCCTATGTTGTCTTGTACTCTCAGTCGCTAAACATCCACGAAAACGTAGAAGCTTCGGACTTCGTCCACATCATGCACGCCATGAAAAACAGACGTAAAATGTTAACGCTAAATATTTCCTTGAAAAGGAAATATTCCTAAATGCTTTGGATTCTGTATAAAGTTCCGAACATTTGCTATAATATTTCTGAGTTTATTTCATATTCTTTTAAACATACACCCTATATTAGAACTATATATTGCTAATATAATCGAAGTATTATTTCATTGTTTTAATTGATTAAAAGTTTTGCAGATTTTTATGCAAGGTATTAGATATTGTTGTACCTATAACAACATCCATGTAAATGCCCTCCGGTTTGTTTTTTAGCGCCTAATTTGCATCGAGCTGTTAGTAGTCAAGACAATATATATTTTATAAATATTTCCATTGTATTCACATTTCAGCTTTTTACAATATAAATGGTTGAGATGCATCTTAGTTTGAGAAAAGCATTTTTAAGCTTGCCTCTGACTAACACTATCCACGACTGTGTCAGTTTCCAGATCACCCAACATTCAATACGTGATTTGAAAAACACAGAACTGTAACACCGACTTCCAACCGGTAGAAACAATAGTTTATAACTCTGCCTATTAATCCGTATGGTGAGCAAATGGGGTCCCACGTGCTGGCCTCCCCATAGCCCCGGCGGACAGGATGGAGAAGGTGTTTTCTCGGAGGATGGTAAGAGAGATCCGCTGGAAGAGTCATTCCAACTCGCGAGGCTCACACCTGCGGCTGGCCAGCTCAGCGCCTATGGTGGTGAATAGGGAGGTAGCCCTAGAGCCAAGGATACCGAGAGTCTCCACTGCCAAAGGCACGACCGCGAACCTGTCGGAGAGCGACCGGTGTTCCGACTCAAACTTAATTATGGGCAGTTAATGTCTTGTATGATTAATTAATTAATTAAGATCAGCCCGCTAACGGACGCTTGTATCTTAACATTCATAATTATCATCTTAATTTACGTTATGATTGTGTTTGCTCAGGACCAGACACAACATGGTCTAGGTATTTATTATAAAAATGTATTGGTAATTTAATGTAAGTAGTATTTCATTGTTCTAACTAATTATAAGCTTTATGTTTTTTATGCAAGATATTAAAATTGTTGTACAAATATCAATATCTATGTGAGTGCCCCCAGCTTCGTATTTTAGCACCTAATTTGCATGATCAACAATTCAACATTTCTTATATCGATATATACATTGTATATATATATATATATATATATATATATATATATAGGAAAAGGTATGGCCCCGACGGCAGAGCTCAAGCCGTTTCGACGGCTATTTGTGGACTAAATTAGAATGTTTAGCCTGGTAAATAAATAGCCGAACTTGTCAAGGGGTACTTCCTTATATGGGAAGTTTGTAGTTGTCAAGAGGATTGGTCAAAATTTGTTGTAAACACAAATAAATCTATCATGGCATTTGGTGGGAGGTAGGGGTGGCTGAACTTGCCTGTAGAACAACATCAGTACTCTGGTGCGTTATGGTCCATCTGGTTCCTTACCACAATTCCTTCGTTATATATATATATATATATATATATATATATATATATGTGTGTGTGTGTGTGTGTGTGTGTGTGTATGTGTGAGTATATATATACTCACACACACACATAAATATAGGCACCCGTTTTACGTGTATTGTGTTGAGGCAAATAACTATGTGTATACTCTGGTAATGTATCTTACATTTCCCATTGAGTGCGCTGAGATACAACCGTTACTGACATTGATAAATATGCTGGGTCCGTCAACCCTTATATCATTATATATATATATATATATATATATATATATATATATATATAAATTAATAAAAACAATGAATAAAAACAAAGAAACAGTTCCTTATATTAAAAAAAATTAATCATTTTACGATCGTTTCTAGGATATATATGTGTGTGTTGGTATGTATATCATATAGATACCAACACACACACATATATCCTAGAAACGATCGTAAAATGATAAATTTTTTAATATAAGGAACTGTTTCTTTGTTTTTATTCATTGTTTTATTAATTTATCTTAACTCTGATTTTCTGTGATTTTCATCAACATTTTTGAATACATCTTCTCTTTTCATGATATTTGAATTACATTGAGTTCTTCATACGGATTGGACACTACCGTATAATTTGGTAGATTTATATATATATATATATATATATATATATATATATATATGTATGTATATGTATAAAATGAAATTAGAATTATATTTCTCGCCCTAGCACAGCGGATACATAAATGTAAGTATACATACATATATATATAATCCATATATACATATATACATATGTGTGTATGGATTATATCGAAAATTAATAATAATATTCAAATAAAGTAAAGCTGTTCCGTGCCGGTGACCGATTGCCACCTGTTTGTTCAACAAAGCCAGTGTCGACACACCTTCAGGACACAAGCAGGGTACCTATCGGGGCCTACTGCTGAATTGTGCTTAATTTCGCTTATTGCTGCTAAGTAATCAGGGGCGCCAAACGTTGTCTGATATAGTGTGTTGGTAGTTAATATACTGATACATCCCAGATCAGCCATATAATGAAGGACCGAAACAGAATTAAAATACATTTTAAATTCAAAGAGGTTAACCGTTTAAATATGATGAGTGGTATGCTTTCCATTTTACATTTTATGTAGTCCCTATCTTACGTGACATGTATATTTAAATTTTATGTTTATTTTCTTTTTGGTTCTGAAGAGGAGATCGTTTCTTAGTTTAGTTATATTGTCATCTACTCTTATCGATTATATAATCGATAATTTTCTTTTTAATGAACTGAATTTTGATATAATTTCTGAAACAATTTTAAACCAATGAATATGTTTATTCAAGAATTCAGTATTATATTTTCTAATAATTAATTTTCATATATTCATGTACGCATATAGAGAAACTCAGATCACCTTCCTTCTCTACTTTTGCCCGGTCTAAGTTATCTAAATTACACATGTATACATATATATATATATATATATATATATATATATATACATACATACACATACACACAGACACACACACATATGTGTGTGTATAATATATATATATGAGAGGAAATAGAAGCATGTTCACTTCTCATTTCCTCTCTGATACAAATCAGTCTTAGTTTTTTCTAGACCTACTGTGGTTATTTTCTAATAGTCCTCTATTTCTGTACCATCTCGTCTCCTCTCACTATTCATGGTACGTGTATTATGTCTATGTTAGTTCATGATGGGATTATTCACAATGCGATGACTAATTCCTCTGCAATTTTGTCTCTGAAATCTTTAGATCTCTTATCTACCTATTTATTGCATATCACATTCGTTGCGTGGGGGTAGAATAGATAACGTAATAATAATATTATAATACACATGTGTAAGTATGTCTGCGTTTGTCTATGTGTGTGTGTGTGTATGTTTGTATGTATGTATGCATGTATGTGTCAGGTCGGTCTTATGCGCTACTAGTAACATGTAACCCAGTACAACATGTGCATGGTCCGATCGTCGGTGACTAAACCGGAAACCCTACCAAGCTTACCTGTTGAGGAGGGTGATTTTGGAAACTTTGCGAGTTGAAAAAAGAGCCGTCAAAGGGCTGAAGAACTCAGAAGAGTCAACGGTCATCCTATAAAGTTGTTTCTTTGTGGAGCAAGAGACTCCTAGTCTTTACTAAGCCATATCTCTAGAGGAAGAACCCTCTGATATAAAAATAACGACTTCTTTTGCATTCGAGGATGTAGATCAGTTCTTCTTTTTTGGAAAATGCATTCGATGTTCAGAGAGAGGGATTGGTCCCGTGCTTTTCCTCACTTAAAAAAGCTTCAAATACAGGCATCGCTTGATATGTAACATTTTTTGCGATGCATTGTATTGCTGGCCACAGGTAAGTCCACTGAAAAACCACGTCCGTGATGCTTAAGCTTAAGTATCGAGCGTTGGCATTCATCGAAATCGAGTTGCAGCCATGATCATGTATGTATGTATGAATTTGTGTATGCATTTACAAACATCTTTAAAATAAAATTATATTGATTTTGACATGCTATACAAAAAGGCACAGTTTTGTGTTTGAAGCCTGTTGAATTCTACAAGCGAAACATTGCACTTAAAAGATATATATTCCAACAGTACAACAGCAGCATTCGTCGCTACCGTGCGTTGGACTTGAAAGAACCATGTAAGACTAGTAAGAACCGTGCTTTCAACCAGGGATTTTCGTGCAGCCACAGACACTGCCTCGACTTTTCCACACGTGTACCAGCAAAACCTCCATAATGTGATTACTGGAAGGTGAATGTGGCGCAGATGCTCTATACTGGCACTTGTTTCATTGATCACGAAATGTTGAAATTCAAAGTGAACATCGGCCCCCTCTAAACACTCTGTGTAGTGTAGTGTCTATTTTCTTATATTTGTTATTCATTTCTTTGTTTTTTATGTCATTATCTTTATAAAATTTACTCTCCTAGTGTTTAACTTCGTCTGTACCAACATTGATCATTCGGTGTTTTTATTCAACTGGGTGTCCGTGTATCTATATAACGTGTAAGTGGCTGTGAGTTTCACATGTACATGTAACCCTAATATAATTCACAAACTGAATCAGTTTAACACAATATCTGATACGGCTGGACTTTTGAAATAGAGTTAGAATTCATATGACATGCATTTACAATTTCACTGAGATACACTGTAGGTAATATTGAAGATATTCGTCCAAGATATCACATTGTGGAATCGAAATCAGGACCTCATGATTGCCGAGCATTCACATGTGTATGTCGTAACTTACTAGATTAATCTACTCGTACACGGGCCTGTACGTTTTCGTTTTATTTGCTAGAAACAGTAACCAAATATTCCTTATATTACAACAAAGCTTCATAAAAAGGAAACATTACTAAAACAACAGAATAGTCATGAATGGAACGTATTTAGTTGTATATAGATGGAAGTAAGGTTACAGCAAAGCAAGAAGAATGCACTGAATAATATTGCCCTGAGTTTAAACAACAACAATAGCAGCATTGATTATGTAACTTGTATGTATCGATTCGTTTTAATTGTTTAATTTGTTGTCTAGAACCTAGATATTATATGTACTTTTCCCACTAATTTTTATTGAGTACGTGCTCAGTTTATATAAAATTCTCCAGGATATCAGTCTGCTATCATTCAGTTACTTTAGAGTACACAAAACCATACCTTGAAATAGCTGATCCGGCTTTCCGAGCCTTGAATCCAAACTCCGACGTGGTTCAATTTGACTTTCGTTATTTCGGATTCAGGAGAATGAAGCGCTAATCCAAAGCCATAGATTGGCTGTATATATTCCGACTCTTTAATGTTCGACTTCTTGGGGGATAGACTTATCCACCACGTTGAGTAATACGACAAAGTGTTCCGTCTGGACATTTAGCGGTGTTTACTTTGTTGCAAGCATTCGACGCAAGTCTCTATTGCATATATCACTTCACTAAAACTTATGATATTAAGGTTTGTAGCTGATTTGATTAATCCCGTGATAGGCAAATTAGCATATTTTAAATTGTTATTTCTGTTTTATCGTTCAGTTTTATATTCGGAATGAACTTTGGCTCATCGTAAGAAAATCTATTGTGTGTAATTCTCAAACATTTTTTACCATTAGATTATCATTTTCAGATTTTCCAGATTTTGGATACTCTATTTTCAAATCTTTCTCGTGTGTTTTTGGGGTCTTTTTTTGTGTAGTTATGTTTTTGTTGCCTTTATTCAGTTTTGTTGGTCAGTATTATATAGCTTTTTTAGAGTTCGGATAGGTTATGTTTTATTATCTTTATGCGTCAGTTGAGGGTCGGACGCCGAGGTTAACTTTGCTTTTCATCCTTATGGGGTCGATAAAATAAAGCACTAGTAATGAACTGGGGTAATTGCTGGCCTTGTGCAAAAAGAAAAAACAATTGTTTTTATTAGTTGTTACTTTTCCTTAATTGTTTTTGTTCTTTTAATTATTTTATTTATTTTTATTTTATATTTTTTGCTTATCTGTTAGGTGTGTTTATTTTGTTTTATACAAATTACATGATTTACAGAAATTAATGTATTGTTTATATGTATAATTTGAATATTGATTGTTGGGGATTTATAAATATAGGAGGGGTATATTATTGTCCCCAACGTCATGCACCCCTCCGGTCAATACAAGAAGCCCATATCTTTATTATTATTATCCAGATACGAACCGATGTCGATTTCATCGAAATCCCACTCCATTCCAAATTGCTGGCTTTGCACCTATAGTAGAAATCATCATTATTATTATTATTATTATTATAGTTGCATTTATCTTGCTTTATGTTCATACGAGTTATCACCAAGTCACAACCAGTGACCTCAAGAGACAACAAGGTCCGCCATGTTCAAGAAAGAACATACATATTCACACATGCATCTTTAGTGTTTAGACTTGTGATGTACTCATATTGACAGAATCTTCCTTAGTATATGGGCAGTTCCCATTAGTACTATCTTTTGTATTTCTCCTATACGCGGGTTTCCTGGGATTTGCGATATGTAATCATTAGACCCCTTAGGTATCATTCCCAGAGCGCCTACAACCACTGGTATTGTTTTAGTTCTCAATTTCCACATTTTTCCAATTTCTATCTCCAGGTCCTTATACTTGCTCAATTTTTCAAATGTTTTTATAGATACATTCTTGTCTATTGGAACAGACATATCAATTAGCAGGCATACCCTCTTTTTAAAGTCCTTCAATATTATATCAGGTCTATTTGCATCTATTTTTCGGTCTGTTTGGATGCTAAAGTTCCACAAGATTGAGATGTGATCTTTTTCAAGTATGGGAGGTGGTTGATGCTCCCACCAATTCTTTTGATGGGGCAGGTCAAAATGCGTACACATTATCCAATGTATGTATTGTGCAGCTCTGTCATGCCTGTTTAGGTATTCGGTTGGAGCTATAGGACTGCACATTGAAATTATATGGTCAATGGTCTCTGGTTGTTTTTTGCATACACGGCATAATGGGCTGCACCCATTTTTTATTATGTTGGCTTGGTAATTTTTTGTTGGCAGACACTGATCTTGTGCTGATATAATCAGTCCTTCAGTCTCCGATTTCAGTCCAGAGGATGCCAACCACTGATGGGTTAAAGTTTTGTCAACATCAGGATTGTTAGCTCGCTCTGGGTATTTTCCATACAGAGGCTTTTCTTGCCATTTCTTAGCCAGTTTCTGTAGCAGTTCTTTCTTTGCAGTTACTTTTACCTGCTTTGCTTTTTCTGTGTTTTCCATTTCAGCAGTAAATGGGACTTCTGAAATTTGTAGTCCATTACTGTATCTTTGTGCATCTTTTGTAATGGAATATGATCTTTTGATGCTTTCGTGTTTCAAAACGAGTTTGATCATCCAATCATGTGATTCCCTTAGATATGTAGATAATCCAATTGTTGCAGTTTTCAACGCAATGTCTAACTGGATTAACCCACGTCCTCCTTCTTTCCTAGGGAGATATATTCTATCTATATCTGCCTTAGGGTGATGCATTCTGTGCATGGTTAAGAATTTTCGAATTTTTGTATCGAGCCTACGGATCTCTGTGCTTGACCAGTTGATGACATTGTAACTGTAGGTTACTACTGGTATGGCAAGCGTGTTTATGGCATCGATCCTATTCCTTGCATTCAATTCCGTTCTTAAGATTGCTCTGACTCTGCGGTAACATTCCTTCCTTATCCTTTCCCTCATTGTCGAGTGCTTGATTCCGTCTCCTTCACAAACACCTAGATATTTGTAAGTTTTTTCTTGATCAAGTTCTCTTATCACGTTCCCCCGATCAAGATTAATGTCTGAACTCTTCAGCAGCTTTCCTCTGGTGAACGTTGCTTTGGCGCATTTATCTAGTCCAAACTCCATTTTAATGTCATCACTGAACTGCTCCACAGTGGATAATAGCCCTTGCAATTGTTCATCATTTTTTGCAAATAGTTTCAGGTCATCCATGTAGAACAGGTGATTAATGGTTTTGTCATAGACTTTATATCCATGTTTTGTTTCATTGAGCATTTTACTTAATGGTATAAGTGCGATGCAGAATAAAAGCGGTGATAAAGAGTCACCCTGAAAAATTCCACAATTAATATTAACTTCTCCAGCTTCCAGTGATTTTGTTTCACTATTCAAAAGGAGTGTCGTTTTCCATGTCTTCATACTGAATGACAAAAACCTCCTGACAACGGGGGATATTTTGAAAATCTCTAAACATTTTTCAATCCAACTGTGTGGCAAACTATCGAATGCTTTTTTATAATCTATCCAAGCAATCGATAGATTTTTGTGTCTATTATGACAATCTTCCAGTATCATTTTGTTAACCAGAATCTGATCCTTACAGCCATATGAGCCTCGTTTACACCCTTTCTGCTCAATGGGAAATAGGTCATTTGTTATCAGGTGGTCATATGTGTATTCAGTTAGGACTGATGTTAAAATTTTATACATTGTGGTCAAGCAAGTTATCGGTCTGTAATTTTGGGGATTGTTTGTCTCATCATTCTTCGGAGGCAGGAATGTAATGCCGTTAACTAGCCATGATGGTATCTTTTCTGGCTCCTTAACTATTTCATTGTAAAGTTGGGCTAACAGCTCATGAGACTCTGTGAAGGCATTTATCCAAAAGTTTTGTATTTTGTCTTTTCCTGGGGATTTCCATTTGCTGGTTTTTCTTAGAGCCAAGCGCAACTGTTCAACTGTTATATTTTCCCATATTTGTTCCTCAAGGTGAGCTGTATCTTTCATTTGTCTGTCTATCCATGGGGCATGTATGTTATGAACTTTTTCTTCGGCCCAGATCTTTTCCCAGAATTCTTACACTTCCTCCTTGGGTGGTATTGATTTAGCAGTTATTGTTGACTTACCAATTTTTCTGTAGAAGTTTCTTTGGTTGTTTTTGAACATATTATTTTCCTTATAGAATCTAGATCGTTTTTCAAAGCGCCTTATACGAGCAGCTTTGGCCGACACTTTTTGCTTGATTATTTCTATCAGCATGTCTATGTCACATGTTGATTTTATACTGTACTTTTTTTCCAATTTTCTAAGTTTAGTTTGTTTAACATGTTCACCTACTTTATAGTTTGTTAAAATTTCTATGTCAGATCGGAGAAGGTTTATTTGGCGATTGATGTTCTCTTGCCAAGTAGATTTCTTGTGGGAATTCCTTTGTTTTTTCATCTTCACTCCACATAAGTGAGTGGTGACTTTAGCCGATGCATAATAGAGATGATTTAAATTAGTAATGTTTAGTTTGTTTGTGATGATAATGTTTTTGAGAATTATGTTAGTCTTGTGTATTATCTTTTGGTTCTGTTTGGAGTTCTGGATCTTAGGGAGGGTGTCTCGTTGCCCCATGTCAGATTCTTTCATTTTCATCCATTCGATCATAATTTCATCCTTCAAGTTGGCAAGTTCATTCTCATTCATTTCTTTATCATTTACGATCTCATTATTTTCATTTGGAGTTTCATCCTGAGCATGTACTCCCTCCACTTGTTCGATCCTTTCTTTAATTTGTTCTGTTACCAGTGATTCCGCCCCAACCCTGGGATTCGAAGTGTTACAGTTTACCTCGTTTTCACTGACACATGTTTCATTTTCCCTTCGCTGACTTTGTGCTAATAGCTTGATCTGATGAATTTCTATATCAGTTAGTAACTTTTTTCTTACAATATTTCTTCGTATATTGGCTAGTTTGTTACTGTCAATATAGCCTCTGTTTTCGGGATGTTTCTTTTTCCAGTTGATATATGTCTGTTCTGTATTCGATGTATTTGATGGGTAGTACATGGCAGTGTAGAAAGCCTCAAGGACTTCTTTATTATTATTATTATTATTATTACAGTTGCATTTATCTTGCTTTATGTTCATACGAGTTATCACCAAGTCACAACCAGTGACCTCAAGAGACAACAAGGTCCGCCATGTTCAAGAAAGAACATACGTATTCACACATGCATCTTTAGAGTTTAGACTTGTGATGTACTTATATTGACAGAATCTTCCTTAGTATATGGGCAGTTCCCATTAGTACTATCTTTTGTATTTCTCCTATACGCGGGTTTCCTGGGATTTGCGATAAGTAATCATTAGACCCCTTAGGTATCATTCCCAGAGCGCCTACAACCACTGGTATTGTTTTAGTTCTCAATTTCCACATTTTTCCAATTTCTATCTCCAGGTCCTTATACTTGCTCAATTTTTCAAATGTTTTTATAGATACATTCTTGTCTATTGGAACAGACATATCAATTAGCAGGCATACCCTCTTTTTAAAGTCCTTCAATATTATATCAGGTCTATTTGCATCTATTTTTCGGTCTGTTTGGATGCTAAAGTTCCACAAGATTGAGATGTGATCTTTTTCAAGTATGGGAGGTGGTTGATGCTCCCACCAATTCTTTTGATGGGGCATGTCAAAATGCTTACACATTATCCAATGTATGTATTGTGCAGCTCTGTCATGCCTGTTTAGGTATTCGGTTGGAGCTATAGGACTGCACATTGAAATTATATGGTCAATGGTCTCTGGTTGTCTTTTGCATACACGGCATAATGGGCTGCACCCATTTTTTATTATGTTGGTTTGGTAATTTTTTGTTGGCAGACACTGATCTTGTGCCGATATAATCAGTCCTTCAGTCTCCGATTTCAGTCCAGAGGATGCCAACCACTGATGGGTTAAAGTTTTGTCAACATCAGGATTGTTAGCTCGCTCTGGGTATTTTTCCATACAGAAGCTTTTCTTGCCATTTCTTAGCCAGTTTCTGTAGCAGTTCTTTCTTTGCAGTTACTTTTACCTGCTTTGCTTTTTCTGTGTTTTCCATTTCAGCAGTAAATGGGACTTCTGAAATTTGTAGTCCATTACTGTATCTTTGTGCATCTTTTGTAATGGAATATGATCTTTTGATGCTTTCGTGTTTCAAAACGAGTTTGATCATCCAATCATGTGATTCCCTTAGATATGTAGATAATCCAATTGTTGCAGTTTTCAACGCAATGTCTAACTGGATTAACCCACGTCCTCCTTCTTTCCTAGGGAGATATATTCTATCTATATCTGCCTTAGGGTGATGCATTCTGTGCATGGTTAAGAATTTTCGAATTTTTGTATCGAGCCTACGGATCTCTGTGCTTGACCAGTTGATGACATTGTAACTGTAGGTTACTACTGGTATGGCAAGCGTGTTTATGGCATCGATCCTATTCCTTGCATATTCAATTCCGTTCTTTATCTAGTCCTTATTATTATTATTATTATTATTATTATTATTATTATTATTATTATTATTATTATTATTATTATTCTTTGAGTCTCAGTCATTGATGTTATTTAACTGGAAAGTTTGTTTGAAATGAATATCAAGCCGCTACCTGCAGCCTCAAATATTCAGGACGTACCGTAGGGTTCTTGTTGTTCCCAGCAAGCATGCCTTTTGAAGTGTTCCAAAAAGCGGGGCTGGACTAATCTTCTTTAAGCATCCTTGAAAACTCTTTGAGATAGTACCTAGTGCATCTATGAGAATCGGGACAACCTTGACTTCATGGCAGTTACAAATCCTTTTTACCTCCCACTTTAAGTCCTGGTATCGGTTAATTTTCTCCCTCTCCTTTTCTTGCACTCTCGTGTCAAATGGGCAGGCTACATCTACAATCAGGCACGATCTTTTTTCCTCGTCGAAAACCACCAGGTCAGGCCTATTGTGTTCTAATTTATTGTCCGTCTGTATCCTAAAATCCCACAGCACCTTCACCTGATCGTTTTCTATCACCGATTTTGGCTTCTGCTCATACCACTTCTCAGAATGTGGTAAATTGTTTACTTTGCATAGGTGCCAGTGGATCACCCTGCCCAACACATCATGGCCCCAGCCTTTATAGTGAGTCTGGGCTAGGTGTTTACACTCGGATACAATGTGAGCCACAGTCTCTTCTCGCTCTTCACAGATCCTACACAGTGGGCTAGCCTCCTCCTTGTAAATATGGTGTTTCACCCACTTCCTTCTGAGGGCCTGCTCTTGCGCAGCCATTAGCATTCCTTCTGTAGCCTTTTTAAGGTCTCCTCTTTTTAACCACTTCCATTATTATTATTATAATTATTATTATTATTATTATTATTATAATTATTATTATTATTATTATTAATATTATTATTATTATAAGCTTATCAGTAGAGAATTACGGCTCTTTACGTTCTGACATAAAATCCCGCCAAGGCATCAATAAAATTACGTACCAGTCACGCACTGGGGGTCGATTTAATCGACTTTCGCCTCCCCCAAAAATTGCTTGGCTTGTGCCTATATAAGAAACCATGTGAATTGGCAGTATCGGTAGAGGGTCGGACATGCTTTCCAGCATAGCTACGTCCCTTTATGATCTGAGTTCAAATCCCGCCGAGGTTAACTTTGCCTTTCATCCTTACGGGGTCGATAAAATAAAGTACCAGTAATATACTGGGTAATTGCTGGCCTTGTGCCACAAGTAGAAACAATTATTATTACTATTATAGTGTGCCGGATTGGTAGAGTCGTTAGAATATGGCACAAATGCTTTACGATATATGTTTGGGCTCTTTACGTTCTGAGTTTGAATGCAGCCAAGGTATAATTTGCTTTTCATCTTACTGGGTCGATAATCTACCAGTCATGTACTAATGTCAATATAATCGACTTATCCTTTTCCGTAAATTGCTTCCCTGGTGACTAAATTAAAATCTATTCGTATTAGTATTACAGTTATTGCCGTTCATTATTGTTGTTATCATTAGTAGTAGTAGTAGTAGTAGTAGTAGTAGTAGTAGTAGTAGTAGTAGCACTGGCAGCAACAGAAATAATGACATTATCATCATCATTATTGGTGGGTTGGCAGTATCGGTAGAGGGTCGGACGCCATGCTTTGACGCATAGAGTTACGGCCCTTGCCATTCTGAGTTCAAATACCGACGAGGTTACCTTTGCCTTTCAACCTTACGGGATCGATAAAATAAAGTACCAGTCACTCACTGGGATCAATTTAATCGACTTTCCCCTTCCCCAAAATTGCTGGCCTTGTGCCTATATAAGAAACCATTATTATTCGCAATAATAAGGCTGTGGATTGGTAGTGTCGGTAGAGGGTCGGATGCCATGCTTTGCAGCACAGTTACGTCCCTTTACGGACTGAGTTCAAATCCCGCCGTGGTTAACTTTGCCTTTCATCCTTACGGGCTTGATAAAATAAAGTACCAGTAATACACTGGGGTAATTGCTGGCCTTGTGCCAAAAAGTAGAAACAATTTGTAATATTGTTACATGTGATGTGGCTGAGATTATACTTTCTTGTAATTATTTTTGGTGTCGTTGTCATATTACCATTATATAAACAGTACTATGTTTTCGTTACTGAGATATATGAAA
>OZ024743.1:288972527-288975027 GCA_964016885.1 Eledone cirrhosa | reverse complement strand
TTGTAGGGTACACGTGTGATTGTGTGCAGAAGGGAAGATATTGGTAGATGTGCGTGGCTTCAGTCTATATGTGTGTGTGTTTGTGTGTGTGGCGACGTGGGTGCCTCAGTGTGCATACTGGTATGTGTGTATGTAAGTCTGTGAGTTTTTAGTTGTTTTTTTTTTGTGTGTGTATAAGTGTGAGTGCGTGTGTGTGTGGGGGGTCTTTTCTGTTGTTTCTATGCGTGTATTACCACGTGTGTGTTGAATGTGTGTGTGTGTGTGTGCATGTGCGTGTGTGTATATACACAATCATAGATGCATGTACATATATATGTACATACATACACCCACATACATAACTATGAATTAAAATACAGAAGTCTAAGAGGGGTCACGCATAAAAATTTACAAGATAGCTTAACATAGAAATATGGTATAAAAATATATGCGAGTAATATTGAAGGTGTTATTAAATACCTAAGCAAGGATGTCAATGGCTATATTTAATCTGGGCCGAGGATTTTGGAAAAGAAAGAGTGAAAATTTGTATGTGGACAAGAAGGCCTGATTGCAGTTCTAGAATTGAAAAGCATAATTTTAGTTGCTGAATGTTATATTTTAATTTTGTCACTGAGAAATTTTACTTACGATTTCTACAGCCTTTTCTACACAACCTCTTCCATCTCCAGTTTTAATTTTCACGACTTATTCGACTATATTATTAACATTGGCAGAATCGGAAGAGCGTCGTACACCATGCTTTGCAGTATAGTTACGGCCCTTTAAATTCTGAGTTTAAATCCCGCCGAGGTTAGCTCTGCATTTCATCTTATAGGGTCGATAAAATAATGCAGTGGGATCGATTTAATTGACTTTCCCCCTCCCCTAAATTGTTGGTTTTGTGTCTAAACCATTATTAAGATATGGCTTACGGTAGCCTTTCACAATAGAAGGATATAAATTTTCAGCCGTTTAACATATCCAATTTCTTCGTTATGTGTATATATATATATATATATATATATATATATATATATATATAATATATATATATAATATGTAGGAGGTGAGTTTTATTGTAGTACAATAAAGCAATGCAGATATCGGATAAGAAGCACTCTACAGTTTGTAGGACTGGAGTATACATAATATATAAGATCAAAAGATGGTTAAAGGAGTTCCATATATTTTATTATGCGCATTTCAAAAACAAACATCATCATGCAATAATATTTGTGTTTTCATCAGATAAAACAGGAGAACATGATATGAAGGCTAAAAAACACTTGTGGATAGTGCAGTTTTAAATCAACATATCATTGATTTATGATATATGTTGATTTAAAACTGCACTATCCACAAGTGTTTTTTAGCCTTCATATCATGTTCTCCTGTTTTATCTGATGAAAACACAAATATTATTGCATGATGATGTTTGTTTTTGAAATGCGCATAATAAAATATATGGAACTCCTTTAACCATCTTTTGATCTTATATTATATATATATAATATATATATATAATATATAATATATATATATATATAATATATATATATAATATATATATATAATATGTATATATATATAATATATATATATAATATATATATATAATATATATATATAATATATATATATAATATGTATATATATATAATATATATATATAATATATATATATATATATATATATATATATATATATATATATATATATATATATATATATATATATAGAAGTAGTAACACAGTTAGTTCACCATATCGAGAAGAATTGTTTCACCTTATGCGGATCTTCAGCTCGGACTGGTAACGGTTATACGGAACCGTTGCGCACAACTATGAATATTACCTTCCAGTGTTCTGCCTCTCTCTCTCTCTCTCTCTCTCTCTCTCTCTCTCTCTCTCTCTCTCTCTCTCTCTGTATATATATATAAGGCGGGTAAAATTCCCGAGATCCATGGACGAGTTCTCTCCAGCGGTCTCTGTCCCTCATTATCGCTGCCATATCCTGTGTCTCCAACAGACCAGTGTCTGTCCTTAGGGCATCAACATTCGTTAACCTTGGTCTTCCTTTTCTAGTGTGTCCATGTAGGGGCTCCCACAGGAGCACTGAATGCAATGTCAACTCTGGATGTCGGTGAGCATGTCCAGCTAACCTCAGTCTCCTCTGTGTCACTTTTGAGCTGACTTTTGGGATGCTCCCATACAGCTCTGAGTTTTTCATCCTCAGTGTATACTGATTAATGTTCAGAGCCATCCTCAGCATTCTCGTGTAGCACCCATCCACCATCTGAGTGAGTTTCTTGGTAAGTGTCCAAGTCTCAGACCCGTACAGCAGCACAGACTCCACTACAGCAATGAAGAGGCGGATTTTCAGGTCTTCACGAAGGTCCGACTTCCACACCGATTTCAAGCTGTAGCACGCCGCCCAGGCTTTGCTCTTCCTCTCAACCACATCATCTTCCGTATTCCCAATCTTTGCTCCCAAATATAGGAAGCCTTCAACCAATAT
>OZ024743.1:288960027-288970027 GCA_964016885.1 Eledone cirrhosa | reverse complement strand
TGTGTGTACGGTGTGTGTCGTGTGTGTGTGTGGGGGTGTATGTGCAAACATAATTTGGCCACAAATTATAGTAGCCTAAAATATAAAAGTACTAACACACATGTATATTTAAATGGTGTCGCACGTTGTTTTACGTTTACTGCCATCCCATTTCTCAATAATTGTTTCTACTTTAGGCACAAGGCCAACAATTACCCAGTACATTACTGGTACTTTATTTTATCGACCCCGTAAGGATGAAAGGCAAAGTTAACCTCGACGGGATTTGAATTCAAACTGTAAAGGGACGTAACTATGCTAGGAAGCATGGCGGCCAACCCTCTACCGATACTGCCAATCTCCATAATGATAACTGTTAATGATAACTGTCAATCATTTCATAGTCATCATTAAAAACACATTCATAGACACAAATATACATATATAGCTACTAAGCTTGATAACAAAAAAGATAGATATAGAAACAGATAGACAGACGGATATATATATATATATATAGGGAGAGAGAGAGAGAGAGAGACGGAGGCAGAAAGAGCGAGAGAAAGAGGGAGAATGCTTTACTGTATTCGCTTCGGCTATCTGAGTTCAAAACCCACCATGATCAACTTTGCTTTTAATCTATTCGAGGTCGATTTAAAAAAGTAACAATTCAGTACATCTCTTTCTCTTTCTCTTTCTCTCGCTCTCTCTCGCTCTCTCTATCTCTTTCTTTCTCTCTCTCTCCCTATTTCTCACTCACTCACTCACTATCGAAGAAATAGTTTGTATTTGGACTTGGAGAGGGCATAGGCTCAACCAGGTTTATAGAATACCCAAGGCAATCTATATTTTACTGCAGCGCACCTATGACTGCGTCAGGAGTTACGGATCCATGCAAAGGCATAGATATATAGATGTATATGTGTAAATGCCTATGCTTATTAAACTCTTATGCATAAATACACTAATATATGTATAACATATAGATTTGAAAACTTCATTATACCCGTATACCTATACACTAAAACACATATAGCTAGACACATACTCACTCAAACACGCACAAACACACACACATATGAGTGTGTCTGTGTGTTGAAAGAGAATGGAAGAGAAAAAGAATTATAAATATAGATGTACAAAAATAGATACGCATGTATATAACCACACTTAATACCAAAAATTATATGTACCGCTAGATTTCAACATATAGACGCAGAGATAGATAACTTTCTTTTTATTTGCCACCAGGGCTTCAAAGAGTGGGACAAATACAATGGGGGGAGTTTACATAAAAAGCGTCCTCAATAAGGAGGAGGCAATAACACGATATAAAAATATAAAAATATAAAAATATAAAATATAACAAAAATAAATTGAATAACAAAATCCTCAATAGGGAGGAGGCGCCTTGGGGGGTCGTACACACACCCGAAAAAAGTGTGCAACCCTTCCCCCCAGGAGCACAGAGAGAGGGTGCTCCCTTGATCTTTCATCTTTCTCACCTACAGTCTGATGTAGAGTGAAGGCCCATTCACCCGGGCCATTCTCGCCACTTTCATCCATCTTTCATAAAAACGGCTGGGGTGCAGCACCTCTCTCTCCATCCTGATCCTTCTTCCGAAATGATATCAGAAGAAACGGACCAGTTGTTGGCCAGAGAGAAAGGTGTCTGACCTCAGTCCTTTCAGACGCATCCACCATACAACCTCTTTCACCATGGCTATTACGCACAGAAACATCGCCTCTTCTTCATTTTTGAAGAGGGGAGGCGGCTTGATCGTTACAATAGACTCGGTGGTCAACCGGATCGGTCCCACCCTTGATAGCAGTTGTTCGACATAGCCTCATAGATCGGCAATGCCCGAGCAGTGTACCAATGTGTGTGCAACGGTTTCCTCGTCGCACACGCATCTGGGACAGATCTTTTTCGAGGGGCCCCTACCCGGGCGCCCGTGTCTGTAGAGCCTTTCTCGAACGGGCAGAGCCCCTCGGTAGCACTGCCAGGCGAGGGACCTCTGGTAGTTATCCATAGGTCCCGGGCTGAATATCCTACCGAACAGGTTGGCCAGTTCGTTTTCCTCCATGCCTAGGGCTTCTGCGAGGGCGTCGTCGCACCTGCTAATCACCAGCACTCTATAGAATGACGAGGTGGATTCTCCACTGACAGCAGGGTCCGCCTGCCAGAGAGCCGTGATCGCCTGGGCACACTCGGTGTGCCAGGCGCCCAGTTTTCTCGGTCTTTGCTTGACCCAGGATTGCAGCTCGGTGAGCGACACGAGTCTGGGAAAGGTTCGCCTCACAAACGGGGCCTACACCGGTTGACCAGTGAGGAATACCTGGAGGTTCCATAGCCTTAATGCGTGTTTACGCATCATCAGCCACGGGATCTCCAGCCCTCCTTTCGAAAGGTGTTGACAGCAGATAGATCTCCTCACCATAGGAGCCCGCTTCTTCCAAAGGAATTGGAAGTGTGCGCACTCCATTTTGGCGAGCGCTTCCCTTAAGCAATGCACGACGGTCAGGCGGTAGTAGATGACGGACGCATTATAAGTGTTCGCCACCTCATGGACAGTTTGCACTCAGCCCCCTTCTGGGTCAGTGCAAACATTCTGTTCGTTACCTCACCCAGTTCTTCTCCACCTGGAGGTCTGGTCCGAACCAGGCCCCGAGAAACTTCACCGGGCCCTACGTCCAGCGCCCGACGACGCCATCGGAGGGCATCGATTTACCCCTCCACGTGCCGAGTTGCAAACCGATCGACTTGTCCCAGTTCAGCTTAGCTCCTGTAAACCTTTCGTACTCCTCCAGTAAGGTGCCGATCGCCCCGATTTCCGAGGCCGTCGACACCATTACTCTTACGTCATCTGCGTAGGCCGACACCGCTTTACACAATCCCGGTTCCAACGGGATGCCCTGCAACAACTACAACTTCCGCAGCAGTGGCTCTAGAGTCACTACATACAGAAGGGAGGAGAAGAGGGGGCACCCTTGTCGGATGGAGCGCGCGATTTGGAACGGCTCCGAGAGGTAGCGGTTCACCTTGACTCTAGAGCAGATGCGGCTGCTGTGCATGGCATTGATCTAGCCCCTGAAAACGGGTCAATAGCCTGCCGCCCCTAGCACCGCATCCAGGTAACCATGGTCGACCCTATCGAACGCCTTAGATTGATTCAAGTTGATCAGGGCCCCACCAAAGCCGGGTTCGTTCCCAACCTTCTCTATGATGTATCGCATGAGGTGGAGGTTGTCGTGGATGGACCTGGACGGGATAGCACATGTCTGCGCATCTCCCATCAGGTTGCCCACGAGAAGCGCCAACCCCTTTGTTAGCACCTTGGCCAAAATCTGTAACTGTATTTAGCAGAGTTATGGGCCTGAAATTACTTATATCGTCCCCCTTGTTCTCGTCCTTCCTCACTAGCGTCACTACGCCTTGGTCACAGCACAGGGAATTCTCCCGTTGTGTTGCCAGTTGCAGTAGACCGACTCGAGGAGATCGGGGAACAAGTCCGGCATAGCTAGATATAGTTCGTATGGAAGACCATCGAGACCCGGGTATTTGCGTTTGCCGCATTGGCTCAGTATGTTCTCTATCTCAGCGCCTGAAATCGGCTCCACGCAGGACTTCGCCTCCTTATCCGAGAGACGCGGCAGGCCGTTGAGGTATGGACCGAAGTCCACTTCCCCAACCGGCTCCCCGCCCCTTCCGAACAATCTGGCAAGGTGCTTTTGAAAAGCCTCGCACATCTGCTTAGGTTCAAGGATCACTCGTCAATGCTGGTCTCGCAAAGACCGGATAGTGGATCTACTCCCTCTTTTAGCTTCTGTCACGCGGGCCCAGCTAACAGCTTTGGTCCCCTCGTTTCCCAGAGCACGTATTTTGCTTCGGACGATGCAGCCTTCGCGTTTAGCGTCGAAGAACTGGCCCAGGGCCGTTCTCGACGCTAGCACTCTGGCCACGTCGCTGCTTCTAATTGCCTCTTCTACACTATCTACCAACTCCCTTTCCTTCCTATTTCTATTTGAGGCTAACTCATTACTAAATTCTATAGAGACTACTCTAATCTCTCTTTTGAGAGATCCCCACCACCTGCTGTTGACGATGGCGCCCGTCAACCGCTCCTTAACTAAAGTCCTAATCCGGTCCCTGTAAGCCTTACTTGCCGGTAAGGACAAGTTGAGCTTCCAGTCACCGGGCCCCTGTCTATGCGTTCTGTCAAGGTTGACCATGCAGGTCACTAACTTGTGGTCTGAATAGCCAACCATGAGCATTTCTGGACAACTTAAAATGTCCTTATCTTTATTTCTAACTAAGAACCTATCTAGGTACGACCTAGATGATCCGCTGCGGTTTGCGCAAGTCCAGGTTGGCGCAGTCGGAAAATCTAGTCGATATCTATCGGCCACGTCAAATCGGCCGATTAACTCTTTGAGGCTGTTACACCCCTCTCTATCGGGACAGGCCCCTACGTAGTCCCAACGTGCATCTAGGATACAATTCCAGTCCCCACTATAGCAAGGAGCGGGACGTCCCTAGAACAGTCTCCAGACGATGGAAGAAGTCCGGCCGCGTTGACCCGAAAGGGCCGTAGACGGCTACCAGCCTAAACGCTCCACCTTCACCACTGCCAAGGTCCAGTACCACTAGTCGACGCTCCGGGTCCAAATGTACCGTCTGTGTTGCGAGACGCAGATGTTTTTGCAGCAGAACGACAACCCCACGCCCACCTCCGGGCTGACAGAGCGTTGCGTGCATCTCAAAGTCATCAAAGGTGGGGGCCAGCTGTTGCACGTTGCTGATCCGGGCCTCGCAAATAACCATTATATCTATACGTTGTGACCTGAGGTTATTTAGAAGCATTGCTTGCTTCCAAGTTGAGCCCAGGCCACGCGCATTTAGACAACCAACTCTCAGCATAGCCATGTTGGTGGTGAAGAGAAAAGGCACTTACCACTCTGCGTCCCGGGTATCGGGCTGCACAATTTCCATGAGGGTGGGGGATGGGTTGTTGGGTGGGGGGGGGGGTTGTAAGTGTAGGGGCATCAGTGTGTTGTGTGGTTGGTGTGTTTGGAGTTGTGTGGGTGTTTAGGAGGGGGTGGGGAAATTTTTTAGGAGGACGCGGTTAATGGGCCCGACGCAGGGGGGGTGGCCACGTCCTCTTTAAAGTTGTTTTTTAGCGTTTTATATGTGTCCTCTGGGGCCTTAATCATTTTGAGGTGGGAGAAATCCCCTGCCTGGGTGAAGTTAGGCCCTTGGGTTTTCACTAAATTGTTGTTGTATACAATGTTTAGCATTTTTTTTTATTTCTTGTGTTTATGTATGTGTATGCATGTTTTTGTCTTTGTCTGGTGTTTTTTGTTTGCTGTTGTTGTGTGCTCTTTTGTGTTGGTGTCTGTGTTATGTTTTGGGGAGGGGTTGTTTTCATTTGTGTGTCTGAGGTATGTTTTCTTTTTTTTTCTTTTGATTGTGTGGAAGTGCTCCTCCTCGTCTGTCGACGAACGGGGGTCATCTTCCACGTTGGAGGGGAGGGATAGATTTTAGGGTTGTGTTTGCGGTGCGGGTGTTTTGGAAATTATTTTTTTTTAGTGGGGGTGGGCGGGTGGTGGTGGACAGTGTTTTGTTTTGGTTTGAGCTGTGGTTGTTGTTTTTGTAGTGGTGGTTGTGGTGATTGTGTTGGTTGTGCAGTTGTTGGTGGTGTAGGCAGGATTGGGGTTTTCTTTTTAAGTTGAGGACAGACAGCCCTCAGGTGACCTATGGCTCCACAGAGGTAACACGAGGGCCGCCTACCCTCAACGGTAATGTTAATAAAAGTTTGGTCATAAATAGATAGATAGATAGATAGATAGAATTTTTTTATTAGCCACAAGGGCACAAAAGAAGAGGACAAATACAAATGGGGAGTTTACATACAGGTATATGAAAATAAAACTATTAATAAAATAACAAATAACAATTGAAATCCCCAATAGGGGGGGGGGGGGGAGGCGTTACACTGCGGTTGTACACACCCCGAAAAAATGTACATTCCTCATCTCCAGGAGCACCAAGAGTAAGTACTCCCTTCCTCTCTTCCTCAACCTACAGGCTTATATAGAGAGAAGGCCCAACCACTCGGGCCAGCTTTGCCACATTCACCCACCTTTTATAAAATTTGCTGTGGTACAGCACCTCTCTCTCCATCCTGATTCTTCTTCCAAAATGATATTTGAAAAAACGAATCAGTTGCTCGCCGGTGAGAAAGGTGTCTGACCTCAGCCCTTTTAACCTCGTCCACCATATAACCTCTTTCACCATAGCCATAACACATAGGAAACCGCCTCTCCCTCGTTTTTGAAGGAGGGTGGCTGTTTGATAGATAGATAGATAGATAAATAGATAGATAGATAGATAGATAGATAGATAGATAGATAGATAGATAGATAGATTTCTTTATTTGCCACAAGGGCGCACAAGAAAAGGGGACAATACAAAGACACATGTCGGGGATTTTACATACATTCGCGTAAAAATATTGAAACAAACAATTATAACAATCGAAATCCCCAATAGGGGCAGACGCCACAAATGGGTTGTTTAATATTGTGCAAGTGCTCCTTTCTTCCTTTTGCTCTCTTCTTTAACCTACAGGTTATAAACAGAGAAGGCCCAATCACTCGGCCATTTTCGCTTCATTTACCCACCTTTCAGTAAATTTACTGGGATGCAGTGCCTCTCTCTCTACTCTGATTCTCCTTCTAAAGTGATACTTAAAGAAGGGAATCAATTGTTGTCCGGAGAAAAAGGCATCTGTCCTCAGTCCTCTCAATCTCGTCCACCATATAACCTCTTTCACCATAGCCACTGTACAGAGGCAAACCGCCTCTCTTTCGCTTTGAAAGAGGCTGGCGGTTTGATTCTTACTATGGACTCGGCAGTCAACTGCCTTTGTCCCATACGCGACAGCAGTTGTTCTGCATAGTTCCACAGGTCGCTTACGCCCGGTCAGTGTACAATTGCGTGCAAGATGGTTTCAATGTCCTGCTCGCATCTTGGACACGTCCTCTTGGAAGGATCCCTGCCGGGGCGTCCGTGCCTGTAGATCTTATCTCGAACGAGTAGAGCTCCTCGGTAGCACTGCCGGGCCAGAGACCTCTGGAAGTTGTCCATAGGTCCCGGGCGGAAAGTCCTACCGAACATACTGGTGAGCTCGTCGTCTTCGAAGCCTAGAGTCTCCCCGAGCATGCCGTCGCTCTCGTAAAGTACTAACCCTGTATAGAATGTCGAAGTGGAGTCTCCACTGATTGCTGTGCCGCTTGACAGAGGACTGTGAGCGCCTGGGGGCATTTAATGTGCCAGTCACCCATCTTCTTTGGTCTTCGCTTGACCCAGGAGTACAGCTCCGTCAGCGAGACAAGTTGTGCGAAGGCCTATCTCACAAACGGTGCCCACACCGGTTGGTCGGTGAGGAATACCTGGAGATGCCGTAGCCTCAGCGCATGTTTGCGCATCATTAGATAGATAGATAGATACGTACATACATACCTGTGTACGGACATGCATACATACGTATATACATACATTTGATTTTTTAGTCACTGCGATATATCAGTAACTGCCTCAGTACAAGCTGGGCTTCACAGAACCAGAAAGTTCACGAATAGTTAGGAATTACCAAAACGAGAAAAATATTTTGATGACAAACGACGAAATACAAGAGGAAGATTCAAAAGTGAAACGATAAATAAACGTGCATACAAAATGGCGGATGCTTTTGAGCAAAAATTACTCTCATTGGTTGATTAACCAATAAGACGATGAAATTATGGAACAGTAAAAATATGGAAAACATTCCAAAGATTCTGCATGTACACATGTACAGATGCAAAACATATGCATATGCACATACATAACTCAAAACACACATCAACACATACAATAACATCCATACATGCTAACACACGCACACCTGCAGAAATGTATACATGTCTGCCTAGTTGATGTCAAAAGATCTAGAAGAGTCTTGTGTCTATTTTAGAAAGTGACTCGCTCTCTATTGGTAAACATTTATAAAACAATGAAACCAGAAGAACATACACACAAGGTTTAATATATATTTGAGCGAAGCACTTGTTTGTTTTTTTTGAAGGCCATAATATATGTTAAGGAATATTCAATGGCGTAACCAATAATAAAAAAATATACATGAAATGAAATTGGCGTTAAATTGTATTTTTTTTTTACAAAATTGTTGTTATATTTTCCTTAAATCATTATTTTATGTTTATTAAAGGCGGTGGATTGGCAGTATCGGTAGAAGGTCAGACACCATGTTTTGCAGCATAGAGTTACGGCCCTTTATTATCATGTTTTGTAATGTGTCGTTTTATTGGCTAATTTCATCGTCTTATTGGCTAATCTTCCTCCTGTATTTCGTCGTTTATCATCAAAATATTTTTCTCGTTTTGGTAAGTTATATTGTTAATTTATATATGATTTTTTAAATTTATATTAACTATTTTTTTTTCAGTTCGTTATAACATGCTTATAATATTGGTTGTATCATATTTACTTGTATATTTGTCCATATATTTGTTCGTTTTATGTTAGATTATTTTATTATTATTATGTTGGATTGGCAGTATCGGTAGAGGGCCGGACGCCATGCTTTCCAGCATAGTTACGTCCCTTTACGATCTGAGTTCAAATCCCGCCGAGGTTGACTTTGCCTTTCATCCTTACGGGGTCGATAAAATAAAGTACCAGTAATGCACTGGGTAATTGCTGGCCTTGTGCCTAAAGTAGAAACAACTATTTGTATATAATATTTAATTTTTATTAATTCACCTATAACAATTATTATGTAAAATATATTTATTTAATATTGAATGTTTTTTGTAGTTGTTTATATTAAAAGTCTGAAAATATTTGTATACATCTTACAATAATATTTATAAGATCATTTATAAAATAACAATTATATAATCTAATTACATTACAACGATAATTTATTATTAATATATATCATGTTTAACTAGAGTTATTACAAGCGTTGCCTTAAAAAAATATTAAAATAGACCTGAAAAATGCGCAAGCTCAAAAGAGCCACAGAATGTTATAATAAACCTTCAAACGTGTGGGACGAGAGTTGTTGCTCAAAAATATTGTAATCATTATCTATCGTACACTCTGTGGCATCCTTTTATAAAAAAAGAGACTCATAACGAACTCAAGATGACACGATAATTATTTAAATGAATTTATAATATATAATTCGGGTTAAGTGCATTTCGTATTAATCATTACTAAACACCTAATATGAGATATTGAACATTAGCTTCAATAATTATCGTGTCGTCTTGAATTCGTTATGAGTCTCTTTTTTATAAAAGGATGCCACAGAGTGTACGATAGATAATGATTACAATATTTTTGAGCAACAACTCTAGTCCCACACTTTTGAAGATTTGTTATAACATTCTTTGGCTCTTTTGATCTTGCGCATTTTTCAGGTCTAGTATATATATCGACAGTCGATAGACAAGAGCGCAGACCCCATTTGCTTAAGGAGTGGGGTGGATCTCATCAAATCGGACAGAGGAAACGTTGGTCCTAACAATTGCTAATACTATCTCCCGGTCGCAAATCCAGACAGAAGGAGCAATGTGATATAAAGTGACTTGCTCAAGGACATAAAGCATCCCCGGACTGGGAATCGAACTCACAACCTCACGATTGCGAATCCAATACTCTAACCACTCAGCCACGCTGTTACACACATATATACATATATCAGATTATGCACATAGTTAGTTACATGAAACAAACCAATCCATATATATCCACGCGAGCCCACACACATTTTGATAAACTATAACGTATATATAATAGAAATGACTTCTCCAGAATTAGAACTCTTTCATTCACATGAAAGCATCATACGAATGAAACAGTCCTAGTCTTGTAAAAGTTATTATTATATAAAATAAATATGCTTTTTGTCTGCTAACTTATTGAGTAAATTAATTAACTCTGGTTTCT
>OZ024743.1:288937527-288955027 GCA_964016885.1 Eledone cirrhosa | reverse complement strand
ACTTAATGAGATATATATGTTTAGTGACTAGTTTCAATGATATCTCAATTCTCTTGCTATTTGTAATATTTGAAAACTAGGATCTGTTGTGCTATTGATGTCCACCTCAATGATTCTGTTTCTGAGAGTGATAAGGTTAGGGTTGTTATCCTGTGGAATGTTTATTTGGATGTTAATATCATATACATACTTATTGTATTAATGTGTTCTTCTTAATGGTTTTTATTTTGAATGTCTACATTGTAAGTTGGTATAATTTCAATTAGTTTACGAATGTTTTCTTTAATATATATTCATTGATTATACATATTTACTGTACTTCAAATGACACCCGTTGGTAAAGGGTCATTCTTATTTAATTTCATGATTTGCAACGATGGGTGTTTATTGTTCTGGAATTAAGAATACGTCCCGAATTACTATAGAAATAACCTGAGTGATGATAAAATATTTTCGTTCTATGTTTTTAGTGTCATTTGTGTTGAATTCTAAAATTTCAGATTTTCCCATCATATTTACAAAGTTTATTTTCTGTAGGAAATGTTTATTTTTAAAACAGGTTCTGTATTGTGACGGAGATAACAGTACTGTTTCGTTTTTTATCGTTGTGTTTCTCGTTGTTATTGTTCCTGCAATTTTGGATTATTTATAAATGGTGTAGTTTGTTGTGAATATTTAGAAAGGTTTCTGTTGCACATACCTTTGTAGGCGTTTTAATATCCGGTTCAGACATTGTCACAGGTTCTGTCTTACTTTAACGGCGTTCTCACATGTAGAGAGACGGAGGGAGAGAGAGAGAGAGAGAGGGAGAGGGAGGGGGGGAGAAAGAGAGAAAGAGAGAAAGAGTGAGAGATGTTGACAATTTACCTGGAATTGTAGCTGCGACCATCCCACTTTCTTTTCTGGAACATTATATTTAGTATCAGTTTACAAGTGTACACTGTATAGCAGTAACAGAAGAAAATAGAGCTAGAATTCCTTACAAGCCAAACGATCGAGTAAAGGCTTTATTACAAACCCACCACATAGTTGGATTATCAAAGTTTTACAACTAGTCAAAGTCACAGAGTTACCTGAAATTATACTTCAGCACCTAAGAAACAGCACACTACTTTACTTTTAAGAAGTTATAAACACACAATTAAACCTAACATAATACATTACAAACAAAGATATCCTGCAGCGCAATAGTTTACCAGTTTTGTTCATTGTTCTCTCGTTAAGGTCATTAGCATAACCCCTGCTGCCAAAACAAAAAAATTAGAAATAGATGCCCCAAATTTAGAATATCCTGCATTAACAATATTAGCAATCAATTAGACTATATTACTAAATATTCCACTAAAACTGGAATATTTGCTGTTTAAATATGCCATCATGATGGTAAGTCTATGTCAAATGCTGCCCTGCATGAGAACACTAAAACAAAATACACTTAACAATAATATATGTATATATGAAATATGCTACATAAATCAAATATCAGTTAAATTCATCAAAGATATCAACGTGCGACAAGCATATAGCAAACTCCACCTTTACAATGTTCATCTACATTTGGCTTCATCAAATGGGCATTACAGGAAATAGGTGATATGGACGTAAAAATCGGGAACTATACAAGGTTACTAGTAATACGAAAAGATAGGGATGAATAGATGAATCTATAGAAATACCGTATGATGCCCACGTTTTAGGATTGAAACATATTCAGCAGTGAAAACAGCTCAACTATTCTCTTACGAAAGTGTACTTACATAAAAAGCGGTAAATGAAAAAAGATAAGATATAAAACACGACGCTGAACTCTTCTCACTAAACTTTCGCAAATCGTATGTAGCACAACAAACATAAGCAATTCACTGAGAAAGTTAACTATAAATAATAAACACTAATAAACGAAAAACGAAAATATGAGGAGTTGGGTAAACCACGCTGAAAGCCATACAGAATGAAAATTATTTGTTAATATATTATAGAATTTAGCTCTATATTAGAAGGTGAGATTGTGAATCATAGTAGACAGACTTAATTTAAAACTAAATATATTTTTACAGTAAACACTGATTTATGTGACATAAATCTCGATAAATAATACGTATAGAAGCGGTCAGTAGCTTTTGACCAATAACCATTCGGGATACTGACCAACAATAACGAGACCAGACACACACAAAGGGAAAATCTGACACCATTCACTTATTAGAATAATCTAAACCTGTATAGTGTAAAAGCTGTAAATTTTGACAATGATCCAAAGGTGGAAATAGCAGAAGAATTATAATCGATATGGACGCACGCCTGGCTGTATGGTGAAGCACTTGTTTAGCAACCACAGGTTTTCGGATTGGGTCACATCACGGCGAACCAATGCTTTCTGGATGAAATTTGGTAGGCAGAAAATGTCCGGAAACCCGTTGTAAATAAATGTATATGTATATATGTGCGTGTGAGGAGGAGAGAGAGAGAGGAGTTCGTAGTACGGAGGCCGAGGAGAGTGCGGGTCCGACGGCTAAGCTCTTCCTGTTTCCACAGCAAATTCCAGCTCTCTCTAAAATATATATATATATATGGTCCGTGGTATCTACAGCAGTATTACTCGATGCAAGATTAAGTACAGAGTTAGTATAGTCGGCGTCTTCTTGTCTTCTTTTTTTTCTTTTTCTTCTTCGCCCAGTTATTCCTGGGCGTGTCGTGAGAGTAGCAGCCGGTTCCACCTGACCCAGCAGGATCCCTCCCCTTTGAGGTCTCATGGTACGCAATGTTTGTACGTTCATCCAACACCTCCTAGGCAGGTCGTAGTGACATCAACAGTTTCTACGACATGACATGGAGACGGCATTATATTTTACTAATTAGTAAAATGCAAATGGAGGGCCCACTTCGTTTTACTAATTACTATACTAACTTTAATCCTAGTACTTTAATATAACAATTAGTATCATAATATATACCTTCCTCTTCCACTAAACCTTAAGTAAACAACACGTCTTTACAATGATAAATCAGTAAAACCATATTCATTCGACTTTATAGAGCACATATATTTCTTTTTAATCTTATAATTCTTTGGAGAGTTATGTCCAAACATCCATCCCCTTCTTCATTCTTCCTGTATAAACTTGGAATACATTTCCGCGCATTCAATATGTATTATCTCCACATATATAGATATACACTTATGCATATTGTTGTGCGAATGTATATATATATATATATATATATATATATATATATATATATATATATATATATATACAAAGTGTTAAAATGATCAAATTTTAGTTTAGAACATTTATTTGCTGACAGTTGTTTCTTCCAGAGAGAAGTCTGGAATCATCGGAGCATAAGGATGTTGAAACATGTTTCAACATTCCTTATGCTCCGATGATTCCAGACTTCTCTCTGGAAGAAACAACTGTCAGCAAATAAATGTTCTAAACTAAAATTTGATAATTTTAACACTTTGTATCTCGGCTGTGTAATACACTTGAAAATTTGCATTGAGCCTTTTGTCATACCGGTAACCGGCTAGTACTTAGTACTACCCTACATATTTGTAGTTATATCAAACATATATAAATATAAATATTCTTATTACTATATATATATATATATATATATATATGTGTGTGCATATATATATAGCTATATACATATAACTGTCAATGTATATATGCGCGTGGATGTGTGTGTATGAGTATGTATAGATATCCTTTTTGAAATTATTATGGCTGTACTTGACCCATATAATCTGAAATTGCATGCAATATAGGTGTACATCAACTATAAACCTAATAAACCGACCTCAACTTGATAGCAACTAAGACTCTGTAGCTGAATTTGCTTATAAGGTTCCACGTAGCAAATTGGTCTGAATAAATTATACCTTCGAATTTCGCAAATGCATAGTTAAAAAATAAAATGATAAAATGATATTATATACGTAAATATATGTATGTTTGTATATATATATATATATATATATATGTATATGTATATATATATATATGTATATGTATATATATATATATATATATATATATATATATAATACACACACACACACACACATATATATATATATATATATATATATATATATATATATATATATATATATATATATATATATATATATATATATATATATATATATATGTGTGTGTGTGTGTATATGTATATATAGATATAGATATATAAATAAATATACACGGGTGTGTATGATTGTGTATAGAATATTATATTAATAAAAGGAATTCTAACTTTGTCTGATTTACTCGTTTTATTTCCAATCCTTTAAAATTTATAATAGTATTAGAATGAAATAGTATGGTTGAATATTAAATGTTAAGTGTTAATTGTCTTGTTCAATTAACACTTAACATTTAATATTCGACCATACTATTTCATTCTAATACCATTATAAATGTTAAAGGATTATAAATAAAATGAGTAAATCAGACAAAGTCGGAATTCCTTTTATTAATATATATATATATATATGTATGTATGTGTGTGTGTGCGTGCGTGAGTGCGTGCGTGTGTGTGTGCGCGCGCGCGCATATGCGAGCACCACTATACTTACGGTATCCCTAATATTAATATACTAATTCTGTATAAACCTTTCGAAACCAACACCACTAAATAAACCTTGATCATTACCTTCACTAGGTAATATAATTATTCATGCTGTAACTCAGGGCAGAAATGTAACTGGCTACATTAAGGAAAATCACCACCAAATTCAACGACACCGGTTTTCAGCTAATCCGTCTCTCCGTTTTTATTGGTACTAATATAAATGATTAATATGAATGATAATTACGTCCGTTTTCTACATATATATCTATTTACGCGAAAATCTTACCGCGGCTTCTGAACTAATTTTGATTCGCTTCCTGTTTTTCACACTCCTTTTTATGCATATTATTTACCCACTAAGGAATGTTTTCCAACTATTACAAGAAATAATAATAGAATTATTAATAATGATGAAGAAATGCCTTTTATCTCAACCTATAAACACAATCTTTAAGTTGTTAACCTTGCTTTTTCTTCATTTTAAATATTAATGCTCTCCTACCAGTGCTGTTTTCAACAACAAGAATGTTAGCTTTCGAAGAATATTTCGTCCATTTGGAACTCTTTATGCGCTGAGGTGTTTTAGTGTGCACTAGACCACCCGTTGGGTCATGTTCACTTAAAAATAATTTTTAAATAATTAAAATATACACAAAATGTATATAATGTAAAATGACATTGGAAAGCCAATATATATAATATATACGTGTATGTGTGTGTGTATATGTACATGTATATATGTGTGTGTATGTGTGGGTGTATGTGGCCTATATACACTGATCACAGACACACATACACATATATCCTGTCCTAACACAAGTTATAAGATACATATAACTTAATATTCAGTCACCAAATTCAAATTAGATACAGTAATGCTGTATTCGAATCTTTAAAGTCACCTGTCATAATTTCATTCAACAACACAACCAGCTCTCTCCCCCTCTCTCTCTCTCACAACTACTATCTGGGTTTGTATTCACATTTCAATGGTACCTTACTTTCAAAGTATTTTCCCATTATGCGCTGATTTGGCTATTTATAAAGGTACCCGAAAAAACCCCGCGTATCTCGGGAACCCGTGGTCCGATTTACGCGAAACTTGTCTTTTCACTGTATTATTCACAAGTATTTTCACAAAGAAAATATCAAATCATTTTTCACTAATAGCTATCCAAACAGTCCATTTCAAAATTCGTTTTTCTATATCTCTATGGATGCTTGACTGTTTGTTCTGAAAGATTTTTCTGCTTAAAAAGTTGCAATGTTAATGAAAAGTTGGTTTTATTTACGAAAATTTGAAAGAAATTATTCTTACTTGTCTTAGTTTTTCCTTTTCCTTTCATTTTCTGACGTCGGAATCAACATTTTCTCATATTTAAGCTGTTACAGTTTGTTCAAAAGAATGCTTTTGATGACAACATTCTTAGTTAACTGGGTATACTTCAGAAACACTCTGATATTTCCTTTTCGTTTTCCGCGGCAAAGGGGTACATACAGTTGACCGTGTTGGAATACAGGTCGTTCCAGATAAATCAAGACGTTTTCCATAGTTTGTCCTTGTGCTTTATGAATAGTCATAGCGAAGCACGATTGAACTGGGAATTGGCTTCGCTGCAAAGGGATATCCTCACCTTCGGATAGATTAATTCTTATTCTAGGTATCATAACTGTTTCTATTTTAGGCACAAGGACAGCAATTACCCAGTACATTACTGGTACTTTATTTTATCGACCCCGTAAGGATGAAAGCCAAAGTGAACCTTGGCGAGATTTGAACTCAGATCGTAAAGGGACGTAACTATGCTGGAAATCATGGCGTCCGACTAGGTATCATAACGATCTCATTTCTGAAAGCAGCAGTGTTGATTCTTGCTACTATGAAATAGTCGTGCAGTTCTTCCACGATCATGCGCGTTCTATTACAAATCCTTGGAGGATTCAAGTTTCTCATAAGATTTATTGGCGATCCTTTTTTCAATTCCAAGTTATGTGGTGGCAGTCCTGATAGTTCAACCGAATCAAGAATTCAGTTGGGAAATGAGTGGCATTGACACCATCACTCACAGAATTATAGGATCGGTACTCTTTTATGGTTCCAGGGAAGCGTTTGATACAGGTGGAATTGATGCTTCTCATCATTCCATTGAGAGGTGCTAAGATGCAATTGTTCGAAAACACTTCAGCTGGATTGTCGAATGAGGGGTAGATGAAATTAATACATTCTTCCATAGTAGTTGCTTGGAGAACCATTTCTTTTGGTAAAATAATTTCCTCATTTTCAGTTATTTTTATCTTATCTTCTCCAATATCCAATAGAAACTGTGAATAGTCTCCTGCTCCCCCACCCAATCGCATGTTTGTCTTCAACTGAAATCTTTTGAAGCTTCGCCATAAGTAGGATTTTTTAATGCAGGCGTTTTGCACGTCCGCTTCATTTCCCCTTTTCACTGCCCGAAGAAGCTGACGGAAATCGCCACAGCAAATTGTCAAAATTCCACCGAATGCCTCGTTGTTGTCGCATATGTCACGCAGAGTGAGGTCAACAGCTTCGAAGCTTTCTCTCTGAATCATAGGACACTCATCCCAAACAATCAGCCTTGTATGCTGGAAGAGGTTTGCCGTCTTTGAGTTTTTATCAATGTTGTACAGACCATTTTCTTTCACTACTATCGGTATTTTGAATCTAGAATGCGCTGTTCTTCCCCCATGCATCAGTGTTGCGGCAATGCGAGATGACGCAACAGCAATAGTCACGTCACCGTTTCACCTGACTTTTGAAATAATTAAGTTAATCAGGAATGTCTTTCCTGTTCCACCTGGAGCGTCAATGAAAATCAATGCAGATGTGTTCTTCTCTAAACTGTTACAAACGAAGTTGTACGTGTGTTTTTGTTCACTATTCAATAGAGGCTTCGTCTCTTCTACAAATCGTCGCTGCTCTTCTCTGCTGTATTGCAATAACTCCAAATTGCCAATATCCTGATTAGCAACATTATTATAAGACTTTTGCCCAGGTCGTTAAGTTTGTCTTCAAAATACAGAAGCATTGACCCGAAAGAAGATTTGATTTTCCGGGGGTAGATGAACTTGAAGGCGAACTACGGCCAGTTCTCTCTCATGAATTGGAAATCCAAGTATCAAGGCAACAGCTTCTGAAGGACCGATATATCTTCCTGTTAAATACTGTATTATCTCATCTTCACTGTTCACTCCAAACATTGCCTGAACACTGCCCTTCATGGTATATTTGATAACGTATTTGATCGATTTCACGGAAGAGCACATCTCTATGTTTAGGTGGCAGTTGAACAGTTTTAATAGTTTCATATTGTAGGGAACCACCCATTCCGAAGTTATATTTCGGCTTCCCCTTCCTTCTTGGTGCCCCTCAAATCCTCCCATTCCTGGAGACCGTCTTCTGTACACAGGATAAGAGTCCTCACCACACAATATATATTCATTGAAAGGCTTAGGGTACCGCTTACTGCACGTTCCATCTTTCCTATACGGCGAATTGTTAGAGCAATTCGGACCGTGGATCATGTGCTTCAGCACCAATTCATGACACTCTGGATCTTTGTTTGGATCTGGTATTTCGGCTTGAACAAATTTATCATATTCCTGCGGTCTGGGCTTGGAAGCTTCATTGAGCCATAGCAAACAGTGCACACGAGGAAGACCTCGCTTTTGATATTCAACTGTCAGCACGTAAGCAATGCACTTGCCAAATAGGCCATCTACTCCAGTAAGATACTTTCTTAACAGTTTCCGCTTCAGGTCAAATACTCTGGCAATTAAATCTGGCCTGTCATGTGGCTTCTGATTCGGGAATAGATTTTGCCGGATTTCGGGCCAGTTTCGATTGCATGTCATTGTGATGAAGAACGAAGGATTGCCGTACTTCCGTATGTACATCATGGCATCCTGGCATCGCTCCATCATATATCTCGGTCCACCGACAAATGTGGAAGAGAGTATGATTCGCCTGCCAATATTTCGAAAATCGTCATCATCATTCAATGCGTCAGTAAGGCCCTTGTATGTTGTAGATCGTAATGATGTTTGATTCATCCGGATGTATTGCAGTCTATCTCCTTCAATCTTCGCAACCATGTCGACCAAATATTGCTGAAATAAACGACCCCCTCTAAGAAGTTGGTTGAATTCATTCTCATGGTTCATTATTCGATAGGCATAGTAGCGCATTGGCGTCAATTCCTTGTTGTTGCTCATTAACAACTCATGATGCCATCCGTCATCGCCAAAAGGAAAAAATAGAACATACTGCAAAATGTCATAGGACCGATGGGACTCTGAGATTATTTGCAATTGTCCGCTTTTTTCTTTCAACACAATGTGCCGTGGTTTTGCTTGAAGTTCGGTGCTGTTTTGTATAATAACGGCAACTTCGTTTTCAGTTTGTGCATTGAATCTTCTCTTATGTTCCATTACTGGTCTCCTATCAGGATCAATAATAATCGAAGCTTCGGGAATATTTTTAATTTGTTCTTTTGCCATTCGAAATGAAGCAACGTAAGGGTTATATTGTCTGAGTATTATTTTTAATAATTCAACTATTTAACGCTGAATGCCATCGTTATTGAGTATCCTGATCCTCAAATCAACACTATCCCGAGGATCCAAGAAGTAAATTTGAAGAAATTGGGGTTGTTCGTTGGGATTAGGGATTAGGGATTAGCGATGTAATGGTGAATTTGACCATGAATAACGATAGAAGGATTCCATCCACTCCTTGAGGGACGAACTTCTTCGGCCCCAAAATATGTCATTTGGAACAGGCAGTTGTATTGTCTGATGTTCTTCCTGAACTCGTTTGCCCTAGGTTGATCAGTACTAAATAAACTGTGAAGTTCCTGGGGGTAAAGGCTGCAGATTCCTCAACCTGACTTTTCCATTCATACAGCAAAAGTTAGCAGTTTCACCATGAAAAAGCATTGCATGACAACAGACACAGATCTTATTCATCTGTCCAACATCATCAGAGAGGTCACGTCGTTGAACTGTTCTTGCTCTATCCCTAATGGTTTGTTGACAAAGACGTTCAGTTCTCCGAGCGTCCGATTCATGATCTCTCCTGCTTCTGTCTCTTTCCCTCTGTTCCGCCAGACGCGCAGCTCTCCGACCATCCGATTCATGATCTCTCTTGCTTCTGTCTCTTTCCCTCTGTTCCGCCAGACGCGCAGCTCTCCGACCACCCGATTCATGATCTTTCCTGCTTCTGTCTCTTTCCCTCTTGTTGGCGTTGACCACTATCTTGCTCACCTTCTTCAGCTCTCCTTTTCCGTGCTTTATTTCCACTATCGATAGACCAACCAGATGTTTTCTTTCTTCCTCGTCGAGGCATAATTTAAGAATCGAAAATCGTATTCACCTTAGAAAAAGTTCCTATTACCTCAACAAATATTTTTATAAAATCATCATTTAGAAATATTTCTAAATAATGAAAATATTGTCTGTTTAAACAACTCGTATTTTTCAAATCATATTCACTTAAAAAATACTTATTAATAATTAAAATATTCTGTTTAAAGAGAGCTGAAATATATATACTCAGTGTACAAATAATTTGTATTTTTTAAGTCATTTTTACTTAAGAATATTTTTTAAATACGCCAAGAAATATTTTTTCCATCGTGTTCATTCGAAAATAGTGTTTAAAAAATGAAGATATTGTCTATGTAAATAAAGCTATTTGTGAAATCAAATTCACTTTAAAATATTTCTAAATAATTGAAATATTCTTTTTAATAAAAGCAAAAATATAAACACCTACTGTTTAAAACCAACTGGTATTTTTCAGTTATATTCACTTAATGTTTCTCTGATAATTAAGATATTGTCTGTTTAAAGAAAGTTCAAATATAGATACTTGAAGTACAAATGACTTATAGTTTTGAAATCATATTCACTGAGAAATCACTGAAAAATCTTTTTTTAATAATTATTAAAAATATTTCTCGAATGATGAAAATAGTTTATGTCGATTTACGTCAAACTTGTTTTATTACCATTTCAGGGTTATATCACTTACAAGGCTATTTTTTCCATTATGCATCGCTTTGACTATTTACGAAGGTATCCTACACACACACACACAAACACACACACACAAATATATATATATATATGTCTCTAACTTAAGTACTGTTACACATACATACACACATGTCTTTAAGTACGTAAACACATGCACTGGCACACATACACATACAGATACACACGGTGGCAGTAGAACTATGATAGAGAGAGAAGGAAATAGGGATAGAGGGGGGCTTAAACTAAATAAAAATTAAGGACGTTGTCTCTTTCCCTATCTGTCATCCCCCTTCTCTCTCTCTCTTATCTCTTTATTTTCTCTCTCATCCCCTCACTCTCTCTCTCTTTCTCTCTCTCACCCTCACTTTCTCTTTCTCTCTCTCACCCCTCTCTCTCTTTCTCTCTTTCACCCCTCACTGTCTCTCTTACCTACAGAATGGACAACCAAAAAGCAAATGGATTATTTCTTTCGATATTCATTATAAAATAAGATAAATTGAATTTAAATGAATTCCTTGCTATTTTTAGAAAATTGAAAATATTGTCCATGAGCGATATACGCCAAATTTGTTTTATTCAGAGTATTTTCTTATTATGCAATTTTTTGGCTATTTACGAAGTTTTGCAGGGTTATGTTAATTTCGAGGTATTTTCCCAGTATGCACCGTTGTGGCTATTTACGAAGGTACCCCCAAAACCCGCGAATCTCGGGACCCGGGGTCAGATTTTCGCGAAACTTGTTTTATTCAATTTGTATTCCCATTTCAGAGGCAACCTGCTTTCAAAGTATT
The DNA here is from genome assembly GCA_964016885.1 of Eledone cirrhosa. Taxonomy (NCBI): domain Eukaryota; kingdom Metazoa; phylum Mollusca; class Cephalopoda; order Octopoda; family Eledonidae; genus Eledone; species Eledone cirrhosa. The sequence goes on along the minus strand of OZ024743.1, from coordinate 288,943,592 downwards.
TACCCATTATGCGCCCTTTTGGCTGTATTACATAACAGGCAAGCAAGCACGCAAGATCAGAGTTTTAGTAGTATATAGATAGATTGGGCTTCTTTCACCATACCAAAGGTAATAGAAGAATTCTTCATTATAATCATTTATATATACCATATATATATATATATATATATATATATATATATATATATATATAATCAATTAGAAAATCACCAACGGAGGGCACTCCATTTTGATTTTACTAATTGCTATACCAACTATTTACCAAAACAGGTGTCGAGGAAAAAAATGATTTGTGGTGGTTTCGCTCGCCGGACCACGAACAACGCTTCATATATATTTGTGTGTGTGTATGTCTGTACCTGCGAGAGCACAGGGTGTATATATATATATATATATATATATATATATATATATATATATATATATATATATATATACAGGGTGGGGCATAAAAACTGTTACAAAATAAAATGCAAATAGTTCTTGAATAAAACATTTATTTCAAGATCTGACTTCAACAAATAGTAAGTAATATACTATTAAACAACTGCACAAAAATGTATTCGAAATGCTTTCCTCTAACTCTCACCACCGCTAGAAGTCTTCTAGGAAAGTCTTCAATGACTGCACGAACAGTTTCCATGGGTATTTTCTCCCATACTTTATTCAGTTTTGATTTTAGAGTTTCAATATTTTGGCTAGGAGTAGAGCAGGTTTCACTCTCAAGAATTGACCACAAAGAAAAATCGAGAGGGTTGAGATCTGGTGATGTGGGAGGCCACTCTTCCTTATGAACCATGCAGGACAATGGTCTCTACACCACTGTTGTGTTATGCAAGCAGTGTGGCTCGTCGCTCCATCTTGTTGGAGAGTCCAAATGTCATCGCCATAAACAAATATGCACCATGGCATCAGTGCTCCTTCCAAAATATCCTTTATGTAAAGTTCTTTGTTAATTTTAACTCCTTGAGGCACACAAATCAGAAGAGAATTACCTCTTTCAGAAATGGCTGCCCAAATCATCACTGATGCTGGTTTCTGTGTTCTGAACACTTTTCCTACACTTGAAGGAATTGATTTGAGACTTTTTGCAAGTACTCGATCATTTTGATGATTGTGAGACTGCTGCACAGTGAATAAATTCTCATCTGTAAAGATGATGTTTTGCAGCGTGCCATCCTTGATACAGTTCAATAACAGTTTACTTCTGGAGAGCCTCTTTTCAATTGTGTCTGCAGAAAGAAGCTCCCTCTTTTGGAACTTATAGGGTGACATCCCCAGATCATTTCCACATATCCTCCGCATAGTTCTCGGCGATGTTTCTGCTTCTTCTGCCATTTTTCTCATGGACTTTCTTGGATTACGCCTTATTTTTTCCCTCACACTTTTAACGAGATTTGGTGTTCTTGAGGTGCGAGGGCGTCTGGATCGAGGTCTGTCTTTGATCGAGGAAGTTTCCTTAAATCGATCGATTGTCCTTTTGATCAACATTCTATTGATCTTAAGAATTTTCCCCAGTTTAAATATCTTGGGTGGAGTCAGGCCTTTTTCATGCTTCTCTATTATGAACTTTCTTTTCAATTCTATGGACATTGCAAATTGTTAATGGAGTAATGTTTTAAAAATTAGTTAATATGGTTATAGTGCATGGATTTGATACAAATATATTAGTTATATTAGCAACATAATGTATTTTTAAATTGATTTAAAACTTTGTAACAGGAATTATGCCCCACCCTGTATGTATATATATATATATATATATATATGGGGGGGGGGGGGTGTAAGTATCTTTTGCCGATGTACAAGAATAAGTATCAGCCTGAAAGTCGAAACACTGATGCTTTTCGAATGAAATCTCTTGGGATATTTGTTTTTCAGCAACAACGAAATAGATGAACGGCTAAAGATGACAAATGAAAGAATGTAATAAAAAAACATCACGAGAGAGAAGCACCAACACACATAAATGAATACAAGAAATCAAAGTCCATGTAAAATGATGTAACCTTCGATAAATAGAAAAGAATCTGACATTATGAAAAGCGAAAACAGTTTTTTTAAAACAAAACAAGTCATTTTTTTCCTATCTAAAACATTTAACCAAAAACTAGGTAAAATATATGTAAAGATTACAAATAGAACCAATGCAGCTCTAACATCAAAAGGAATAGATTTTTTTTGGGGGGGAGGGGATTTGAGTATGGATAGCGGACAGATCGCCACAAACCAAAATGCTAGAATTACAAAAAATATAACAATAAAAGAAAGAAATAATAATAGAAATAACCCAGATTCTACAGGATATAAACAACTGGAAAGTATCCAGAAATGACAAAGTGCCAAATATCTGGATATAATATCTAACAAGCATCGTACAAAGGAGATGCTTGTAAAGATATTCATCGATTTGCTAAATTAGTCAAAAATAACATCTGTATGGCTCACCGAGTATAAAACTCATCTCATCTCCAAGCCTGAAGGATCACAAGCACCGCAATCTACACTTTTATAACTTGTCCGCCTACATGATATATATATATATATATATATACATATATACATATATATATTATATATATATATATATATATATATATATATACATATACATATATATATTATATATATATATATACATATACGTGTGTGTGTGTATAAAAAAATAACATCAGTCTTATCGTAAATCGTGAATGCTCACCCAGAAAAAAATATCAACGCACGCCAGAGAGGATAGAAACGCTAATGTAAAGTCTAATAAGGATTTGATATATCGGGTACTGATCAACAAAGCCATAACTGATGACGACTGCAGAAGAAAGATTTGGGAAAATTAGCCGCGAGTAAGGTAGAAATAATTACAAAGAATTACATCAATCAAACATGTCGAAAGTAAACGGAAGGCAGTTGTAGAGATACAATGTAAATAAAGAATTTAAAATGTGAATCAATACCCTATCAGAAGAGGAATATTCCAGAGGGACTTCCTCTATTTTCTCTTCTGCTCCCTGGCTTTAACACTTTTAACCAAGAGATTAAACCACCCTGTTTGTAAATACGTGTATTATGAGATGGAAGTCAAGCCACCTCCTCTCTACATACGACCGGAAACTGTATACGGGAGATGACAAACTACTGTTTTTCCTATTACCAGTCTTCTTTCGATCTTAGGGGTTGTGGTTATTGTTGTTACCGTGGTTGTTGCCTTTTCGATCATGTTGCCTTTAAATAGTCTACATACTCCTCCAACAATCTCTAATTATTTCCCACATAGAGGCTTGGATGATCCTCCATTCTTCGGGATGGCGATCACGTTAAATTAAAGTGTAATTTAAGATTACTCGACACATTTATCTACACTGCGTTTCCCACAATACTTTATGGGGACCAAAGCAAGCCAAGAATTCATCTCTGCTGATTCTGCCATAAGTCTTACCTTCCCATATTTAACTCAAATGAGGTATAAACCTGAATGCATATCACATATGTACTACAATTTGTTATTTTTTTATTCTTAGCTACACTCTCCAGTTTAGTATATCTAAGCTTGTATATGAATACGACTAGTCTAGTTTATTTCTTTATACTCCTTGTAATGAGTTCGATATTTAATATTAAATACTTTTATGGTTTCCATACCTCCAGGGTAGAGAAAATAACCCCTAGTAAAGTACTGGAGTCAATATAGTTGAGTGGTATAAGTTGTTGGAATTGAGCCTAAATTTTGTAGAAAACACTATTATCATCATCATCATGGTGGATAGGTGGAATCGTTGTGACATCGGACGAAATGATTTGCAGTATTTAGTTTCATCCTTCCGAGGTCGATAAGGTACCATTCCCCTCCCCTCTAAATTATTGACCTTGTCTCGAATAGCTGTCGTTAATGAATCTCTGATACGCACTACAGCCAACACTCAATTTCTGCAATTACGAAAACGTTTTTCTGCAGCTCGTCTCCATGACTTAACTACAATCTTGAATAAAGTGCATACAATTTTGGGTGCATGGCAGCTACAGTGTTGCCAGACAGTCACGGGATTTTACAAGCTAAAAATGCGGTAGTTGGCCAGAAAATGACACTTGCGCTCTATAGGGATTTAGTGGAAGGTATGAACAATGATGGCCAGGAGCAACTCTGGGCGTTGACAAAGGCAATCTTATCAGGCTCTTTTGGAGAACCTTCCACGAATCCTTAGCCGGCAGATGGGCAGAGGGGCACTACCAGTTTGAAAGACGCTCTTGAAGTACTTAAATGCCAACAGCCAGACCTGTGTGAGAGGCACGCATGGCGACGAAACCGTCCTGCCTGCTTTATAGCCAGTACTTTATAAAGGTACAACCCAGTGCTTTATAAAAGATGAGTGCGTGACGAGATGGACGTGGCTGTTTTTCAAATCGATAGAAAGAAACCTGGAGTGGACACTTTTAATGGCCTTAATGTGACAGAGAAATCCAGAGTCTTGTGTGGGGACATCCTTGGAATTACCCTTTAATGAAATCGTTTATTTCTAACAACATAGTATGCAACGTTAGAACTTTCGAAACACTAGCCACTTTTGCCTGTCCATAAAGGGCCTTTACTGGATTTTCTAAGCTATTTATAGCAAACATCTATATTTACAGTTATTTTTCTGCGTCCGAGTTTACTCAATTTTCTATGAACCTTTAAAATTTCTATTATTGTTAAGTCTACTATATTCACTTCTTTGATGTCCCCCATCCTTTAAATCCCACTCTGTTTTGTATATAATGCCCCAAATTTCTTGGGCCTGCATGGCCAATAAATCAGAAACAATTATTATTATTACATTTCTCTGCGAAATGATTATCAAATACCGTGGATACGGTTATATAATTTTTGCTTACAAAAGGAATGCCTCCTGAACTTTTGACCATAAATTGCAACTTCTTATTTAGAAATATTTTATTTTCAGAGATTTTCCATTATTCTTTCATGCCATCACAAAATGAACAGCATAACTCTTTCTCTCTCATATACACTTTCTCATTTTATTTCAATACCAGCACACTTCCAGCATTAGCATCTGTTGTTACTCCTCCCACCACCCCCAGTGCCACAAAAAATAATACTTCTATTTAAAAGAGTATCACTAGCAAAAGAGACGAAAATTTCAACCCTAAATGTATCATCATTTTATTAAATATCAGTGAAAACAATATTATTGGTATAAACAAAATATTAATGGCAACAGTATAAAAACATGATCAACAACAACAAAGCTTCACTATTCACTACAACAGAAAAGATAGACTCCACCAAGAACAACACCAACAACAATAATTGCAACAACGAAAAGACCAGCAACGACACTACTATAATTGCTCAATTAGATAACATAAAGAGCAACAACAAGATTTGTTCGCATCAACATCAGCAACAATAGCAGAACATTTCAAAATCTTCCGACTTCACAAGGACTGAAAAATGAGGCAACAGCTGCCCAAACCGCTATTAAATCGCTGTATAGGCACATGATCTGAATACGTGGAAGTCGCACAGCGAGGTGACAAAGCCTTAAATCGATCTTTGGAGAGCCTGCTGCTCGAAACGAAACAGATGTGTGCAGCTTTTCGGCCACATTTTGCACAACTTCTCAGGATGAGTCACTGAATGATTCTAGTTCATAGATTGTGGAGTTTTGTTGAACAGTAGTTGTTTCTTGTGGGTTATTTGCCAACTGGATTGTAAAGATCGTCCCACCGCTTTCTTTTGGCAGGCAAGTGAAAGAGGTTTCCTCAGTCTGGTGGCTATTACGATGGACGATGTTGAAATGACTCACGACAGATACATTTGTCTTCAACCAAATCCTCATTTACTTTTACAAGTTACACTTACAAAGGGGAGTTAAGTTCGAAACGCAAAGATTTCTGATAAGTACATTTGTTAGAAAGTGAACGAATACATTATGAATGTCCCGCGTGAGTTACTCTAGTGATAGACCTGCAAGATGGAGAGAATATGGGAGAGAGGTATGCTTCATTATAGTACTCTAATCAATTGAGAAGATCGGGGCGATCTCGGATCTGAATAGTTTCTTATT
>OZ024743.1:288927527-288932527 GCA_964016885.1 Eledone cirrhosa | reverse complement strand
TATATATATATTGGAATGAATGCTCTGAAATAGCGATATATATGTGAATATAGACATAGAATATTCGAAAATATTCTGTATGTTTATAATAAACATTTTGAAGACCTAATCGCTATAGAATAGAATACGTCACGTATTACAATTAGATTCTCGATAAAAGCAAGGGAAGTAATCTACGCGTTTCATTCTTGTTAGAACTCATCAGGACTACATATCCAGTGCTTTTATCGAGAATGACACAGCTAGAGACTTATAGAATACTTAGCTGTGTACAGGAACTGGTTTGAAAGAGCGGTTGCCGGTCCGGCAGAAATTAGAAATTGGAATGAATGCTCTGAAATAGCGATATATATGTGAATATAGACATAGAATATTCGAAAATATTCTGTATGTTTATAATAAACATTTGAAGACCTAATCGCTATAGAATAGAATACGTCACGTATTACAATTAGATTCTCGATAAAAGCAAGGGAAGTAATCTACGCGTTTCATTCTTGTTAGAACTCATCAGGACTACATATCCAGTGCTTTTATCGAGAATGACACAGCTAGAGACTTATAGAATACTTAGCTGTGTACAGGAACTGGTTTGAAAGAGCGGTTGCCGGTCCGGCAGAAATTAGAAATTGGAATGAATGCTCTGAAATAGCGATATATATGTGAATATAGACATAGAATATTCGAAAATATTCTGTATGTTTATAATAAACATTTTGAAGACCTAATCGCTATAGAATAGAATACGTCACGTATTACAATTAGATTCTCGATAAAAGCAAGGGAAGTAATCTACGCGTTTCATTCTTGTTAGAACTCATCAGGACTACATATCCAGTGCTTTTATCGAGAATGACACAGCTAGAGACTTATAGAATACTTAGCTGTGTAGATTACTTCCCTTGCTTTTATCGAGAATCTAATTGTAATACGTGACGTATTCTATTCTATAGCGATTAGGTCTTCAAAATGTTTATTATAAACATACAGAATATTTTCGAATATTCTATGTCTATATTCACATATATATCGCTATTTCAGAGCATTCATTCCAATTTCTAATTTCTGCCGGACCGGCAACCGCTCTTTCAAACCAGTTCCTGTACACAGCTAAGTATTCTATAAGTCTCTAGCTGTGTCATTCTCGATAAAAGCACTGGATATGTAGTCCTGATGAGTTCTAACAAGAATGAAACGCGTAGATTACTTCCCTTGCGTTTATCGAGAATCTAATTGTAATACGTGACGTATTCTATTCTATAGCGATTAGGTCTTCAAAATGTTTATTATAAACATACAGAATATTTTCGAATATTCTATGTCTATATTCACATATATATCGCTATTTCAGAGCATTCATTCCAATTTCTAATTTCTGCCGGACCGGCAACCGCTCTTTCAAACCAGTTCCTGTACACAGCTAAGTATTCTATAAGTCTCTAGCTGTGTCATTCTCGATAAAAGCACTGGATATGTAGTCCTGATGAGTTCTAACAAGAATGAAACGCGTAGATTACTTCCCTTGCTTTTATCGAGAATCTAATTGTAATACGTGACGTATTCTATTCTATAGCGATTAGGTCTTCAAAATGTTTATTATAAACATACAGAATATTTTCGAATATTCTATGTCTATATTCACATATATATCGCTATTTCAGAGCATTCATTCCAATTTCTAATTTCTGCCGGACCGGCAACCGCTCTTTCAAACCAGTTCCTGTACACAGCTAAGTATTCTATAAGTCTCTAGCTGTGTCATTCTCGATAAAAGCACTGGATATGTAGTCCTGATGAGTTCTAACAAGAATGAAACGCGTAGATTACTTCCCTTGCTTTTATCGAGAATCTAATTGTAATACGTGACGTATTCTATTCTATAGCGATTAGGTCTTCAAAATGTTTATTATAAACATACAGAATATTTTCGAATATTCTATGTCTATATTCACATATATATCGCTATTTCAGAGCATTCATTCCAATTTCTAATTTCTGCCGGACCGGCAACCGCTCTTTCAAACCAGTTCCTGTACACAGCTAAGTATTCTATAAGTCTCTAGCTGTGTCATTCTCGATAAAAGCACTGGATATGTAGTCCTGATGAGTTCTAACAAGAATGAAACGCGTAGATTACTTCCCTTGCTTTTATCGAGAATCTAATTGTAATACGTGACGTATTCTATTCTATAGCGATTAGGTCTTCAAAATGTTTATTATAAACATACAGAATATTTTCGAATATTCTATGTCTATATTCACATATATATCGCTATTTCAGAGCATTCATTCCAATTTCTAATTTCTGCCGGACCGGCAACCGCTCTTTCAAACCAGTTCCTGTACACAGCTAAGTATTCTATAAGTCTCTAGCTGTGTCATTCTCGATAAAAGCACTGGATATGTAGTCCTGATGAGTTCTAACAAGAATGAAACGCGTAGATTACTTCCCTTGCTTTTATCGAGAATCTAATTGTAATACGTGACGTATTCTATTCTATAGCGATTAGGTCTTCAAAATGTTTATTATAAACATACAGAATATTTTCGAATATTCTATGTCTATATTCACATATATATCGCTATTTCAGAGCATTCATTCCAATTTCTAATTTCTGCCGGACCGGCAACCGCTCTTTCAAACCAGTTCCTGTACACAGCTAAGTATTCTATAAGTCTCTAGCTGTGTCATTCTCGATAAAAGCACTGGATATGTAGTCCTGATGAGTTCTAACAAGAATGAAACGCGTAGATTACTTCCCTTGCTTTTATCGAGAATCTAATTGTAATACGTGACGTATTCTATTCTATAGCGATTAGGTCTTCAAAATGTTTATTATAAACATACAGAATATTTTCGAATATTCTATGTCTATATTCACATATATATCGCTATTTCAGAGCATTCATTCCAATTTCTAATTTCTGCCGGACCGGCAACCGCTCTTTCAAACCAGTTCCTGTACACAGCTAAGTATTCTATAAGTCTCTAGCTGTGTCATTCTCGATAAAAGCACTGGATATGTAGTCCTGATGAGTTCTAACAAGAATGAAACGCGTAGATTACTTCCCTTGCTTTTATCGAGAATCTAATTGTAATACGTGACGTATTCTATTCTATAGCGATTAGGTCTTCAAAATGTTTATTATAAACATACAGAATATTTTCGAATATTCTATGTCTATATTCATATATATATATATATATATATATATATATATATATATATATATATTTATATATATATATATTTATATATATATATATATATATATATTTATATATATATATATATATATATTTATATATATATATATATATATATATTTATATATATATATATATATATATTTATATATATATATATATATATATATTTATATATATATATATATATATATATATTTATATATATATATATATATATATTTATATATATATATATATATATATATATATATTTATATATATATATATATTTATATATATATATATATATACATATATATATATATATATATATATATATATACATATATATATACATATATATATATATATATATATATTTATATATATATATACATATATATATATATATATATATATATTTATATATATATATACATATATATATATATATATATATATATTTATATATATATATACATATATATATATATACATATATATATATATATTTATATACATATATATATATATATATATATACATATATATATATATATATATATATATATATATATATATACATATATATATGTATATATATATATATATGTATATATATATATAAATATGTATATATATGTATATATATATATATAAATATGTATATATATGTACTATATATATATATAAATATGTATATATATATATATAAATATGTATATATATGTATATATATATATATAAATATGTATATATATGTATATATATATATATAAATATGTATATATATATATATATATATATATATATATATATATATATATATATATATATATATATATATATATATATATATATATATATATATATATATATATATATATATGTATATATATATATATATATATATGTATATATATATATATATATATATATATATATATATATATATATATGTATATATATATATATATATATATATGTATATATATATATATATATATATATATATATATATATATGTATATATATAATGGAAAAATTTGAACAGGGACAAAACAGAGAGGCAGTACAACGAATGTTTATTAATTTCACGCTCTGGAGAGTGGGGTGTTGGTGGGGGACGACGTTTCGGGCACAAGCCCATCCTCAGGTGAGAAGTGTGTGGGAACAGAGTTCTAAGGGTGTGTAGGGGAGTGGTGGAGAGACATATAGCGAAAGGAAACGGTGCGAATGAAAAAATAAAAAATAAAGATAAAAATAAAAATAAAGCATGATCAAAATACAAGCAATGAGATAAATTTAAATATAAAAGCATGATCAAAATAAACTAAAATTAAAAGGGGGGTAAAACAGGTGGTGGAAGGGTGTGGGGTGTGTAGGGGTGGTGGCGGGTGGAGTGGGGAGAGGGAGACGGGGTGTCCGAGCGGGGAGGGCTGAAGGTGGTGTGTGTGTAGGTGTGCGTCTGTGTGTGTGTGTGTGTATGTGAAAGTAAGGGTTGGGGAAGAACGGGGTTGCATGTTCAGGAAGAGGTGTGTGGGAGGGGGGGGGAGTGTCTCTGCGTGTGTGGAAAGAGGGGGGGGGAGGAATCAGGAGGCTGAGGGTGTAAATATGTGGTGGAAAGCACGTGTGTGTGGGGTTTAAGCGTGTTGTGGGTGTAGGTGGCGTGTGGAGAAAAAAATGTTTTTGGGGTGTTTGTGTGGGTGAGTTATATAGGTGATTACGTAAGAGGATGGTTGAAAAGTAGGTAAATTCCGAAGATGTTTAGTGGATTCGTTGTTGGTCAATTTCTGCGTGTGTGTATTCC
>OZ024743.1:288926178-288927327 GCA_964016885.1 Eledone cirrhosa | reverse complement strand
TTTAGTGGATTCGTTGTTGGTCAATTTCTGCGTGTGTGTATTCCATGAAGCGATGGTCGGAAGAGGAGAGATGTGGGGTGCGCGCGCAACAGAAGTGGTCAAGCAGTGGGAGTGCTGTGTGTCTGTGTGTGCTGGGAGGTGGTCAGGGGGAATAGCAGCAGTCGGTGGAATGGTAAAGGGCTAGGATGGGTAGGTGTGAAGTTGGAGTGAGGAGGGTGTGTGTGTGTGTATTAGTAGAGGTGTTAGTGGGATGAGTGAGTGTGGAGCGAGGGTGTGGGTGGAGCGGGGAGAGAAGGGTGTGTGTGTTCTATGGAGGGAGTGTGGTGTACTGGTGTGTGTGTAGTTTGATGAAGAGGTGTTAGTGGGTGTTAGTATACGGGAGGTGGGGAGGGGTTGAATGCAGGTGTGAGTGGGGGTTAGTGGTGGTAGGGTGTGTAGAGTTGGTGGTGTACGAGGGTGTGTGGGTACGTGTGCGTGGGTTTGGGGGGTGTTAGTGATGTTAGTTGCGTGTGGGGTGGGTGGTGTAAGTGGGTGCGTGTGTTCGTGTGCTTGGGGTTAGGGGGTGTTAGTGAGGTTATTTGCGGGGGTGGTGGATGGAGGTGTTGGGTGAGAGGTGTGGGGGTGAGGGATAAGTGGTGGTAGTATGGTGTGTGTTTAGTGTGGGCGCGTGTATATATGTGCCGGTGGGGTGTTGTGCGTGTGATAAGGAGGGGGAGGAGGAGAAGAGGGAAGGGATGTTAGTATGTTAGTTGGGGAAGGGTGGTCAGATGAGGGGTGGAGTGGAGGTGTTTAGTATTGTTAGTTGTGGGGTGGGCGGTTGAAAAGGAGGGGTGTGTTACTGGTGTTAGTGGGGATAAGTGTGGGGGAGGGGGGCGGTCGAAGGCTAAAGGAATAGGGGTGGGGAGTTCAGGCCGGGGGGAGTGTGGGTCTGTAAGATGAAGATAGTTCGTTGTTCGACCGTAAGGCGATTGGCGGGTGTTCCGTGGCACTGGAGTAGGGCCACAGACTGTGAGATGGTGTGCGGAATGTCCAGGGCCACCAAAGTGGCGGGCGATGGGGGAACTGCCCCCGAGACGAATATCCCGGAGGTGCTCCGTGAATCGGTCCGCCAGGCGACGTCCCGTCTGTCCGACGTAAGTCGGACAGACG
>OZ024743.1:288893678-288911178 GCA_964016885.1 Eledone cirrhosa | reverse complement strand
ACAGTTGAAACTGAGAGCATGTTTTTCTTTTTTTTTTCTTTTTTCATCTTTTTTTCTATGTAGACACACCACTTTGTGATCCACCGATTCAACTGATTGAGTTCTGAAAATGGCACACAATATATTACTAGTACTTAGCTTATGGAATTTGATATTCATAGCGCAGAAGTGACTAACGAAATAAAATTCGTTTAGTTCAGGCATCCTGCAGTGTCTGTCAAATTAACACCCTTTATTATGACGAACCTACTTGAGACTATAGGGAATTCTCGGAAGCAGACGGTCATTGTATTTAATTAATGTCATCATCAGTAAATTATTCTAATGAAATTGAAAAGCAAATTCAATCCAGGCTGGATTTGAACTCAGAATCCCAAGGGATGAAAGGAATATACATATTTTAAAAAGCATTTAAACAACGACATTCTTCTCCTTCGGCCATCTTGACAATCGCGTTTGTTTTCATAATTTTTCTTGCTCTTTTTATATTTAAACACAAGATTAAAACATTATGAAGAAAATGTTGCATTTTTATGTTTTATTTCATTTTATTTCATTTTCCTTCTTATATTTCTTTATTTTTTTATTTGTGGAGAGAGGCAATGTTTCCGCCTAAATTAAACACGTTTACAGATCATTTTTAATCTTATTATTGTTTTCTTCTTAATACATTGCCGGTACAAAAACAACAACAACAACCAGGATGTCACCGACAATAACAAATAAAACAACACATCGACAATAATGATGACAACATCAATAAACAAGGACAGCAATATCAATACCATGATACGAATAGAAGACAACGATAGCGACAACACAGACGTCGGAAAGAACAACTGGGGGTAAAAAATGATATATTAAAAACAATAGCAATCTTCAAGAAGTTGTTATCAAATTGAGTGTGTCCGTCTGTCCATCATTTCGCAACTGCCCCACACCCATATTAAAATAATGATAATAGCATAACAACAACAACAACAACAGCAGAAGTAAAGACCACAACAATAATAATATTATGGTAGTGGTGAAGGTGAAGAAGTAGAAGATTGGTGAAGAGGTGAGTGCGAACAGTAATTTCTCTGTCTGCTACATAATCGGCTTGAAGATTAGAATGGGTTGGAAGGATCATCAAATATTTACAATATCTAATGAATATTTAATAATACGTATGGCAGAGACCAGTGGGAAAACAATAATAATCATTGCATTTCAGGTTTATTGCGTTGTTGTTATTTATGATAATAGTGATGATGATGATGATGAGCATGATAGCGTCGCTGGTGGTTGTGATGATGGTAATGTTGGTGGAGTGACGATGATAATGATAACAGTGATGTTGATGATGATGATTGGGATTATGATGATCATTGTCGTGATACACATATTCTTCATGCTGAAGGTAGTATTATAGTTTAGAGTGTGATAGTGCACATAGTGGAAGTGTTCATGTTAATGATGAAGCTGGTGTTGACATTGCTGTTGTTGTCAGAAAGGTAGTAAAGCAATAAAAACATAAATACTTTAGACATGCAGACAAACACACACACAATATATATATATATACAGAGAGAGAGAGAGAGAGAAAGAGAGAGAGAGAGAGAGAGAGAGAGAGAGAGAGAGAGAGAGAGAGAGGGGGGTTAGTATGCAATCTCATTTTCATATTAATTCCTGTAATATTTTAACGTGCAAGAGGGAGATGGATTGGCAGTATCGGTAGAACGACGGGCAACATAATTTGTGGCATATAGTTGTGTCCCTTTAAGTTCTGGGTTCAAATCCCGCCGACGTTAGCTTTGACTTTAATCTTTAAGGGGTCGATGAAATAAAGCACCACTTCAAACTGGAGTGTATTTAATCGACTTTCTTCTTCCCTCAATATTGTTGGCCTTCTCCCTAAATCAGAAAGTGTTCATTTAACGTGGACGGTGCGTATTCTTGTGGTTAGGTTGTTGAATTCTAGATTGTTAGGTTATAGGTTTCTATTCCCAGACAAGTTGATGAATTTTCCTCTGCACAATACCCTTTATGTGCGACTGCTCCAGATCAGTCAGCTTAAAATGAGTACTAACGGGACGCCCCATTCGGAAGGCAGGCTTGCATTCCCGTGAAAACGGGAATAAACGGTAATACTAGATCATTCATTAATTCTCATTCATTTATGCATCTTTTTCCCTATTAATTACCATTTATACTACATTTTATTCTCTCTATATCATTGTATTTCGCCTAATCTCTTTGTCTTACATTTTTCTTTCTTTTTCTGCTAGGTGAATGAAGGAAAATTAGTGACCGTGACACATTTCATGACCACCAAGACTTAGTAAGAGGGAGTAAGAAAGATGTTCTTAAACCGAATACCAGGATTGAATGTTGGCAACAGAAATGTCAGGTCGTAGTGTTAAACAGATAACGAATTTAATATATCACCCAATATATGATTGCGGCATTTCTACTCGGAATGCAAAGAGACAGGACAAATATTGTAAGGCATTCTCTAATAACTCCAAATTGGTAATTTATTTGACCTACACTGAAAGCGATGAAACGCCAAGTTGATCTCAGGAGATCGCTGAAATAACATCAGCGACTTTCGTAAACCTTATATATATATATATATATATATATATATATATATATATATATATATATATAGAGAGAGAGAGAGAGAGAGAGAGAGAGGGAGATACACACACAGTTATACATACACACATGTGTATATATATATTATATATATATGTGTGTGTGTGCGTCTGTGTGTGTGTAAATAGTTATATATCTAATTCTATGCGTAAATAGAAGTATTTGGTAATGTTTATATCATTTAATAAGCTTATGCATATGTATATAAATGTATCTATATATATGATGTATATGTAGGGGTATGTATGTATGTGTCTGTCTAATGAGATGACTCTATGTGTGTGTATGCATGTCTTTGTATGTAATATGTGTATGTATGTAACTATATATATATCTATATAAATTATTTATATTTATGTACAACACGATTATATTCCTTGTTATTTTCTTATTTAGAACATGTAACCCGAAACAATATTGACTGTGAAGCCATAAAATAGTTGTGTAATAATAAAACCACTAATAAATGTGAAGATGAAACGAAATGACAGACATACCGACAAATTGATAGGGGGACGCAACTAGGTTTTACAATCTAGAATAGGGTGCAAGGTGCACGTAATAAGTGAAATGATAGAGAGTATAGGGATGACTGGTAGTAAGATAATTCTGAAGAAGTACATTTGTAATACAAATAAAGCATTGAGAAATGTCAAAATGTATATATATATGTGTGTGTATCTGTTTGTGTGTGTGCGTCTGTGTTGTTGTTGGACCTTCGTCATTTTTGACGGTGATTGCTCCAGGGATTTACATCAACAGAACTATCTGCTCGTGAAGTTTTATTTATGAATGGCTGAGGTTTCCACCAACATACGCACTCTTCACGTAGTTCTCTGGGTGATTCAGTATAACCCCTAGAATTATAGATAACCCTCATTTCTGCCAGATGTGTGGAGGGTAATAACGTGAAATGAGCGAGGTTATGGTATCAACTATAATTTCACTTGCACACTTTACTCACTCAACGAATTATGAAATTAAGGTCCCTTACGAATTGTAAGGGACATTAAAGAGTTAGAAACTTATTAAGGTCCCTTACAATTAAAATTAGCTCAAGGAAACAAATTGTCGGGCCGTGTAATATAATTCAATATAAAGAGAGAGAAACACAGATATATACACATCTGTATTCAGATTATAAGGGATCAGAATTCGCTAGGTTGAACAGTATTCTATATATATATATATATATATATATAATATATATATATATATATATATATATATATATATATAATATATAAGATCAAAAGATGTTTAAAAGAGTTCCATGTATTTTATTATGCGCATTTCAAAAACAAATATCATCATGCAATAACATTTGTGTTTTCATCAGATAAAATAGGAAGACATGATATGAAGGTTAAAAAACACTTGTGGATAGTGCAGTTTTAAATCAACATATGAAAAGTAGTTTTAGATTGATGTGTGATAGTGGGGGGAAAAAAATATTTTTGAGGGGGGGGGGGGGAAAGAGGAGGAGATGAGAGTAAAAAGTGGAGGGGGAGGAGTATAATGAGGAAGGATGAGATAGGAGGAGAGATGGGTGATAGAGAGAGAGAGATAGCTTTTATAACTGATAAAAATATATTGTTTTACATAGAGAGGTTGAAAAACCGTTGGAAGATAATGTATAAATTAAAAGAATTTGAAAATTAACGAAGAGAAAAATAATGTAAAGTTAAGGTTTGTATATTGAAGGGTTTAATAATACTTTATGGAATGTTCTGTGGAATGTATGCAAGCAGAGAGAAAACAAGTCAGTGCGTCTATTTATTATAGAATCTAAATTGGATATAATGGTAAATTTTTCATTTAGACAGAGATTGCATAATATACAGCAAATATCCAAAACTTTATCAATTTAGAATCCTTTTCTCAAAGGCACATATATATATATACTTCTTTAAAAATATACCCATCTTTCTACCTTATTTCAAAGTTATTTAATATACATTATATAATATTTGTTACTCATTCTATATCACTCCTATTTATCACTTCCCTTTCTTCCTTTTCCTTTTCTTTTCTTTTTCTTTTAATTTCTAACCCCTAATCTGTACCTTTTCTCACTGTGCCTAACATAGAAACAATTATTACACAATACAATATATTCTTACTTTATATCACCTTGAAAAAATCCTTCGTAAACATAAACATTTTTTTGACGTTAGATTATTCATCCTCAATTCATTATTTTTTTCTCACTTTCATATTTCATCCTATCTTCTACTTTTTTTCACAATATATCCTTACTTACATTACCTTTGCTATTTTTAATAATACATATCAACATTTTCTTTCCATCGCACATATTATTAAGCCCTTAAATATTATTCTTAATACATATTAACATTTTCTTTCCATCGCACATATTATTAAACCCTTAAATATTATTCTTAATACATATTAACAATTTCTTTTCATCGCACATATTATTAAACCCTTCAATATACAAACCTGAACTTTACATTATTTTTCTCTTCGTTAATTTTCAAATTCTTTTAATTTATACATTATCTTCCAACGGTTTTTCAACCTCTCTATGTAAAACAATATATTTTTCTCAGTTTTAAAAGCTTTCTCTCTCTCTCTCTATCACCCATCTCTCCTCCTATCTCATCCTTCCTCATTATACTCCTCCCCCTCCACTTTTTATTCACATCTCCTCTTTTTCATCCTCCCCCCCTAAAAAAAATGTTTCCCCAATATCACACATCAATCTAAAACTAGTTTTCATGTGTTGATTTAAAACTGCACTATCCACAAGTGTTTTTTAACCGTCATATCATGTCTTCCTATTTAATCTGATGAAAACACAAATGTTATTGCATGATGATATTTGTTTTTGAAATGCGCATAATAAAATACATGGAACTCTTTTAACCATCTTTTGATCTTATATATTATGTATACTCCAGTCCTACAAACTGTAGAGTGCTTCTTATCCGATATCTGCATTGCTTTATGGTACTTCAATAAAACTCACCTCCTACACACACATATATATATATATATATATATATATATATATATATATATATATAAAATTTTAGGTTATCAATAATGTAGTGATAATATATCGTTACGTTAGAGATGAACAGCGTACGTGCAGGTTTGTTCAACGAGTATAAATTATATTCCGGAGAAATGTAGAAAGGATGAATATAAAATGAAAGTGCTTTTTTTAAAAAGGAATTTATTAGGTATTGACATATATTTCTGTAACAGACGGAATACCTATGTATCGCTGCTTGCGTAATCATATAATGTTAGCAAGTATTCGATAGCAAATGTATAATCAGTTGTCACTTCTTCAGAGATTTTGGATAAATTGGATAAAATCAGAAAAATTGAAGTATTTATATTAGTAATAGAGGAAGAAACAGAGGGGATAGTATATGACAGATGGTAAATTAATTTACTGCTAAACAAGTATATAATGGGTTTCTAATGAGAATACCATGAGTAAATCTAAATAAAAATTTTGGGAGTGCCAATTTTAATCTCTACTTGACCAACTGGACAGTGGACAGGGCTGGTCATTTGGTGCAGTAGTATTAATTATAAAGTGTCAATTGGGGAAGGGGGAGATTTCAATTGCTACTAAATAACATCAATGCTAGTAGCCAGCTGGTATATGCATTAGGGAATTGAATCAAGAAATCAGAAATTTCATTTTATCTATAGCAGTTTGTATTAAAAGGTAAATAATAGAAGAGTTGATAGAATTAAGACTAATAAAGAATGTTAATATCTATTTTGACAATCAAACGGGGATAGAGACAGGCGTTCAATCCTGGTAGTATTTATCACTGGGTAATTGCTGGCCTTGTGCCTAAAGTAGAAACAAGTATTTATAATATGAAAATGTAGATTTTAAGCGATGGTTACAGTATAACGATCGTTCTATTCTGTTATTTAATAAAATGTTTTTGGATTTCATAATACAAAATAATTCTACATTACATAATTTACAAAATTCCTGTCCATGGGATATGGGGGGGGGGGGCAGCCGCTATTATATCCCATTTTAGGTGAAATTGTTGGTTATTTTCACGCAGCTGCCAAGCCTTGTCTGCGAGTGTTGTTACATAACGCTGGCTTTCATGTTTTATCGAGTAACGATGTCTATAAAGGCGTGATTTGAAGGAGGTGGCTGTAGATCCCACATAGTACCACTTCTGTCTATCCGATTCGATAGTACATTTGTATACGATGTTGCGTTCAAGACACTGATTGTTCAACGGACACATTCCTGGTTGGACACAGTTGCAATTATAATTTTACGTTGTTGTATTGCCATGGATGGGTTGATGAGGTTGCTTATGTAGGACAGGGTGTTGTTTGTTGTTTTGTGATGTTATAGCTAATGTTTTACGTGTATTGTTATGTGTTGGAAGGCGTTTATACAACCGTTTTGCGTTAAGCTTTTTTATATGTTGTTCAATATTAGGGGCGGTTGAATATGAAAGTCGAATAGTGTTAGGGTTTAAGATTTTATTATATTTATGTGATGTTGGAAAGTGTTTTTTAACTAATCGAAAGAATTTTGAGGGTAGATTGGTTTTAATATCCTCGTTGATTGTCAAAATAGATATTAACATTCTTTATTAGTCTTAATTCTATCAACTCTTCTATTATTTACCTTTTAATACAAACTGCTATAGATAAAATGAGATTTCTGATTTCTTGATTCAATTCCCTAATGCATATACCAGCTGGCTACTAGCATTGATGTTATTTAGTAGCAATTGAAATCTCCCCCTTCCCCAATTGACACTTTATAATTAATACTACTGCACCAAATGACTAGCCCTGTCCACTGTCCAGTTCGTCAAGTAGAGATTAAAATTGGCACTCCCAAAATTCTTATTTAGATTTACTCATGGTATTCTCATTAGAAACCCATTATATACTTGTTTAGCAGTAAATTAATTTACCATCTGTCATATACTATCCCCTCTGTTTCTTCCTCTATTACTAATATAAATACTTCAATTTTTCTGATTTTATCCAATTTATCCAAAATCTCTGAAGAAGTGACAACTGATTATACATTTGCTATCGAATACTTGCTAACATTATATGATTACGCAAGCAGCGATACATAGGTATTCCGTCTGTTACAGAAACATATGTCAATACCTAATAAATTCCTTTTTAAAAAAAGCACTTTCATTTTATATTCATCCTTTCTATATATATATATATATATATATATATATATATATATATATATATATATATATATATATATATATATATATACCAGGATTTAACCAGTTTTAAACTGGTAAGAGCATTATTCACCAGAGTACTGTATACTTGGGATAGTGGTGTATGACTACATTAGAAAGATTCGGAGCATCGACTCTTTATATATATATATAGAGAGAGAGATTTTGAGTTTATGTTGGTTGTATACCAACACCTCAGTATGCAGGCTGGAGCACTCGACGAAGAGCGCAGGTTGGTTTGGTTACTCCGGAGTAGTGTAAAATAAAGTTAAATAAAAGTCAAATGATTAAAATTTAGCTTCGTTTATTACTGCTATATATATTTCAGTGACAGCCATCTTTGGCTGTGACCTCTTCAGGCAGTTTGAATTAGTATGGTATAGACAAGTACATATGTTGTTTAGGTGTATGATATTGTCAATACTCTGATATGCCCAGTTCCTTGTTGGGTTGTTAATTCACTGGGGAACTAACAACCCAACAAGGAACTGGGCATATCAGAGTATTGACAATATCATACACCTAAACAACATATGTACTTGTCTATACCATACTAATTCAAACTGCCTGAAGAGGTCACAGCCAAAGATGGCTGTCACTGAAATATATATAGCAGTAATAAACGAAGCTAAATTTTAATCATTTGACTTTTATTTAACTTTATTTTATATAGAGAGAGAGATAGATAGATAGATAGATAGATAGATAGATAGATAGATAGATAGATAGATAGATAGATAGATAGATAGATAGATAGATATTTGAATTTATAAATATAGTTTATAAATGAAAGAAACAAAACACCGGAAGCAAAATTACTCAGTTATATTGGATGTATATACGTGTGTGTGTGTGTGTGTGTGTGTGTGTGTGTGTGTGTGTGTGTGTGTGTGTGTGTGTGTGTGTGTGTGTGTGTGTGTGTGTGTGTATAAAAGAGAGAGAAATGAGGAGTATGTGGTGGCTTGATGAAAGAAAGGTGAGAAAATGGTATAAACATACGAAGCCAATGAAATATAGAGAGCGAAGTATAATTCGATAATTCGATACATAGTTGGCTACAAAGTAAGAAAGGGAAAGAAAGAGAAATAGAAGGACAGATACAGCACAGAATCGTAGAGATCAGAGACAATAAGAAAATTAATTATTGATCTCTATTCCTGATTCCCCTTATACCATGTATATTTATGGATGTCTCTGTGCTAGAAGAAGCTGTTCATAATATAGAGTATATTGCTAGAACAGATATCTAATAGGGCCGCTCTATTCGTATTTATATCGTAATCGCCGTTCCTTCTAATCACACCTCTTCATGTCGGGTGGTAAGTGCCAGCATGTGCAATGATGTCTTCCTTTAGGATATGTGACTCTTTATTACATCTAACGCTGCAGTGACTTCATCAAGGAGGGATCAATATTCGGACTCCTTGTTTGGTACATAAACATACACCAACCTAAGATTCAATAAATAAATCCCTCTCCTAATTGCATCCAGTCCATAACATATTCTGACAAGCAGGGGCTTGTGAGAATCCCTACTCCCGTCTGTGTAGTCATTTATGGTGCCAAGCCTGAATAGTGGACTTTCCATCCCAATCTACGGTACCGGAGCCACGGGATTTTGTCTCAGGATACGCAATGTTTGTGCGTCCATCCCACACCTCCCAGGAGAGATTACTTTTTACGGCATGAAATATATATATATATATATATATATATATATATATATATGTGTGTGTGTGTGTGTGTGTGTGTGTGTGTGTGTGTGAGCATGTTTGTGTGTGTAAAGTGCAGTGTAAATACGGATTGTAAAGGTCGATGAACAATAAATCCACTGCTCTCAATACAAGGACAACAACATCAATATAAGGCGTAGAAAAGAATACATTTTGTTATTTGTCCGATTCTGTACTTTGTGTTCAAATCATACCAATATCCAATCTGCTATTCATTCAATACCGATACATGAAAAAAATAAAAGTGCATGAGTGTTGGATTAGTGGAAATGTGATGGACTACTAAAATATCTTGCAGTATCTCTTCTGACTTCATTCTGAGTTCCAAATCCCAGCTCGAATTGTTTTGTTAGGCGTCTTGTCCGGCAGATACTACCAGCAATAGACAGTCCAATGCTCTAGTGCAGAAGATCGGCGTCTTTACCTTATTTATAGGCTACCAATTAGCAAAGAATTCTAGTTATCTTCCCCTGTCTTAAGCACGACAATACTAGCTATCTTTCCCTATCCTGCACAACAATGAAACGTTCGTCTATTTTATACAATTGTCATTTCATATAATGTTGAATTATACAAAACTCAACAGATGAGACAATGAGATGTTCCGTACGCTGTCGATTGATCACTCTAAAATTAGCTGTCCATTCCCCCTCCTTTTATACAATGTAGTCCAAGATATATAACAGAAGGTATAATCATATCTAGGATATTAACCACTCAATGCCTCAGTGTATCTCGCGGAGATCAGGAATTTGGATTTTAAGCCACATAGGGTAGAACACACTCTCTCTCTCTCTCTCTCTCTCTCTCTCTCTCTCTCTCTCTCTCTCTCTCTCTCTCTCTCTCTCTCTCTCTCTCTCTTTCTCTCACTCTCTTTCTCTCTCTATCTATCTCTCTCTCTCTCTATCTCTCTCTCTCTATCTCTCTCTCTCTATCTCTCTCTCTCTATCTCTCTCTCTATATATCTCTCTCTCTCTCTCTCTCTCTCACTCTCTCTCTCTCTCTCTCTCTCTCTCTCTCTCTCCATGTAATATATATATATATATATATTTATACACACATAAATAAATGTGTGTGTGTGTATGTGTGTGTATTTAAAGTTTCTTTGAAGCTCAAAACCTTTCAGTCGCCCCTCGTATATATATATAATATATACACATACACAAGTATATACTCGAATATTTATGTATGTATATATATATATATATAAATATAACGAAGGAAATGTGGTAAGGAACCAGGTGGACCATAACGCACCAAAGTACTCAATACTTAGGGTAGTAGAGTGGGTAATAGGAACGAGTAGGACCCCGACGGCTGAGCTCAAGCCGTTTCGACGGCTAATTCTGGACTAAATGAAAATGTTTATCCTGGTATATGAATAGCCGAGCTTCTCAGGGGGTAATTCCATATATGGTAAAAGTGATTGTCACAAGAATTGGTCAAAAGTTTGTTGAGACACATAATTCTATCATGGCAATTTGTGGAAGGAAGGGGTAGCTGAACTTGCCAGTAGAAGAAAGAGGGAGAGGGGGCGGAGGAAACCCAGTCGTGCGTTGATAGTGCCAACTACAGCAGTGCAGGAGGTCAAGGAAGTATACTAGGGAGGGGGAGAGGAGGGGGAGGAAGTCGAAATAATAAGTAAAACAATATGGGGTAAATATATAGAAAAAATACCGAGAATGTTAAAAAAACAATTAAATTAAAAAAAAAAACAATTTCTGGTTACTATTTCCTAAGGACAGCTATCAAGTCTCTCACTGGTACTGCTAGACTAAAGAAAAGTTTACTAGGTGGGACGGAATTATAATGAGACCCTTTTAAGAGGTAGTAGTAATCAACCGAGTATATCTTACGGTGACGGGTCAACAAGTGGGGGGGCCAAAATACTAAAGAAACTACCACGAAATAATAATTCAGAGTCCCGAGACTAATACGAAATAATTGTTTCTACCCTAGGCACAAGGCCAGCAACCACCCAGTACAAAAAATAAACTAATACGAAATAATAATTCAGAATCCCGAAAAAGAATACTAATACTATCTCTAAGGGTGCCGCTACGATTCAAACATTCTAGTGCAAACTACATAAATGCTCGTACGAAGTATATGAAAAATTTGAGGCGGAATTAATTCAGAATACCCCCCCCCCCCCAAAAAAAAAAAAATACTGATATACGAGAAATAAAGCAAAGATACCACTAAGAAATGTAGAAAGCACGGAAAAGGGGCAGCCATCGGATAAGAAGGCAAGTATCCGGGGTCTATCACATCTGCTATAAAAAGCGGAGTCGGCCAATTCTATCATAGAATAGGGGAAGGGGTGGGGGAACTGAGGCTACAAAGGACTGAGGGGCTGCCTCGGGTGGGCGAGAAAGTGAAAAGGACGACGACAAAGAAAGAGGACTGGGGTGGAAGGACTAGGGAGGGATGGGGGAAGAAGGAAATATAGAGGAAGCGATAAAAAAGATATAAAAGATTTTACGTCTACCTTTGCAAGCAGGGGTTACCCATTACAAAGTCGGCAAGTGGGGTGTTACAGCCCTAGTCTAACCCCCCCCCCGGGTCATTATGGGGTTTGAGGGCGAGGTAAGTCCTGCGTAATCTGTGTTTGCATGCAGTTACCAGTTCATCTTTCTTGTTTAGGAGTTGGTCCGTCGAAAACAGCATTTGTAATGTTTCCTCCGAGCATAAATTGCACGGACGGCGTCCTCCCTTGTAAGAGTTGGCTCTGGACAGTAGGCTCCAAGTGAGATCATAGGTAATATTGTTATCCTTGAGGTCCCAGATGTGGCCCGAAAGTGTGGTGGCGTGACGGCGGGCCGGGTTTCGGAAGGTATGTCTGTGTTGGTATAGCCGGGTCTTGAAGTCACATGCGGTTAATCCTATATAAGCTTTGTTGAAGGTGTCCGTCCTCACGTTGCACTCGTAGATCACATTACGATCTCTGCATCTGTTGTCGAGGGGGAAAATGGATCCATCAGGACAGTTGCACCTCCTGGTCGGCTCTCCACTGCTATTTAGGTTATTTCTTCCATAGGGGTTGAGTTTTTTGTTGTTAGAGGAGACGATGTTTTGTGCGAAGTTAGGTGTGGTGCCGTAGGAGAGTTTGATAGTATTTTTGTTAATTATGTTGTGGTAGCGGTGTTGTAGTGGGAAGTGTTTTTCAATGAGCCTAAAGAAGATTTTTCCGATAGGAGTTGTCACCTCGGCGTTGTGGGGAGGATTGAACCATGTTACATTGCGTGAGCGGCGGTGTCGCCTGCTGGTTCCGCTAATGGAAGCTGGACAGTAAGATATTTCCTCCCGGAAACCACTCCGCTTGAGGGCCTGGTTATAATAAGGCGCATGTTCGTCGAATATCTGCTCATTAGCGGACAAACGAGATATGCGGAGGGAGATGTTTTTAACCAGGTTATTGGTGATGTTCCTAGGATGGTTTGACCGGCGGTGGATGTAGTGCACCTCTCCATCTCTCTTTCTCTCTGTGATATTTGAATCTACTATGATTTGGGCTTACCTTATTCATATATATATATATGTTTTTGCATGTCAGTTAGATTCAATCTTATTAAAATTGGCATTATATATATATATATATATATATATACATTATGAAGAGAGAAGAAACATTTAGATATAATTAGTAATAAAATGTATCATACCTAAACTGCTCCTAAATTCCTCGACTACGTAGTTTCGTGGCATAAACAAAAACAATATATCATAAAGATATAGAGTCCTTGCGAGGTCTGCCGACTTATCAAGAGGATACCTCATTTTACTAGTCTCAAGAACGCGTCTACACGACGTGAGAAAGAATCCCAAAAGGCGGAGGGGGAGATAGTCACGCGATATAACGGTCGAGAAACAGGGAGCAGTTTAGGTATGATACATTTTATTACTAATTATATCTAAATGTTTCTTCTCTCTTCATAATGTATTTTTAACTCTGATACTGGTTCAGTCTAGTTCAACTGAATTGGTCTGTCCCAGTCATTCATTGAGCAACATCGGTGAAGTTGGCACCCTTAACTCACAGTTGGGTGCGGATGCATTCATGTATATATGTGTGTGTTCGCATGTATCTGTGTGTTTCTAAATATATTGTTAATAACTCCCTCTGGTCGAGCAATCTTTGAAGTGTGGGGACAGCTGGAAAGCTTCCATTACTCATACTTCTCGCCTTCTTCACCACCTCTTCTACGGCCTCGATATAAATACCCCCTCCGCCTCCGTGGTATTTTCTTCGGGGTTATAAGAGGCTTAGCTCTGTTTCTCGACCGTTATATCGCGTGACTATCTCCCCCTCCGCCGTTTGGGATTCTTTCTCACGTCGTGTAGACGCGTTCTTGAGACTAGTAAAATGAGGTATCCTCTTGATAAGTCGGCAGACCTCGCAAGGACTCTATATCTTTATGATATATTGTTTTTGTTTATGCCACGAAACTACGTAGTCGAGGAATTTAGGAGCAGTTTAGGTATGATACATTTTGTTACTAATTATATCTAAATGTTTCTTCTCTCTTCATAATGTATTTTTAACTCTGATACTGGTTCAGTCTAGTTAAACTGAATTGGTCTGTCCCAGTCATTCATTGAGCAACATCGGTGAAGTTGGCACCCTTAACTCACAGTTGGGTGCGGATGCATTCATGTATATATGTGTGTGTCCGCATGTATCTGTGTGTTTCTAAATATATTGTTATATATATATATATATATATATATATATATATATATATATATATATATAATGCCAATTTTAATAAGATTGAATCTAACTGACATGCAAAAACATATATATATATGAATAAGGTAAGCCCAAATCATAGTAGATTCAAATATCACAGAGAGAAAGAGAGATGGAGAGGTGGGCGGGGAGAAATGAGGTGCAACAGAAATGAAACATGGATTGCAGGTTAAAATGTAATCTAGATAGATGAGAAACAAAGGATTTAGAAGTCGACCATAAGTAGGAGCAATAACATTAAGAAAGACATGAACGACACCACAGCATTTTGTTTTGAAAGTATGTTTATAAGAATGAATTTTCATGGAGATCCTGACCTTGGGTCCAATCCTGGTCAAGAGGTGGCATGTAAGCTTTTTCAGTTTTTACAACCAATAAAAAAAAACTGAAAATGTTTACTGAGAACCCTACTCCAGACCAGGATCACTACCGTGATTCCTCCAACTAGGCCACCGAGATTTTACAAAAGTATAATGGAAATTGATAATTATAAAACTACTTTCAATATCAAAGTTAAAAAGATGTGGTGTCATTCATGGCTTTCCTAGAGCTATTAGTACTATTTAGGGTCGACTTGAAAGTCTCTGGATTTCGCAAGATACACGATATTTTTTATTGGAGAAGGTACAATATTTTTACACAAAAAATTGATTGCACTGTTTTGTTTCCACTTTAGTATTTTTGGAAAATGTTATTTATTCATTATAAAAATTAAATGATAGCATTCTATATGTAGGTGGGGCCCCTTCATCTCCTGGCACCAATATTTTTAGACCCAGTCCGCCACTGGCTCTCTCTCTCTCTCTCTCTCTCTCTCTCTCTCTCTCTCTCTCTCTCTCTCTCTCTCTCTCTCTCTGTATATATATATATATATATATATATATAGATATATAGATATTATTTCTGAAGACAGCATATATATGTGTAGGTATGTATATTCCCTCTGATAGTTTGTAAAATTTATACATAGATCTATATGATATACATACCAACACACACATATATATCCTAGAAACGATCGTAAAATGATGAATTTTTTAATATAAGGAACTGTTTCTTTGTTTTTATTCATTGTTTTTATTAATATATATATATATATATATATATATATATATATATATATATATATATATATAAATATATATATATATAAATATGTATATGTATGTATATCAGAGTAAATGAACAAGGAAAAATAACTCAGGAGAATTCAATGCTATATTAGTTTAACTTTTGATATAGAAGGAAAATTCGTTGAACCACTAGACCCCCATGCATGCACGCCTCCCCTCATCACCCAAGTAAACATTATTAACCACTGAAAAGGCGAAGGCCGATACAGCTAGGCATTACTGTCGGTGCAGGGGATCCCACTGTTGGTTTAACTGCACCTAAACACAAAAAATATATTAACTCTTAAGTCAGTTTCATAGACCCTGATGTTCTAGCACAGTTAGATTTCCACCAATATTTATGTATACGTTAGACTCAAAGAGTCGCCTATTAAAAATGCTACTCGCTTTCCACCACAACTAGGCTACCTTACTGTCATTTGCTGTAAAGTGTTAAAGTCATAAATACCTAAAACTAGCCGACCTCGTTTTTATTCACCTCATTGTGAAACTATGAGAAGGAAGGGTAGGAAAACTCATACGCAAACATATCACTCTCTCCATATTCATGTGTCTATAACTATAGGCAACTTAGAATTAAAAGCAACTCTGTAAATGAGAAACTAGAGCACAATTCTAACTGCCATATTTATACATTCGATTGAAACGGACTTGATACGTCTTCTCAAATATATCTAATTCCATTGGTCTGTCTATATATGTCAGTATATGAGAAGTTGAAAGTTAATTATACAGTAAAAGAAGCTGCAGATCAATTCATCTGTCAGATACATCATTTTAAATTAGAATAAGACTATAAAATATTTATAGTTTAATTTATCACTGCCAGGTCTAAACTTTTGCCCTCTTAACTACAACAACAAACAAACAAACAAAAATTAAAACAAAGAACCCAAAATAAAACATAACCAAACCAGAAAGGAATAATAAAAAATGAAATATGATAAAATGAAATAAAAAGAAAAAATATATAAAATAAAAATATAAAATAGAAATTCCGCTATGATTGAAGTGCTAAATTAAATCTGACAGTTTAGCATAATTTATTTTCATATTTTATTTACTTCCGTTTTGAGGAAATCATTATTATTCTTTCTTAATTTTTTTCCATACTTCTTATAAACCGACGTATTTCATTATTGTTATAACAATCGTGGTAAGAAAGAAACAAAGTATAACAAAAACAACGACAATACTCACAACAGCACCACAAGAACACTAGGAACTACAACAAGAACAAAACCAACCACAATAATAGCAACGGTAACAGAAACCCGATGGAAACGAAAACAGCCACAAAAGCAACGGCAGCAAAAAATATCAACAACGCCAATAACAACAATAAAAAGGTCAAATAAGATGAATATCAACTATATTGCTCCGATTAGGTAGGTATAGAACAAATGTTATTGGAGATATATATGTCCATATCTACATACATACATACACACATACAATAACATCCATACCTGCACACATATGCATGCAGACATGCATACATATCTACCTAGTTGATGTGTAAATTCCATTGAGAGAGTCTTGTATCTATGTTAGAAACCGGCTCTCTCTCTGTTGGCAAAAATGTACGTAGATTAAAAAAAAACAATCGTTTGCTCTAAACGGTGTCAAAATGAAGATGCAATAAAACAGACACGCATACACACACACACGCGCACACACACGCACACACACACACACACACATATATATATATATATATATACACTACGGACTTCCTTACAGTTACTGACTACCAGATTAACTAACAAGGATACAAAATAAAATTCAGTCATCGATTGAGTGAGTCTGAAAAGACGGAATTCTCAAAGGTGAAGTACATCTGATCCTTTTTCTGCTCAGTCATGGGTGACGTACAGTAAGGACAAAACAACATAGACATCACTCTTTACGCGTTTTAATGTACGAATGCATACAGACATAATCGTTACGTTGGAGGTGAATTTATCTTGAGAAGTAAACTTAAGCTTGCGTCGT
>OZ024743.1:288873678-288888678 GCA_964016885.1 Eledone cirrhosa | reverse complement strand
CCACTACAACCACCGCAACCACAACCACAATCACCACAACTGCAACCACTATCACCACAACCACTACTATCAGCAGAACTACAACCACCATCACCACAACCACTAGAACCACCATCAACCTCCTACCTTACTCTTTATGATTTAATGTGGTTCGGCTGAAGCTAGAGGCGAGAGACAATTCTGGGTCTTTCTAAACTGACGGATCTTGTTACAGGTGGTGGTGGTGCTCGTGGTGGTGGTGTTGGTGCTGGTGGTTTTGGCGCTCGAGATGGTTATGATGACAGTGATGATGGCGGTTTCGGTGTAGATGGAGGTGGGTGTGTTGTTTGTAGTGTTGTTTATAACAGTGGTGGTGGTGGTGGTGGTGGTGGTGGTTGTGATTGTGATTGTGGTTGTGGTGGTGGTGGTGGTGGTGGTGGTGGTGGTTGTGTTTGTGGTGGTGATGGTGGGGGTGGGGGTGATGGTGGTGATGGTGGCGGTGGTGGTGGTGGTGATGGTGGTGGTGGTAGTTGTGGTTGTGGTGGTGATGGTGGTGATGGTGGTGGTTGTAGTGATGGTGGTGGTGGTTGTAGTGATGGTGGTGGTGGTGGTGGTGGTGATGGTGGTGATGGTGGTGGTTGTGGTGGTTCAGGCAGCGCCGGATATGACAGTAGTTGTAATGGTGATAGAGGTTTATAGTGATGGTGTTTATAGTCATGGTGGTTGTGCTGAATTGAACAGTATTAGTGATGGTGGACATGGAGTTGGAGGTGTTGGTCGTCGTTGTTAAAAGTGATACCAATGGTGGAAGTGTTGGCGATAAAAGTATTCGGCGTAGTGGGGATTATGACCATGGAGCCTATATTGAACCTGCTGCTGGTGTTGATGGAGGTGTTTATAACGATGGCAGTGGTTATTGTGACAGTGGGGGTGATGGTGGCGATGTTGGTGGTGACTGAGCAATGTTTTCTCAGTTTAACCGTGTTGGTAATGGGTGTTATGGCCTTAGTTGTGACGGAGGAGATAGTGCTGGAGCTGTTGTTGGCCGTGGTGGTAGCGGGTTATTCGTTTAACCGTAGAGATAGTGATACTTATTATTATGTTGAAGATGTTCATGGTGAAGAAATTGATGGTCATGAAGGTGATGATAAGGATGAGCATCATCATAATAGGAATGATGGTTATGATGATGATGATAGTTGTGACTGTTAGTTTGCTTGTGGTAGTGCTTGTATTTATGGTTGTGAGGATGATATAGAACTTTTACAAAACATGGACTCAAATAATTTATTTCATAATATTAAGTATGCCATTTATTTAGATGGTAACGATTGCTTTGGGAAAGTCAATATAATAAAATATCGAAATACAGAAATGACAAGTGTAGTAAAGAAACATTAGAAAAACAAAACAAAATAGCAGTTTAAACTTTTATATTATATCTCATGATATTCCGTAATTATGACCCCTTTTCAAGAGAAAAGAAATGAGGTTTGTTGTTGCCGGCTAATGGCGTTTTATTGCGCAATATTCGGATCGTAATGTTAGAGAATTTCGTAGAGTGGGTTACTCCCAATAGGCAATCGGTTTCATGCTGTTTAGCCTGCTGTTTGTAGTGGACGTCGTTCTACAGATCTGAACAGCCTCTTTGAGATGCAAATTTCCGATACTTCATTTGTTGGTCAATATGGTAACGTATATGCCTTTAACCTAACATCTCTGTAGGTGTTTTGTAACAGAAGCATCCCTGTGCATATCTTTATTATTCCGGATATGTAGTTTACGGACAGTGCTTCCAATGTATGAGCTGTTATTTGTGGAGATCTGTTTTACCTTAATCAGCGTTCTTAGTTACTCTCTCTCTCACACAACACACACACACACACACACACACACACACACACACACACACACACACACACACACACATATATATATATATATATATATATATATATATATATATATATATATATACAGACACATATATGTATTTACATATATTTATATATATATATGTGTGTGTGTGTGTCTGCGTCCGTGTCTGTGTGTGCATGTGTGTGTGTACAGATATATATTGATCATTTGTACGTCCAGCCAGCTGAGTAGAATATGCTTTGCGCAAAAAAAATCTGAATCTTTATTTTTCACAAATATTTATAACACTTCTGATAGTATGGGTAATTTCAAATATATTCATTTAATCTAAATTTCTCCACTAAATATATTACAGATGTCATAGTCTGGTTTTAGATGTACAGCCTATTTGGGTTCTGCGTCCAAATCACGCTGTGATCTACTTTGGTGATAGACTCTCTCAGCCATCCAGTTTAACATCACCACCCCAATATTCGATGCCATTAATAGAGTACACTCTGATGCAAGTATTCTGACCAAATGTCAGATTTGAGGTTACTTTCCTATCACCCTAACTTCAAACAGTCACGAATGCCCAGGAAAAGGCTTTGGGTACACCACTTCTCTCTCTCTCTCTCTCTCTCTCTCTCTCTCTCTCTCTCTCTCTCTCTCTCTCTCTCTCTCTCTCTCTAAGCAATAAACATAAATCAATATTAATTTATGAATCTAAATGTCAAGTGCCCAGATCTATATTTTTAAACTACTCATTATTAACATAAATCTATAGGTACTATTCATTAGTTTATTTACTTAATTATCTACATATTTATTTATTGTATTTTACTTATGGCTCCAGGTTTTCTTATTCTTACTACTACTACTGCTGCTGCTGCTGCTACTACTACTACTACTACTACTACTACTACTACTACTACTACTACTACTACTACCACCACCACCACCACCATAATTTCGCCATTGAATGTCTTGCTTCTGATATCGCCATCTTAAACGTCACAGCAGCAGATGACATTCAAATAACTGCTTTAAACACACCGGTGGTCGAAACAGAAGCCATCAAATCCTATCATATCATAACACACCCCACCATATCAACACGCAGCATACCACTCCACCACATCCTCACCTCTAACGCGCCCAACCACATCACCCACCACATCACATCATATCACAACACACATCCCGACCACAACCTCACCCTAGAAAACCTCAACAGACCTCCACAAAGACCACCACCACACTCTCGACCACCAACAACACCATCTCAAATATTACCACCGTCACTAACACCACCGGCATCATCACCTCCACAACTAGCAGCGGCACCGCCACCTCTGCTCGGCAATGGCTCTTCTTATCTATACTTTTGTACACTATTTAAAATTACATCGATCCACAATGTTTGTTTTAGTCACACATACGTACCTATATAAACACTCTCAGTTTTCATGTAAATATGTATGTTTGCATCTTTGTATTTCTGCGTGTGTGTTTGCGTATATAACTATATAGACATGTATGTGTGTGTATATATATATATATATATATATATATATATATATATATATATATATATATATATATATATATATATATATATATATATATATATATATATATATATATATAAATTAATATAGAAATGGCTTCTACAGGACTAGAACTGTTTCATTCGGGAGAAATCATCATGATGATATCTCT
Organism: Eledone cirrhosa; assembly: GCA_964016885.1. Lineage (NCBI taxonomy): Eukaryota > Metazoa > Mollusca > Cephalopoda > Octopoda > Eledonidae > Eledone > Eledone cirrhosa. The sequence goes on along the minus strand of OZ024743.1, from coordinate 288,885,120 downwards.
CGAAAGAAAAAGTTCTAGTCCTGTAGAAGCCATTTCTATATTAATATTTATACTTAGCTATGTATTGAGTACCTTACTTACTGTGGTTACCCCCGAATAAACGCGGGAAAAACTTATATATATATATATATATAATTGAATATAAAAGAAAGGCAAACACAGATATATACAAATATGTGTTCAAATTGTAAGAGACTAGATTCGCTAAGGTGAAAAGAATACTAACTATAGACAATGAGGTTTCCCAGACTCAATTTAAGAATAAATCAAGAAATTAAATACAAACCGGAATTGTGGTAACTACCAATCACCCAGACAGCTTTGGTACTGCTGTTTCGCAAAATTTATTGTGAAGAGGAATACCGATTCTTGCTCATCAGTTGGTGAAGAATTAGTATCCTGGTCACTTCTAAGTATATTCAAAAACTGAATAGTGTGCGAATATATAATAACGCACAAGGTATCTGAACTTAGCGTGTCTCACAAACTCACACCACTAAAAATAGCAGCCAGGTTTACTCGAAATTTGAATTAGCTCAACAAATTAACGGAGCCAAATATATCAAAGGTATATATTGAGTTAGAAACTCAATGTAGTCTCTTACAATAAAATAGCTCTAGGAAAGATGTTTTTCCGAGCAGTATATTATAATTGAATATATTCGGCTTTGATATATTCGGATCCGTTAATTTGTTGAGCTAATTCAAATGTCGAGTAAACCTGGCTGTTATTTTTAGTCAGTTTTTGAATATACTTAGAAGTGACCAGGATACTAATTCTTCACCCACTGATGAGCAAGAATCGGTATTCCTCTTCACAATTAATTGTGCGAAACAGCGTGAAAAATTAGGCAAATGTATTTTACTATATTCTCTGGGTGATCCAAGCCTTGTGGAAATTGGATATACGAAAACAGTTAGGAAACCCGTTGATGTTATATAACCCTCTTATGAAAAGCTATTGATGAAAAAATGCGGTACTAGGATCAAATACAGCCAGTCAATTAGGCCCCTCCAATAATAACAGTCATATTGTAGAATCAAAATTTCAAGTTGTATGGATTATAAATATTTTGTAGAAATCTAGAACCAGCGATGGTATCGCCTGAATAGGTGAAATCCCAACCATCTCCGGGAAGCCTTTATGTAGAACAACGTAGAATGTACACTAAATGAAAGGTAAATATTTATTTCGGTGCATAAATGTCTAACCTAAGATTATAGCTATATTGAAATGAATAATAATAAGATTATTTTCTGATACCATACCAAACACAGGAACAACAATAACAGTAAAAAACTTTTTTTTGGGGGGGTAGAGGAGGATGAGGAGGCGGACGAGCCGGCGGAAGAGGAGGGGGAGAGGGTAAGAGAGGTTGTGGATGGTGATGATGATGAGGGGGAGGAGGAGGGGATATCAAATATAGCTATAGATTTAAGTTCCAATCATCTCTATCATTACCAATCAACACCATATCTCAAACCACTACATTAATGACAACATCCACAATACTTAAATCAGTCATTGGAAAAACCATAAAAAATATAAAAACAAGATAAGTGACCACAACCACAACAGCAACAACCACAATAACCACAACTAAAACAACCATGAACACAATAACCACAACAACCACAACTAAAACAACCATGAACACAATAACCACAACAGCCACAACAACCACAACTAAAACAATCAGGAACACAATAACCACAACAGCCACCACTACAGCAGCCACACAACAACCAGAACAACACCAAGAACCACATATACAACAATCACAAATAAAAACTACCATACGAAAAACTAGACCCAGTGAAAGAACAACAACAGCAACAACTACAACAACAATAATGGCAATAATCTTAATAATAGTTAGACTACCATAAAACATTATTCTCTAGAAGCAATAACAACACTACTACTTTATATCCCAAACAAGCGCGACAACAGGAACAACAGTAACTGCAAATACAATATCAATAATAATAGTAATAATAACAGCAACAATAATAATAAGGTACAATATCATAAAAAAAAACTCTTGTTTCATGACAGCAATAAACAGCAATCAGCTGTCGCCATTTTAAGGAAATCCTTCGTTTTGTTCTCTGTATTGCCTTCTCTTGACTTCGTCTTCTTTCATGTCACATACACACACACACACATATACATACACAAATACGTAGTACATATATATATATATATATATAAATATATGTACACACACACACATATATATATGCACATATGTATTATTTATATATATATATGTGTGTGTGTGTGTGTATGTGTGTGTGTGTGTGCGTGTGTGTGTTTGTGTGTATCTGTATATATATATATAAATATATATATATATACGTAATTACATACATACATGCGTACTTACATAAGTTTGTATATATATAAATATATAAATATATAAATATATATATATATATATATATATTTATATATTTTATATATATATATATATATATATATATATATATATATATATATATATATATATTTATATATTTTTATATATATATATATATATATACATATACACATGTGTGTGTGTGGGAATACACGCATGTATACATAGTTACGTACGTATATAGTTAAACACCTGCATACGTACGTACATACATACATACATACATACATACATACATACATACATACATACATACATGCATGCATACATACATACATACATACATACATACATACATACATACATACGAAGACACACATTATGGTGTTTCATTATTAAAGCAATAAGTCATGGATCCGGCAGTCATTTTTCATTAACATCCGTCTGTTAATAAATGTTGACCGCCATTTTCTGCAGACATATATACAGACACACAAACAGATATTCAGTCGGACTGACAATCTCACAGATGAGTAAGATAACTTGCCAACAGTTAGACAGACAAACAGACTAACAAACAATGATATATATATATATATATATATATATATATATATATATATATATATATATATATATATATATATATATATATATATATATATAGAGCGAGAGAGAGAGAGAGAGAGAGAGAGAGAGAGAGAGAGAGAGAGAGAGAGAGAGAGAGAGGGAGGGAGAGAGAGAGATACTATATGTACTATATGTATATGTATTACGCATACATACATATCTATGCATATATATATATATATATACATTTGACATTCATCTTTTCGAGTTCGATTTCTTCTTTATGTCTCTTTCACTCTAACTCCCTAGTTTGTACACAGCAGAAGAAAAATCATGTGTTCAAACCTGCAAAGGGGTAGACTTCGCCATGGAGGTTCGCCAGCTTAGAAATATCTTTTTTATAACCTGCTAACTAAAGTGAATGAAAATATAGCTATGATCACAAAAGGCTATGGAAAGAGCTTGATTTCAGTTACTTTAGTATTTTTCATTATAAGCGTTTAATTTAAAAAAAAAATAGATTGGAACAGTGAATAATATATAATGCTACATTTCTCATATTAACATCATGGGAATAAGATGATGGAAATATTTATTAAACGAATTTTTGTATGCCAGCTCGCATATTCAGTGACGATTGTTAGTCGGATGAGATGAAGCTGTGGTCGGTATTTGGACCACGAACCGTAGATTTCCCACCGTTGTAAATCGCTATTATTTAGTAACACAACATTGCGGTCGTGAGTCTAACACACTGGTCAATAGATTTTGCTCCTAGGGGTTGGGATATCGAGCTTACGTTATAGAAGATCAAATATGTATTTCGTCTCAAACAATCTAGCATTAAGTCGAGCAAAAAATGGCTTATTGATTTGCTAGAAACCGCAGCCAAATTCACGCGAGCCACACACTTCTCTCTTCAAACATAAAACTACCAAAGAACGATCATGGGCAGACGCTGAGCTGAACCACAGCAACATAAATAACAGAAAATTAGTATTGAATAAGGCAGGGATGTTCAGTTATAAATATTTATATAAAAGCTTCTCTATAATAATTATTTCTAGTATAGGCACAAGACCAGTAATTTGGGAGAGAGGAAAGTCGATTAAATCGACCCCAATACGTTAATGGTGCTTTATTTTATCGACTCCGTAAGGAAGAAAAGAAAAGTTAACCTCAGCGGGATTTGAAATCAAGGCTTCTCTATAATAATGAGGAATGTTTACTTAGTATATATCGCTGAATCTAACTCTATCCATGATTGTGGTCAGACGAAAAATTGAACCCTTTGTTCTAAGTTAATTTCATTTTTTTCTTTTTTTAAAATATATATCCAATCACTTAGCATAGATCTTACAACAAAATACATTCGCTTGTTTGTTCTTGCGCTTTGCAATTTTACTGAGGAGAAAGTTTCCTTTCATATTTTCGGAGTTGATAAAACAAAGTGCCTGTGTATGATGATAAATTGATGGAATTGTTAGAAGACTGAACGATATAACTTGTGGTATTTGCTTTGGTTTATGGTTTTCTGAGCACAAACCTTGTGATATCTCGCAAAGACGTAAATCGACACCGATTTCGGGCTTCTGGGTACCTTTAGCGAAGCATATTCTGGTACAAGAATTATTGCAAGGTTTGGGTTGGCAGATAGAATTCTTTATCACATTCAGAACACTCGGGTGATATGAAAAAGTTCATACGTACTAGCGTACCCCCACTTAACTAAACTGTAAAAAATACTAATGGTGTTGATCCTACGTTTGACTGATATCTCTGGGCTTGTTAAATTTTGTGAGGAAATTTATTGTCTGATATCCTCAGAAGAAGAATAACTTAGTATGTTTTTTTTATTGTAATGTGTCATATTTTATTGAATTATCAATATACATATATATATATATATATATATATATGTGTGTGTGCGTGTGTATCTACACACACAAATACACACACGCACACACACACATATATATATATATATATATATATATATATATATGTGTGTGTGTGTGTGTGTATATATATGGATATATGCATACTTACATACATACATACATATATTACACAAATAATTACTTTTGCTCTATACCTAATTAGATTGTCCTGCAACGAGAGACTTCGAAAATTTAATAGTTTGAATAACAGGTGTCACTCTGTCTACATTTAATCTATATTTGGATAATGAAATTCTCTTGGCTTTTAATTTGTTGCTTCATACACTCACACACGCGCGCAAACACACACACACACACACACACACACACACACACACACACACACACACACACACACACACACATATATATATATATATATATATGTGTGTGTGTGTGTGTGTGTGTGTATATATGTATGTGTGTATACATGTATGTGTGTGTTTGTGTATACGTGAGTGCACACACATATATAGGAAGTTATTTAAATTCATACAACCTGGCCACGATGTTTCAGCAAGCCGTTTGTCCGAAAATCTTCATATATCCAACACTATTATAGATATGGCAGTATCCGTAGAGGGTCGGACGCCATGCTTTCCAGCATAGTTACGTCCCTTTATGGTCTGAGTTCAAATCCCGTCGAGGTTAACTTTGCCTCTCATCCTTACCGGGTAGTTAAAATAAAGTACCATTAATGAACTGGTTAATTGATGGCCTTGTGCCAAAAGTAGAAACAACTATTGTAGATATATAAGACCGGATCTAGCTGTGGAAACAGCACGAGCTCAGCCGTCGTGTCCCGACTCTTTATATATATATATATATATATATATATATGTAAAGAGAGAGAGATGGATATGTGCATCCCGGGTTCAATCGGGCGTAACCACAGTAAGTAAGGTACTCAATACACAGCAGAATATAAATATTTAATATAGAAATAGCTTTTACTGGACTAGAACAGCTCTAGTCCTGTAGACGTATGGACAACGTGAGAAAAGTTCATTTCTTGAATTTAGGCAATCGCTATTGCGTAATCTCCTTAGAATATTGATCCTTTCTTCAATACACAGTCCATAAGACCGATTACCCCTTGCGTACGGCTTGGACTTAGTGATAGCTTTCCATTGAATGGAATAGTCTACACTTGAGTCTTTGAGGGACCATACATGGCTCGCGAACTTCGTGGATGATCGTTTGTCCGGCTACCTAAAGGTCGACAGATGGTTCAGGAAGCGTTGTTTAAACCGGCCCTCCGCCATACCCACATAGGATTTGACCTCCTATTGTCCACACGTCTGAAAACACCTCTTGCATAACTACAAAGCTCCGGATTGAATAACACCAACATTCCAATATTCTAATCAACTCGAACAATTTATTCCGGACATTCAAAGTTATCTCTCTTATACCTTTCGACCGTGGATTTTTATCACTTGGGAGAAATGACCGTTTCTGCGCATGCGCGTTTATACGGTTGTTTCTCCTTTTCCTGTTCCGTATAACCATTATCAGTCCGAGATGAAGATCTGCATAAGGTGAAACAATTGTTCTCGGTATGGTGAACTAACTGTTGTTACTACTTCTACCAAACTCGTCCCATGGACTGATGCTCTACTACTACGGATATCACCTTCCAGTGTTCTTTATATATATATCTCTCTGTCTTGATTTTTTTTTTATTGAGTTTGAATTATTTTCCCATATCTTACGTTAAATATTTTCCATTTTGACTTCATAGTCACTTATATATTATGAAATACTGTTGGCTTCTTGCTCACATTAATTTCTCTATTTTCATTTATATTTATACTCGGAATTTTTCCTAGAGTGCTTAAAATTATTTGTGACTAATCCCGGTCTTTTAAAAAAAAAAACGCGATAATATTGCTATATGCTGAGCTCCATACATTTTTGTAGAGTTTTTTTCGGAATGTTTTGACTGCTGTTTCTTGTAAATAGACATTCGTCTCATTCTGACGTCACCAGCCATGTTCTCCATGGGTGTTTAATTTTCATAATTCCGCACGAGTTGAACTAGCCTGCTTTTAAATTCCCTTTCTGGAAATTTTTAGGAGTGGTTTTGGTTATCGTGTGGAGCTCTACTGATGAACGACTCCAACCGTGACTAACTACACTGAAAAGTTTCGTTAAATAGTCTTTTTAAGACTATATAGAGCATTTGTAGTTTTTCCAAATTGAAGGATGAGTATTTAAACTTTTTATTCTGAGTTAAGACTCTATTAGATTTTTCCCTGGATTTCACAAAATCTGTGGATAAAATCTGTCTTGATTTTTTTTTTAATTGAGTTTGAATTATTTTCCCATAACTTACATTAAATATTTTCCATTTTGACGTTATAGTCACTTATATATTATGAAATACTGCGCGGATTCCAAGAAGAATTCCGGGTCTCTTCCACAAATTTGGAGGTTCAAAATAATTCATAATCAATTATTCTGTTTTGAAAATAAATAATGGAAATATAGTCACTGTTTTTATGAAGACACACAGACACACACACACACACACACACACACACACACACACACACACACACACACACACACACATATATATATATATATATATATATATATATATATATATATATATAAATGTGTGTGTGTGTGTAAAAATTAAACAAAAATAACAACACAATTGGTACACTATATGGAAGGAATATATATTGTATTTAGAAATGAAAGGAAAGAACAAACAAGGGCAGGTCCCATCTTCAGTTGTCTTCTTGGGGGTCTCCGACGTTTCAACGCATTAAAGACAATACACCTATCCTCAGTGCGTCAATAACTTTGGAAGTCATTGGAGAAAGAAAAAAGAAAAAAAAATTAATTAAACAGAAGTGAAAAAAAAAGAAGAAAAAAGACTCAGAAAACATACTGATAGAGAGGGGAAGAACACGAGGAGCAGCACATGTAAGTTAATTAACCAGGGGAGAGAGGGTAAGTCAAACCGGTGGTTGGGCATACGTCCGGGGCCTTATTAACAGCGAAGAAAACGTCTAACCTCGGCGGGAGCAGCGAAAAGAGGGAGAGACGACAGAAAACGGAATTAGTAAGGGAGCAGAGAGAAAGAGAGAATAAGTGGGTGGGAGAAGGAAAGAGAGAGAGAGACTACATGAGTTGGAGAGAGAGGGGGAGAGAAAGATGGTGAAAGAAAGAAAGGGAGAGAGGGGAAGGAAAAGAGTTAATAATAACAAGGGAGAGAATAAACAGAATCCGAGAGCCCCAGCAGACAACTCAAGAGGGAATCTGTCTCTTGTTTGTGCTTTCCTTTCATTACTAAATACACCTTATCAGTACTAATATAGCACCTTGTACCTTCTAAATTTTTATTAATTTTTTGCTGTGACTCTCGATTCTCTCATATGTATATATATGTATGGATGCATGTGTGAGTGTGTGTGTAACATGGAAACTCAATTTCCTTAACTTTAACGTACATATATCCAGATTAAACCAAATCGGCCACGAACCAAAAACAAAACGTTAATTATATCTTACAATCGACCGACACATATTACTGGTATTAAGATGAGAAACATTATCAGGCCGCAACGCTTGTATTATGTTGTTTAAAAGAATAGTTTCTACTTTTGACAAAAGTACAGCAATTTGAAGGTAAGGGGAAGGTCAATTAAATGTCGCTACTGCGTTATTGTTACCCATATAGTTTGACTCCATATGGAATGAATGCAAAGCTGACCTCGGTGAGATGTGATCACGGAACGTAGAAGTCGCAAGTAGATAGCGCAAATCATTTTGTCCAACGCCCCACCGATACTGCCAATCCGCAGCCCTGCAGTTTCTAAATAATAATTGTTTCTACATTTGACACAAGGCCAGTAATTTGAAGGGAAGGGAAATGTTGATAAATGTGTTATTGGTACTTTATTTTATAGACACCATAAGAATGAAAGGGAAAGCTGACTTCGGTGGGATTTGAACTCAGAAAGGGATGTAACTATATGCCGCAAAGCATTTTGTTCAATGCCCTACCGAGAATTTTATGGGTTTATCTTCATCATCATGGAATTTTTTTTATTTCAAAGTTTGAGACACGTAACCTGAAAATTTGTTCTAGAAAAATTAATGTCGTGGCAACACTTCAAATTTTTTTTTGAGAAAAATATATATCATATATAATACAGGGTAATTAAGCATACATTTTCGTAGAATAACCAGTCTCATGATGTTAGAAGATTAAGAGATTAACCGTAGCAGATTAATCCTAAGTCAGCCATCAATCATATATATATATAGAGAGAGGAGGGAGGTGGGGGTGCTAAAGAAAACATTAAAAAATTCATGATTGATGGACCACCTTTCATAACAGTAAATAGAAATACACGTAAGTAAGAGATTCTTACACTTCCCTGCAAAGATATGAGCCACCACGGATGAATCTTTGACAAGGCTCACAAAAGCTTCAGTTAAATATAAAGTTGTCAACTCAGGCACGAGGAAAGATTTCGATTATATTTCATGAGAAGGAATGTGGTCATATATTGCATGGTGAAATTCTATTTCTTTTTCCTTTAGACTTAAAGTGCCGTCGTAAGAGATGGGAAGATTCTCTACTGAAGTGGTTTCAGGTATACACTAACACTGTTGTTCAAACAAGCAACAACAAAAATATAAACAAATAAATAAATAACAAAAGAAACAAACAAATATTTAAATGAAGCATACAAATTCATTTTGATAGTGCAGTTGTAGGTTGTGTTGTTTTTGTTGGTGGTGATGATGTTGACGAAGTGGTTGATGTTGACATTGGTGAAGTGAAGTAGTTATCATCATCGTCATTCTTTTTTATGCTAATATCGTTGTTGTTGATGTCATTTTTGTTGTTGATGCTGCTTTTCATATTTGTTATGTTGTTGTGGTCGCCATTGTTGTTGATGGTGCTTTTCATATTTGTTATGTTGTTGTGGTCGCCATTGTTGTTGATGGTGCTTTTCATATTTGTTCTGTTGTTGTGGTCGCCATTGTTGTTGATGCTGCTTTTCATATTTGTTCTGTTGTTGTGGTCGCCATTGTTGTTATTGGTGCTTTTCATATTTGTTCTGTTGTTGTGGTCGCCATTGTTGTTGATGGTGCTTTTCATATTTGTTATGTTGTTGTGGTCGCCATTGTTGTTGATGCTGCTTTTCATATTTGTTATGTTGTTGTGGTCGCCATTGTTGTTGATGGTGCTTTTCATATTTGTTCTGTTGTTGTGGTCGCCATTGTTGTTGATGCTGCTTTTCATATTTGTTCTGTTGTTGTGGTCGCCATTGTTGTTATTGGTGCTTTTCATATTTGTTCTGTTGTTGTGGTCGCCATTGTTGTTGATGGTGCTTTTCATATTTGTTCTGTTGTTGTGGTCGCCATTGTTGTTGATGCTGCTTTTCATATTTGTTATGTTGTTGTGGTCGCCATTGTTGTTGATGCTGCTTTTCATATTTGTTATGTTGTTGTGGTCGCCATTGTTGTTGATGGTGCTTTTCATATTTGTTCTGTTGTTGTGGTCGCCATTGTTGTTGATGGTGCTTTTCATATTTGTTCTGTTGTTGTGGTCGCCATTGTTGTTGATGGTGGTTTTCATATTTGTTATGTTGTTGTGGTCGCCATTGTTGTTGATGGTGCTTTTCATATTTGTTCTGTTGTTGTGGTCGCCATTGTTGTTGATGGTGCTTTTCATATTTGTTCTGTTGTTGTGGTCGCCATTGTTGTTGATGGTGGTTTTCATATTTGTTATGTTGTTGTGGTCGCCATTGTTGTTGATGCTGCTTTTCATATGTGTTATGTTGTTGTGGTCGCCATTGTTGTTGATGGTGCTTTTCATATTTGTTATGTTGTTGTGGTCGCCATTGTTCTTGATGGTGCTTTTCATATTTGTTATGTTGTTGTGGTCGCCATTGTTGTTGATGGTACTTTTCATATTTGTTATGTTGTTGTGGTCGCCATTGTTGTTGATGGTGCTTTTCATATTTGTTATGTTGTCGTGGTCGCCATTGTTGTTGATGGTGCTTTTCATATTTGTTATGTTGTTGTGGTCGCCATTGTTGTTGATGGTGCTTTTCATATTTGTTATGTTGTTGTGGTCGCCATTGTTGTTGATGGTGCTTTTCATATTTGTTATGTTGTTGTGGTCGCCATTATTGTTGATGCTGCTTTTCATATTTGTTATGTTGTTGTGGTCGCCATTGTTGTTGATGGTGCTTTTCATATTTGTTATGTTGTTGTGGTCGCCATTGTTGTTGATGGTGCTTTTCATATTTGTTATGTTGTTGTGGTCGCCATTGTTGTTGATGCTGCTTTTCATATTTGTTATGTTGTTGTGGTCGCCATTGTTGTTGATGGTGCTTTTCATATCTGTTATGCTGTTGTGGTCGCCATTATTGTTGATGCTGCTTTTCATATTTGTTATGTTGTTGTGGTCGCCATTGTTGTTGATGCTGCTTTTCATATTTGTTATGTTGTTGTGGTCGCCATTGTTGTTGATGCTGCTTTTCATATTTGTTATGTTGTTGTAGTCGCCATTGTTGTTGATGGTGCTTTTC
>OZ024743.1:288853678-288858678 GCA_964016885.1 Eledone cirrhosa | reverse complement strand
GTTTGTGTCTTTGTGTGTGCAAGTATGTGTCTGTAATACGAAGTTTATGCACACAAATATTTTGAATGACTTTTAGCACAGACACATGACGACATATTTCCAGCTGGAGAGGCATAGTCAAATATATCAATACTGGTAATCTTATGGTATTTTATTATACTGACTCCGATACTATGGTCATGTGTCTCGGGGAAAGAATCGCTGGACAGTTTTTGCGGGCAAAGCCAACCGGCAGGAGACCCAGCGGTTGGCCCTGAGCATGACGTTAGGATAACATTCAGGAACCTGGCTGGTCGTGCTTGGGGATCCAGCCGGATCAGTTGGAGAAGGTTGCTTCTGTCAGGACCCGCTGGAAGGAGTGTTTGAGGACTCTTCCCTCTCAGGAATAATTTGGCGATTAAGAAGAAGAAGAAGAAGAAGAAGAAGAAGACCATTTTAGTCACACGTTGAGAAGGATTGATTGACTAGTTTCTAGATTTCTTAGGCCTTCGTCGGATTTAGAACACCTATCTTCATTCTCTTTTTTCATTCCTATTATGTTTCTTTTATTTTTATTTATTTCTTCCTTTTCTTTCTTTCATATTCTTTCCTGTGCCACTTATGTTGTTGATGTTGTTATTGTTGTGATGTTGCTATTGTGTGTGTGTGTGTGTGTGTGTGTGTGTGTGTGTGTGTGTGTGTGTGTGTGTGTGTGTGTGTGTGTGTGTGTGTGTGTGTGTGCGTGCGTGTGTGTATTCAGAGAGAGAGAGAGAGAAGAAGAAGAAGAAGAAGAAGAAGAAGAAGAAGAAGAAGAAGAAGAAGAACCCATGCAACAGTAACCTCTACAACAAAAACAAGATGAATGGAAAATGATTTTAAAAATGGGGAAATATAATGGTAACTGTTGAGTGATGTAGGAAATTAGAGGATTAAGGAATAAAATAAAAATATATAATATATATATATATATATATATATAATATATATATATATATATATATATATATATACATGGATATGCGTTTGCCTGTGTGCGTGTGTATGTACGTGTTTGTGTATATTTATATGTATACGTGGATACGTGAATGCTTGTGTATGCGCGTGTGTGATTATTGTAATATGGATGACATCGTAGTGGTGTTGTGTGGGATGGAAGATGATATATTAACTAGGTGGAGTCAAAATAGACACATATTTGAGAAGATTGGCTCTGAAATATTATATACATACGGGCGTTTGTACACATACACACACAAACACACACACACACACACACATCACATTTAACTATATATATATATATATGTATATATATATATATATATATATATATATATATATATATATATATATTTATGTATATATATATATACTTACATACATATACATGCATAAATATATTAAATATATGCATATATATACAAGATATAAAGATATAACACACACACATACGGATACATATATATATATATATTGTTATACTTGGGCAGGGTCATATTGTGTGTGTGTGCGTAATTTCAACACATTCATATAAATATATATATATATATTTATTAAAATAACAGATTAAAGTTTAAGCAAAGAATCGCTGCTTTCACCCTTCAAATTTATTATTATTACTATATATATATATATATATATGTATATTTATATATAAAACTTTGATAACTTTCGGCCTTTATTGGCCCAGGCTATGTCTAACTTAATAGCAACATATATATATACATACATATAATATATATATATATATATATATATATATATATATATATATATATATATATATATATATATATATATTTATTTATTTATTTATTTATTTATGCGTGTGTGTGTGTGTGTGTGTGTGTGTATGTCTGTGTGTGTGGTTAACTTTTATAAGAAAAAATAAATGGCAATCTGAAATTCATTGAAAACTGAGTTATTAGTGGGAATTGGACTCAAAATCTTTATTTCTATATTTCTATGAATTTAGCGTTGAATACCATAAACCTATGACAATATTTAGTTTTCTACTATTGCATTCATAATTCTTCAATTCTTCATAATTCTTCAATCTGGTTCTGCGTTTTCATGTAATGAACTTTCTATATGAATCTAATTAGGAGATTTTCTGTATTAAAGAAAGGACCATCAGTGAATTGCGCTCAGAATTTGCTGCACAAATCCTCGCAGCAACGATTTAACTCTATTGCAAGCATTCAAAGAAGGTCTCTAAATTGAAAATAACTTACTTTCTTCCTTCTGACCTCCTATCTCGGAGACAGGACTTCTCTGAAAGGGGTTTAGTTGATATATCGGCTCGAACCCCGGAGAACAAAGAAGGTGTGTGTGAGTATCTGACGAATGGGCTCCTCAAAAGAAACCTCTCAGCTCTTTGAATTTTAAGTGAAATTCTCCACATCCATGACACCCGAAAGTTGTCTTGCATAGTCTTTCCCAGAGGCTTCTTATGACTCAGCTACTATAAAAGTAAATGTTTCATCTTGCAAAACATTGTCAAGTAATTTATCTAAACCAATACCCTTCTATTGGTTATAAACCAATACTCTTCTATTGGTTATAAACCAATACCCTTCTAATGGTTTGTACATCCACAAATTTGCTGATCGCTTCCAATTTTAGCGCAGGTTTATGTATTAAAGGAATCTCACCTTTTGTTTTGGTTTTTGATATTACAGTAGATTTGGTATCGTTACATATTCCACGTTATTCAAACTTTGGATGTAGGGAAATGCTTATATAATCAGCAATGTAAATACTGGTTTCTTATGGTTTCTTATATAGACACAAGGCCAGTAATTTGGGGGAAGGGAAAGTCGCTTAAATCGACCCCAGTATTACTGGTACTTTATTTTATCGACCCCGTTAGGATGAAAAGCAAAGTTAACCTCGGCGGGATTTGAACTCAGACCATAAAGGGCCGTTACTCCTTTCTTGCAAAGCATGATGTCCGACCCTCTACCGATACTGCCAATCCACCGCCCTCAGAAATGTAAATAATACAACTTTAGTCAACTGAACGTACTTTACAGTTTTGTTATATAAAATATTCTTAATTAAATTGCAGATGGCCCCATGATATAAAATGTATTATGTAGTCAAGGAAGGAAAGGATAATGGCCATGACCTTTCCATCCTTGTAGGAGAGAGAAAAGAATGTATCTTCAAATCGGAGTCCTAGTCTGACTGTTTGTAAAAGAAATTAATTCCGATAAAGGCACCTAAGGTACATGGGATTGAGCTATTTCGCTCAACGGATTCAGCCTGCTTCCGATCACCACTGCCAAGTTGACACATCAGAGTTTTAACTCAGAAGTCATGGACCCATAAAAAATAACAAAAGTCATATTCTCTGATGCAGTAACTATTCCAGTAATCCAACACCATGGACGTTTAATTATTTGAACGAATTCTAAACAGTCAAACGCATGGTTGATATCTGTGGGATTCGACCTCAGAATACAGAGATTCGGAACAAATACTGCAAAACATATATACATTTATCTAATTTCGTTATACTTGAGGCAATCTTAATATGTGTATGTATAATACTAGGGGCGCTGATGGTAGGCTTTGGTTTCTGTTTATATTAGTTCATGTAATTTGACCAACGCTTGAAAGTCTCTGCGAAACTTATCGCCTTCATTTGGTATAAAGAACAGAAATAACAACAAAAAGACGGGAAAGTCATGAGTACCAGCTGCTCGTGTTTAAACTTGCGATGGACTGGCATCCAACACGGAAGAAATCCTGTGACATCAGTTGCTTAACGTTACATGCAACCGAGATAAACCTCATTTTGATGAACTTTTAAGCTCATCAAATCATTTTAAAATTGAGAAAACAAAATGCCCAATTCTATTTTTTCCTATAAAATGCCAGTAAATGTATGTCTATACTGTGGATAATATGTCGCCTTCTGTTATATGATTACAGCTCTTCACGTTCCCCTTTAAATTCTCACTAATGTCTACATTAACTTTCCTAAACTTCTGGGTCCATATATACAAGTGGAATAGTAAGGAATCATATAAGTAACTGTTTCCTCCCTGTTAACCCGATAGTGATTATTATCCACCGATCAATACCGTGATTGCTAAAGGGTTAATAGAATAATACTATAGACCAGGGGTTCTCAACCTGGTCCATGTGGACCACTAGTGGTCCACAGGAAAATTCAGGTGGTCCACAGAACATTTTCAATAGCAAATTCTTTTTTGATCCATGCATTTGACTTAATGCGCTGTTCTTATTCTTCGCATAAGTACGACTTCAGCTGTTTATTTGCGTAGATTTTTAGGCACTGCGACATGATAATAGCATTTTCTAATTCATTGAAAAAAAACATCTACTGATGCTTATAAGTAGCAGTTCTATTACAAAAGATTTAAAAGTTTAGGTGGTCCACAGGAAAAAATTACTTATTTTGGTGGTCCACAGCGAAAAAAAGGTTGAGAACCCCTGCTTTAGACATTAGTCCGGATAAATATATAGTACATAATAGATTCTAGTTTTCGGACAAGGCCAACAATCGACCTCAATGCGCTATGGGTACTTTATTTTATGGACCCCGTAAGGATGAATGTCTAAACTAACCTCGGTGAGATTTGAACACAGAGTATAAAGAGCCGTAACTATATGCTGCAAAGCCATTTGTTCGACGCACTACCGATACTGCCAGTCCACATCTCTAATATATAGTAAATATTGAAAAGAAACCTATGTAATACCCCATACTTTCTGGGGTCAGTGTTGATTTAAAAAATAATTACAAAAACACTACTTGTTATTAGGGGCACTCCTTAGAAATTCTATGGTGTACGTATAATATGCTCTTACAATTATTTTGGTGAATAAATGTATAAATATTCATAATAGTGTATCATTCTGTTAAATATCTCATTTTCGCTCCACAGTTAAAGCTGTTGAAAGAGTCATTATTTGAACTTGCTACAATATGTTAAATATTTCCATTACGTATTCGATCTTGTTCCTCAGTGTAACACATGTGCTCACTT
>OZ024743.1:288766178-288843678 GCA_964016885.1 Eledone cirrhosa | reverse complement strand
ATTTGTAAAGCCAAAACAATGCAGGAATGGACATAGAATAACAAATGCAAATGCAAAAGATATTGTTGACAATTAGTCTTTTACCTTAGATTTATTTAAATGTCCTTAATTTTCGAGATAATATCTCTTCTTCGGAGGGAAGTAAAGCGGTTCAAGTGAACTATAACTCCCTCCATATATATATATATATATTGTGTGTGTGTGTGTGTGTGTGTGTGTGTGTGTGTGAGTGTGTGTATAATGATAATAATAATTGTTTCTACTTTAGGCACAAGGCCAGCAATTTGAAGAGGAGAAGAATGTCCTTTATATCGACCCCAGCGCATTACTGGTACTTTATTTTATTGACTCTGAATGGCAAAGCCAACCTCCGTGGGACTTGTACTCAAAACGTAAACGGTCATAACTATATGCCACGAAGCTTTTAGTCGGACGCTCTACTGATTCTGCCAATCCACTACCCCAATAAGGTCTAAAAATATTGAAGGCTACCATTTAATTTTTATAATGAATAAATAACATTTTCAAAAAATACATAAGTGGAAAGGAAACAGTGCAATCAAATTTTTGGCGTAAAAATATCTTACCTTCTCCAATAAAATATATTATGTATTTTGCGAAATCCAAAGATTTTCAATAATTGTTTCTACTTTTGGCACAAGGCCAGCAATTTTCCCAGTGTATTACTGGTACTTTATTTTATCGACCCCGTAAGGATGAAAGGCAAAGTTAACCTCGGCGGGATTTGAACTCAGATCATAAAGGGAGGTAACTCTATGCTTCAAAGCATGGCGTCCCGACCCTCTACCGATACTGCCAATCCACCATAATGACTTTTAGTCTTTCACACTCACTCAATATATATATATATAAATTTTGAGTATATGATTCCAGTTCCTCAGAGAAATAACAACCCAACCAAGAACTGGACATATCGGAGTATTGACGGAGTTAAACACTTCAACAACATGTGTACCCGTCTCTACAACACCAATTCGGACTGCCTGAAGATGTCACAGACAAGGATGGCTGTCACCGAAATATATATATAGCAGTACACCTTTAATAAACGAAGTCAAATTTTAAATATTTGACTTAATTATTTTATTTTATATATATATATATATATATAGAAGTGGTAACACAACAGGTAGTTCACCATGCTGAGAAGAATGTTTTCCCATCAAATCTTTTCAGATTTTTTGCAGGGTTGTAAAATAAAAACTGACAAAGGTTACATATACCCCTTGACCAGGATTGAACCGAAGGCCACGATCTCAACCGTCTCTAGTACCTACCGCTAGGCCACAGAGGCAACTACGAAAATCTTTTGAAATTTCATACTTATAAATCTACTTTCAAAATTTTCAAAAGCAAAGTGTTGTGGTGTCGTTCATGTATATCTTAATGTTATTGCTCCTATTTAAGGTCGACTTCTAAATCATTTGGGTGTAAACTACATCCTCGTTTTGTTTCACATCTATCTAGACTATATTTTAACCTGTAATCCATGTTTCATTTCTGTTCCACCTTATTTCTACTCCTCCTCTGTCTCTCTCTCTTTCTCTCTTCCTCTCTTTGATATTTGTATTAGCAATTGGAAAGACCAACGGAAACATTGTTTCCTCGGTCCGATTTTGACGAAAGTCGATCGACTGTCTCATACACACACACACACACACATATATATATATATATATATATATATATATATATATATATATATATATATATATATATATATCATTCTATACGTCTCGTCTGTGCGTGTGTACTGCAATGCGGTCTGTATAGTACTCATAGTCCTGTGCCACACAAAAAAATATACACATCGCAAGACTATAGAGTACACAGGACACGGCACAACGCCCACAAAAGAAAAACAACAACAAAGCCCACACACACACTACCTGATACTTCTACCCCACAACAACACAACTCAACATCTATTACATGCCCAATAACAAAACATAGAACTCATAGCACACTCTAACACACAAACACACCAACACACCACACCCTACTACTAAGTATATATTATACTCGAGGGATCAAAAATTCTCGTGTATCGTTATTGTCATATTTTATTTCATTTTCAATAAAATTACCCCCCTTAACTTTTCATTCTCTCCATTTCAGCTGTCATATCTATTTACATACAAACCCCATATTGTACGACATTCCTCACCCATCCTCCTGACTTCCTGCTTCTTTTCTTGTCTCTCATTCTCTCTCTCTCTCTCACCCATCTCTCTCTCTATATATATATATATCTCATTATATATATATAAGGGTGGTGGATTGGCAGTATCGGTAGAGGGTCGGACGCCATGCTTTCCAGCATAGTTACGTCCCTTTACGATCTGAGTTCAAATCCCGCCGAGGTTGACTTTGCCTTTCATCCTTACGGGGTCGATAAAATAAAGTACCAGTAATGCACTTGTGCCAAAAGTAGAAACAATTATATATATATATATATATATATATATATATATATATTCGTTTCTCCCTCGCCTCCAATTCCACCAAAATATTCAACTGTCTCTTATATTATATATATATATATATATCCATTCATCTATCTATACATCTACTTATCAATAAGTCTATCTTGCCTATCTTTCGTTCGATAGGGTCGACCATGGTTACCTGGATGCGGTGCTAGTGGCGGCAGGCTTCGGACCCGTTTTCAGGGGCTGGATCAATGCCATGCACAGCAGCCGCATCTGCTCTAGGGTCAAGGTGAACGGCTACTTCTCGGAGCCGTTCGAAATCGCGCGGTCCACTCTCTCCTCCCTTCTGTATGTAGTGACTCTAGGGCCACTGCTGCGGAAGTTGGAGTTGTTGCAGGGCATCCCGTTGGAACCGGGATTGCGGAAAGCTGTGTCAGCCTACACCGATGACAAACAGTAATAGTGTCGATGGCCTTGGAAATCGGGGCGATCGGCACCTTACTGGAGGAGTACGAAAGGTTTACAAAAGGTTTAAGCTGAACCGGGACAAGTCGATCGGTCTGCAACTCGGCACGTGGAGAGGCAAATCGATGCCCTCCGATGGTGTCGTCGGGCGCTGGACGGAGGGCCCGGTGAAGTTACTCGGGGTCTGGTTCGGACCAGACCTCCAGGTGGAGAAGAACTAGGGTGAGGTAACGAACAGAGTGTTTGCACTGACACAGAAGTGGATCGAGTGCAAACTGTCCCTGAAAGGTCGGGCGGAGATGGCGAACACTTATATAGCGTCCGTCATCTACTACCGCATGACAGTCGTGCCTTGCCCAAGGGAAACACTCGCCAAAATGGAGCGCGCACTCTTCCAATTCCTTTGGAAGAAGCGGGCTCCTATGGTGAGGAGATCCATCTGCTGTCAACACCCTTCGAAAGGAGGGCTGGGGATGCCGTGGCTGATGATGCGTAAACACGCATTAAGGCTACGGCACCTCCAGGTATTCCTCACCGGTCAACCGGTGTGGGCCCCGTTTGTGAGGCGAGCCTTTCCCAGACTCGTCTCGCTCGCCGAGCTGCAATCCTGGGCCAAGCAAAGACCGAGAAAACTGGGCGCCTGGAACACCGAGTGTGCCCAGGCGCTCACGGATCTCTGGCAGGCGGACCCTGCTGTCAGTGGAGAATCCACCCCGTCATTCTATAGAGGGCTGGTGGTTAGCAGGTGCGACGACACCCCCGGAGAAGCCCTAGGCATGGAGGAAGACGAACTGGCCAACCTGTTCGGTAGGACATTCAGCCCGGGACCCATGGATAACTTCCAGAGGTCCCTGGTCTGGCAGTGCTACCGAGGGGCTCTGCCCGTTCGAGAAAGGCTCTACAGACACGGGTGCCCGGGTAGGGACCCCTCGAAAAAAATCTGTCCCAGCTGCGTGTGCGACGAGGAAACCGTTGCACACGCATTGGTTCACTACTCGGGCATTGCCGATCTGTGGGGCTATGTCGAACAACTGCTGTCAAGGGTGGGACCGATCTGGTTGACCACCGAGTCTATTGTAACGATCAAGCCGCCTCTCCTCTTCAAAAATGAAGAAGAGGCGGTGTTTCTGTGCGTAATAGCCATGGCGAAAGAGGTTGTATGGTGGACGCGTCTGAAAGGACTGAGGTCAGACACCTTTCTCTCTGGCCAACAACTGGTCCGTTTCTTCCGATATCATTTCGGAAGAAGGATCAGGATGGAGAGAGAGGTGCTGCACCCCAGCCGTTTTTATGAAAGATGGGTGAAAGTGGCGAGAATGGCCCGTGTGAATGGGCCTTCACTCTACATCAGACTATAGGTGAGGAAGATGAAAGATCAAGGGAGCAACCCCTCTCTGTGCTCCTGAGGAGAAGGGTTGCACACATTTTCGGGGGGGGGTGCGACCTCCCAAGGCGCCTCCTCACTATTGAGGAGTTTGTTACTAAATTTATTTTTGTCATATTTTATATATTATTTTTATATTTTGTTATTGCCTCCTCCTTATTGAGGACGCCTTTTTATGTAAACTCCCCCCATTGTACTTGTCCCACTCTTTGATGCCCTGGTGGCAAATAAAATGATAGTTATCTTTCAATTTGTCTGGCTACCTAACTGTCTACCTATATATCAGTCTGTCGATGTATTTATCTAAATCTATATCTATTCTATATAAGCCTGTAGGTTGAGGAAAAAGAGGAAGAGAGGAAGGGAGTACTCACTCTTGGTGCTTCTGGAGATGAGGGTTGAACATGTTTACGGAGTGTGTACAACCCCTGTGTAACACCTCCCCGCTATTGGGGATTTCAATTGTTATTTGTTATTGTATTAATAGTTTTATTTTCATATACCTGTATGTAAACTCCCCATTTGTATTTGTCCCCTTCTTTTGTGCCCTTGTGGCTAATAAAGAAATTTATCTATATCTATTCGTGTCTATCTATCAATCTACCTATCTATGTATCTATCATTACATCCATGTCTCTTCTTTCTTATATATCAATATATTAAACATTTTTCTCAACTGACATATATAATTTACATTTATACTCAATTCTTTCCTCACTCAAACTCTGTTTTGCATGAACCCGCCCCCCTCCCAACTTCTCTCCCTAAATATTCACATGCACGAACTCATATATATTCTTGCGTACATACACACTTAAACACACACACATATGTACATGCACATACGTATATATATATATATATATATATATATATATGTGTGTGTGTGTGTGTGTGTGTGTGTGTGTGTGTGTGTGTGTATTAAAAGATTCAGGACCCTCGATCAGGGCTTTCCTGACCATTTCCTTCGAATGAAACAGTTCTAGTCCTATAAAAGCCATTTCTATATTAAAAATCCATACTCTGTGTTTACCCCCCGATTGAACTCGGGATACACACACACACACACACACACACACACACACACACACACACACACACACATACATATATATATATATATATGCCCCAGTATGGCCGGATGGCTGGGACAGGTAAAAGAGTAAATGAGTAATATATATATATATACAGTGGCGCGGACTGGCCAGGTTGCCAGATTGCCCAATGGCAAGTGGGCCACACGGGGCCCACGGTAGCATTCCAAGAGCCCACAGTAACATTGCAGGGCCCACTGTAGTATTTCAGGGGCCAATGCTTTGCTTTAAAAAAATACTTGAAATCTAAGAGAAAGAATAAAATATTTTAGAAAATAAATAAATAAATAAAACAATTAAGCAAAGCATTCGGTCAACCAATTCCCCAGAGAATTACTAGAAGCCAAAATATACGGTAGTGCAAATAGTTGGAATCAGTGGTAGTACATTCTACTAAATCTAAAGCTTAGTGTATTCATTCATGCATGCAAACATATATGTATTCTAGAATAGAAAGAACTAGGAACAAGGCTAATAGAATAAACTCATGGTATGATAGCAATAAATACCAGAGTGTAATGTTCATCGATACAAACCCTAGAGGCGAACTAGCCTACAAATTTAGAAGGGCCCTAAATAAACATAAACTCAATATTAAGATAGTAGAAAGACCAGGTACCTCCGTAAAAACACTTATTAGCAAGACATACCCTTTCCAAAGACCCTCATGTATAGATAAGAAATGTATAACCTGTAATATAAGCCCCCATATTAACTGTAAAACTAGAAATGTAGTGTATAGCATAAGATGTACTGAAGGACAATGTAGAAACAAAAATATAGTGTACATAGGTGAGACAGCTCGTAGTATAGGGGAACGGATAAATGAACACTGGCGAGACCTTCAAGATAATAAAGAATCATCTGTACTCTACCAACATGCTAAGATAGAACACAAGGGTAAATTAGAGAACATAGAAATAAAAATAGAATCTACACACAGAAAAGATGCAATGTTTAGACAAATTACAGAGGCAATAAACATAAAAGAATTACAACCAAAATTAAATAGAAAATATGAGTGGAACAGCAACATCACAACTTACAATTAAGGACAAAATGAAAACACACACACACATAGAACAAACATCCAACCAATAACATGTAAATAAATAAATAAATAAACAAATAGATAAATGAACATAAACACACACAGACACCCGGATGTGGCGCATGCGCAAACTGAGCACACAACACACACACAGAAACAAAATGGCGTAGGACAGAACAAAGGAGAGGCACGGAGACAAAGAAAGGAATCCCCAGTCAATGAAGAGGTCACAGAGTGTGTGACGAAAGGACTATGACTATATATAAACAACTATCTGGTTGTGGAACCAACCAACCAACCAGAAATTTATAAATTTATAAATTTGTAAATTTATAAATATATAATAAATTGAAGTGAAAGCAACTGGTGCGTGTTTTTCTTATTGGCAACATGACCCTCCCAAAGTATAACAATATCGGTTTCAACACACGATTTCAGATAAAGAATCTTGCTAAACAAATTCAGAAACGAAATATATATATATATATATATATATATATATAGTAATAATAATAATTTTGAAGTCTAAAATCCAAAGAGGGCTCGTTAAGGATAAATATATATATCAGATATCAGATATATAAGAACCGTAGAGCAAATATTTATTTAAAAAAAAACAGATTAAAGATTAAGCAAAGAATCGCTGCTTTCACCCTTAACGGGATCTTCTGAAACTAAAAAAGTCAATCTGTGAACGCAGAAGTAAATATTTCAAAAAACGTTGCAACCGAAGGAAGAAAGGAAGATGATACTTTGGTTCGTGGAAACGTTCCCTGGCAAAGAACGAAAAAAACGAAGATAATACGTCATTATTGGGTGCGGTGAAAACAATTACACGCAAAGACAAAACCACGTTTATGGTCTAAATAAAGTCGTAGACTAATATTCTATTAGGTGGTTCATGGAGACGTTCTCTGGCAATGAACGGAAAAAACGAAGATAATACTTCATTATGTGGATCAATGAGAACAATTACACGCAAAGTAAAAACCGTGTAAATGGTATAACTGAAATCGTAGACTAAAATTCTATTTAGGATGGTTTTGTCTTAGCGTGTAATTGTTTTCACCGCACCAAATAATGACGTATTATCTTCGTTTTTTTCCGTTCTTTGCCAGGGAACGTTTCCACGAACCAAAGTATCGTCTTCCTGTCTTCCTTCGGTTGCAACGTTTTTTGAAATATTTACTTCTGCGTTCACAGATTGACTTTTTTAGTTTCGGAAGTTCCCGTTAAGGGTGAAAGCAACGATTCTTTGCTTAAACTTTAATCTGTTATTTTAATAAATAAATAAATATATATATGTCTGATGGTAGCTTAGATGCTTCCATAGGCGGTATGCCGGTAGAGCACTCTATGCTCTTACAGAGCAGAGTATGATATAATATAAAACGAAAAATAAGTGACGCTTCTGAACTCAATTTATTGTGTTACAATTGTTTCGTCGGCGGACAGCTCGAGACACGATCACAATTTGTAAAGATTGTAATCACACATAGTTATGTAGGTAACTACATAACTATTTGTGATTACACACTTTACAAATTATCCCCTGTGGTTGTTTCATGTGTTTATTTTAGATATGTCAATCAATTTCTAGTTGATATAAAATGCTCGGATCTATTCATTAGAATCTTTGAGCTTATTCTACGGTGCATATGGCGCATGTCTCAGACATGACTCCTTTAATTTAATTTAATTTAATTAATTTTAGATATATAAACGGCTCCTTAATTGTAGAGCTTATTCAGTTGAAAGGACCCTGCTGCTATTCACGCCAATGTGGTGACGCTAGCATGTTTTTAGTAGTTTTAGAAATGCAACACGTGCGATGGCTCACTCGCCGATTTGCATTAGATGTGTAAGCACAGATCGTTAAATCTTCCCCCTTGCTGAAGATCCAAGATTTGACTACTGTGACTTTACGGATTAACGGTAAAATATATTTCTTTAATGAAATATATACAATGAGGATTAATCATTTTTTAAAAAGGTAATATTTGAAGCTATAGTTAAACTTTAATTAGTTACCTACATAACTATGTGTGATTACACACTTTACAAATTATCCCCTGTGATTGTTTCATGTGTTTATTTTAAATATATGTATGTCAATCAATTTCTAGTTGATATAAAATGCTCAGATCTATTCATTGGAATCTTTGAGCTTATTCTACGGTGGAAATGGCGCATGTCTCGGACAAGACTCCCTTAATTTGATTTAATTAAATTAATTATATATATATATGTGCGTGTATCACAGAGAAAGGAGAATCAGTGTTGCGATGAAAGGAATGTATTGGACATATTACAATTGTTTCTCGGGCAACCAGTTCGAGGCACGATCGATGTGGTGATCAAACCTGACTCTGAAATCGCGTGCTCCTCGGATACGTCTCGATTCTACGAAGTAGGACCGCGCGATTTCAGAATCAGATTTGATCACCACATCTATCGTGCCTCGAACAGGTCGCCAGAGAAACAATTCTATTATGTCCAATAATTTCCTCTCGACGCAACACTGATTCTTTTTTTCTGTGATATCATACTGTGCTCTATGAGGGCATCGAGTGCTCATTCGGCCTACCGCATACGGGCGCTTTAAACATCCAACACCAATTATATATATATATATATATATATATATATATATATATATATATATATATATATGAATGTATATATAATGTATTTTGCAATACACTTTATGCTTAATTAAAAGCATTTTGAAGATCGTATGCTATTGTTTTAGAGTAGTGACAAACTCATTTACTTTAATCCCAGCAAACATGTTTGCTGGGATTAAAGTAAGTGAGTTTGTCACTACTCTAAAACAATAGCATACGATCTTCAAAATGCTTTTAATTAAGCATAAAGTGTATTGCAAAATACATTATATATACATTCATATATATATATATATATATATAATACATTATGAAGAGAGAAGAAACATTAGATATAATTAATAATAAGATATACCATACCTAAACTCCTTCTTTACTCCTCGACTACGTAGTTTCGTGGCATATTATACAAAAACACTACATCACAGAGATATAGAATTTTTGTGATGTCTGCCGACTTATAAAGAAGATACCCCATTAAGAGTTTCAAAACACGTCCGTAGGACTCGCGATAGAATCCCGAAAGGCGGAGGGGGAGTCAATCACGTGATACAGCGGTCAAGAAACAGAGCTAAGCCTCTTATAACCATGAAAAAATACCACGGAGGCGGAGGGGGTACTTATATCAAAGCCATAGAAGAGGTGGCTAAGGTGGCGAGAAGTGTGAGTAATCATAGCTTGCCAGCAGTCACTACACTCCAAAGGTTATTCTACCAAAGGGAGTTATAAACAATATATAGAAACACACAGATACATGTGGACACATACATATACATGAATATATCCACATATATCCTTGAATTAGTGGTGCCAACCTCAACCGATGTTGCTCTATGAATAACTGTGACAAAATAATCCGAATGGATTAGAGTGATTCAGTATCAGAGCTATATAATACATTCAAGGATATATGTGGTTATATTCATGTATATGTATGTGTCTGCATGTATCTGTCTGTTTCTATATATTGTATATATATATATATAGATAGATAGATATAGACGCACACACACACAGACACACACACACATATATATATATATGTGTGTGTGTGTGTGTGTGTGTGTGTGTGTGTCTATATATATATATATGTGTGTGTGTGTGTGTGTGTGTGTGTGTGTGTGTGTGTGTGTGTGTGTGTGCGTGTGTGTGTATATATACATATATATATAGAGAGAGAGAGACAGAAAGAGAGAGAGAGGTGTTTAAACAACAGTTAGTTCACCATGCCGAGAACAATTGCTTGTAATGGACATGGTTATACGGAACAAGAAGGACATCCGTATGAACGCGCATGTGCAGAAACGGTCACTTCACTTAAGCAATACTAAATTGCGTGCGAGAGGTGTAAGGGAGATAACTGCGAAAGTCAGAAAGTTTCTAGTTGATAAGAAAATTAGGATGTTGTTGTAATTCAATCCGGAGCCTTGTAGTTGTGTAAGAGGTGTTTCCAGGCGTGTTAACAACTTGTGAAGAATTCATATCTTGAGTTTAGGCAATCGTTATTGCGTAATCTCTTTAGAATATTTATTCGTTCATCAATACATAGTCCACACGACGGATTTCCCCTTGCGTATGGCTTGGACTTAGTGATGGCTTTCCTTTGAATGGAGTAGTCTATACTTGAGTCCTTGAGTGACCATACGACCTTTAGGTACCCGGACAGACGTTCATCCACGAACTCACGAGCTTCGTATGGTCCTCAAAAGTCATCAAAATGGTCATCAAATGTCTTTAATGAAAGTCCCTGGATTTCATAATATATTTATTACATAATATATTTTATTGGAGAAAGTAAGGTATTTTACACAAAATTGATTGCACTGTTTCCTTTCCACTTATGTATTTAATTTAAAATGTTATTTATTCAATATAAAATTATAATGAGAGCACTCAATATTTTTAGACTTAGTCCTCCACTGTATATATATATATATATTAGAAAGTGAGGTTTTTTTTTAAAATGAAAAATAACCGGTGTCCTACACGAGTGAAAGTATAATGAAAAGATGAAATCGAAAATGCAAATGAAGTCTTATTTTAAAAAAAATATATATATTTATTTGGTTCCTTTACCGGTTTCGCAATTCTTTTGCTTTTCAAAAGTAGAGTTGAAATGGAGGGTCTGTGGTTTTTTTCATATCTGGTTGGTCTTTGAATGTTACTTGTTTTATATGGAAAAAAGTGGCTCGAAACGCCAGGTTTTTAGAGAAGTAATTTGATTGGTTGGTGAATAAGAATAATAAATTTCGCGCCAGTTCGCGTTACAAAGATCTTCAAACAAAGGGGGGGGGCTCAGGTTGTTTTTTCATATATGAGTGAAGTTTGGTTGGTTGATGCAGTCACGTGAATAAGCACATCAGCTTTCGCGCCAGTTTGTTTGAATTTCGTTTTACTTAAAAAAAAGATGGATCACGAAGGCTTTTTTTATATAAATGTAATTTGATTGGTTATAAATGAAATTATGACTGTTACGTGAACAAGTTCATTAAAAAATCGCGCCCGTATTTGGGAATTTATTTTGTAGCCTTTTAGAGAATTTTATGACAAACAAAAGATAATGGTCAAGAGAAATGGGATGGGGAGAATTTTTCTGGTTCAGTGAATATGGCTGGTTCGCCGGGGTGTCAGAATTCAGACTTTCTATTGAAATAAAGAAAGTAGAGATATGTATGTTTATTTGTGTGCTTGTGAGTGTGTGTGCGTGTGTGTGTATGTGTAGGAAGATGATTCTATTAGTAGAAATGGGGGAGGGAGTTGTGTGTGTGTGTGTATAGGTGTTATGTGTGTGTGGGAGTATGTTAATATGGAGAGAATATATATATTTTGTGTGTGTGTATGTGTAAGAAAGTGATTCTATTAGTAGAAATGGGGGAGGGAGTTGTGTGTGTGGGGGGATATGTGTATGTGTACGGGTGTTATGTGTGTGTGGGAGTATGGTTAGCATGTTAACATGAAGAGAATATAAATATGTTGTGTGTGTGCGTGTGTGTGTGGAGGAAAATGATTCCGTTAGTAGAAATGGGGGGGGGGAGTTATGTGTGGGGGGTAGTGTGTTAAGGTGTTAGAGTATTAACGTATGTTAAGGTTTATTTAGTTCTGGTTTTTATTTTCTAGAGTAGGTGTTATGTGTGTGTGTATGTATGTGTCTATTTGGATGGTTAGCATGTTATGGTGTTGACATAATGTATATTAATCTATATTTAATGCTGGTCTATATTTTTGAGTAAACATATTTTCCTTATTTATTCGTATTTGTTCTGTTGTATTGTCAGCGCAAACGTATGTTAAGGTTTATTTAGTTCGGGTTTTTATTTTCTAAAGTAGAAGGTGTCATGTATGTGTGTGTGTGTATGTGTCTGTTTGGATGGTTAGCATGGTATGGTGTTGACATAATGTATATTAAACTATATTTAATGCTGGTCTATATTTTTGAATAAACATATTTTCCTTATTTATTCGTATTTGTTCTGTTGTATTGTCAGCGCAAAGATAAAATGGGAAGACTTGGAATTTGGGTGTCTTGTTACTTGCACAAATATCTAGATGTGCACTTAGTGGTATCTGTCTCGTGGTTGGATCTCGTAATTGTTGGCGATGAACTGTCATTCTGTTTCTGAGTGTGAGTTTAGTTTGTCCTATATAATCTTCATTGCATCCTTTACATTTAATGGCATAAATTAGATTTTTTGATGAGCAAGTGAAGTGATTTTTTACAGCAAAATTTTGTCCTGATTGAAATGTATACGTGTTGCCTTCAATAAGGTGAGTGCAGGTTCTACAATTAGAGCGAACACATTTTTTGACAGTTTGTTGTGGGTTTGTGGTAGGTAATTTGGCATTGGTGAGTAATGTTTTTAGTGATTTCGGTTGTCTTTTGCTTTTGATTATTTTGTGTGTTTCAAGGCTTTTTTCATTGTTTCAATAGTGGGATGTTCTTGTGAATAGTGTTGTAAGCTTTCGCATTTCTTGGGTTGTGTGTTGAGATATATGATAGAATATTGGAAGTTCAATCCGTATTTTGATTGTGCTTATTTACGTGACTGCATCAACCAACCAAACTTCACTCATATATGAAAAAACAACCTGAGCCCCCCCCCCCCCCCCCCCACCACCACCACCACTTCCATTGGTTTGAAGAACTTTGTAACGCGAACTGGCGCGAACTGGCGCAAAATTTGTTATACTTATTCACCAACCAATCAAATTACTTCTCTAAAAACCTGGCATTTCGAGCCACTTTTTTCCATATAATATAAGTAACATTCAAAGACCAACCAGATGTGAGAAAAACCACAGACCCTCCATCTCAACTCTACTTTTGAAAAAGCAGAAGAACATATTACCCACTCTACTACCCTAAGTATTGAGTACTTTGGTGCGTTATGGTCCACCTGGTTCCTTACCACATTTCCTTCGTTATATATATATAATATATATATATATATATATATATATATATATATATATATATATATATATGCGTGTGTGTGTATGTTTATATATATATATATATATATATGTGTGTGTATATATATATATATATATATATATATATATATATATATATATAGTTTCGTTTACAAATATATCAATATGCCCAGACACGAATATATATTGCCCTTGGTATGACAGTGTGGTTTAACCTTGTTCTGGTGACGCAGCTCGATTGAGCATGCAACTATTGATATACTCTTGTTTATATGCTCTGATGATTCCTGCCATGGGGTATGGATGAAACACTGTTAGCTAATAAAACAATGTATTTCTAAGCACTCTTTGGTTATTCCTATAACTATATATATATATATAGGAAAATGTTTAACCCCGACGGCAGAATTCAAGCCGTTTCGACGGCTATTTCTGAACTAAATTAGAATTTTTAGTGTGGTAATAAATAGCTGAACTTTTCAAGGGTTAATTCCTTATATTGGAAGATTATAGTTGTCAAAAGGATTGGTAAAAATTTCTTGTAAACACAATTAAATATTTCTTGGCAGTGGGGGGGGGGTGGCTGAACTTGCCTGTAGAACAATGAGGGAGTGGGTGGAGCCGGCCAAGCGTTGAAAGTGAATTCTATACATCAAATTCTAAGGTGTGTGTGTGAAATTAGGCTAGTTAGGAAGCAGGCGAAAAAGGATACTGAGAGTGGGACGTTATAGAAATGGTTAATAAATTGAGATTAAAAGATAATAAATGAAAAAAATACGAATAATAAAATTAAATAATAGAAATAATTAAATAAATGTCTAGAGTCTAAAGCAGTTGCTATATTTTTAGCTGGTATTGAGTTTTCGGCCAATGCTATATATAATTTACTGGGGTGGGGTTACTGAGGCTACAGACCCAATGGGCCACCCACACCCACAGCCATGAAAGATTTAATTGTGTTTACAAGAATGTTTGACCAATCCTTTTGACAACTATATTCTTCCCATGTATGGAATTATCCCTTGAAAAGTTCGGCTATTTATTACCACGCTAAAAATTCTATTTTTCGTCCAGAAATAGCCGTCGAAACGGCTTTAGCTCTGCCGCTGGGGTTAAACATTTTCCTATTACCCACAGAGTATTGAGGACTCTGGTGCGCTATGGTCCATCTGATTCCTTACCACATTTCGTTAGTTACATATATATGCATATACGAGACTAATCCCAAAAGTAAGGTCTCCAAATCAATAGGGACGCAGAGAAACTGTTCGTACGGCTGTTGGCAACACTGTTGTGATTGGTGCTTCCTTCACACCCAAACAAGCACGCGCACGCTTCTTTGGGATGCTCAATCTTGGCTTGGCAGCCGCTGAGAATGGAGCTCCTGTTGAACGCTACCGCCAAGTGCGAATTTTGCGCAGTTATTATATAGAGGGCAATTCCAAAAGTAAGGTCTCCTTCCGAGGAAAACATGCGTAAAGATCGGCGGTTCACTATGGATGCTCTCTGCATTTTGGTTCCTGATCTTTCCCGAAGCACCATCCACAGGATTTTAACGGAAAATTTGCAATATCGGAATTTGGGATTGCCCTTGTATATATATATATATATATATATACATGTGTGTATATATATATGTGTATATATATATATATATACACATATATATATACACCCCCCACACACACACACACATATATATATATGTGTGTGTGTGTGCGTGTGTGTATGTATGTGTGTGTCTGTGTGTGTGTGTGTGTCTGTGTGTTATGTGTGTGTTGTGTGTGTGTACAATCAACTCTAGTAGTCCCTAGCAGTTTATATCGTAATATATCTGTATGTATTATTGATATTTTCTCTCACATTAGTTAGAAATTATAAAAATATAATGCAGCTCCAACATTTATCTACCTATCTATCTATTTATTTCTCTTTCTCTTTCTCTCTCTCTCTCTCTCTCTCTCTCTCTCTCTCTCTCTCTCTCTCTCTCTCTCTCTCTCCATATTTATATATATATTTAAACGTTTGTATTTGTAAAGCCAAAACAATGCAGGTATGGATATAGAATATAAATGCAAATGCAAAAGATATTGTTGACAATTAGTCTTTACCTTAAATTTATTTAAATATCCTTAATTTTCGAGATAATATCTCTTCAGAGGGAAGTAAAGTGGTTAAACCAGCGTTCTAAATAACTTGCCAAGTCATGCTGACAGTCAGCATGACTTGGCAAGCTATTTAGAACACTGGTTTAACCGCTTTACTTCCCTCCGAAGAAGAGATGTTATCTCGAAAATTAAAGATATTTAAATAAATATAGGTATAAGACTAATTGTCAACAATATCTTTTGCATTTGCATTTATATTCTATATCCATACCTGCATTGTTTTGGCTTTACAAATACAAACGTTTAAACCTCATTACACAATGCTTCAAGTGAACTATAACTTCCTCCATATATATATAAATATATATATATATATATAAATACATATATGTGTGTGTGTCTGTGTGTATGTATGTGTGTGTTTGTGTCTGTCTGTTTGTCTCTGTGTGTGTAAGATTATATATACGTACCTAAGTATATAAGTATATATGTTGCCGTTGCATGCAAGAATGTATCGATCGATTATTGCCCTTTTATTTAGTAAATATCGCCCTATATTTATGATTCTATTAATTCATCTATTTATTGCTTTATCAATCACTGTATTTTTGTCGACATCTCTGATTGTGTTATCTAACATGATTTTATTATTTAACTATCTCTCTATCTAACGTATATATATTTAAAAAAAGTCTAAAGTATGTCTTAAGCCAGAAGGCTGATTTGCTTATCCCGGTTTCATGGCGTGAAGCGACTGAGAGTACAAGACTCCCCGTGGGCAGGACGCCAGGGTTAAACCTCCAGGTATTGCTGGTACTCATTTTCAGCTGAGTATACTGGAGCAACGTGAAATGAAGTGTTTTGCTTAAGAACACAACACGCAGCCCAGGAATCGAACCCATGACGTTATGATCGTAAGTCCAACACACTTACCACTAGGCCACGTGCCTCCACACACACACGTATATATCACAACAACATCATTAATAATACCCCCCCCCCCTATCTCCTACCACGATTATTATTAATACTAACACCGCTACCACTACCACTGCTAATAAGCAGATCTGACTGATCAGCCAATATGCTAACCAGACTGATCAGTCACTGTATAATTTAGAAAATATCATATATTTATTTTCACTAGCACTGACAGTGTGTAGGTGAACAGTGAACTGTATTCATGAAGCGTAATACCCAGAAACATTAGTGTCTGCAGTTCTGTTTACAAGAACAAGAATGAGGAGCTCATTCTACTGACATGGATTTAAAAATATGGCTTGTTTGCATAATTACAAACGAATCGAATATTATTATTAATATTCCCAAGAATGAAAATACTTGTTTAACCGACTATATATATATATATATATATATATATATATATATATATATATAGTCGGTTAAACAAGTATTTTCATTCTTGGGAGGCTACCA
This sequence comes from Eledone cirrhosa, assembly GCA_964016885.1. Taxonomy (NCBI): domain Eukaryota; kingdom Metazoa; phylum Mollusca; class Cephalopoda; order Octopoda; family Eledonidae; genus Eledone; species Eledone cirrhosa. The sequence continues at coordinate 288,826,628 of OZ024743.1, read as the reverse complement.
TTCGCTGACGAAGTATTCCGAATCAAATTACGTAGTATCTGCTGATATTAGCTAACTACTGTGAATGAAGGTTTCAATTGGGCTTATTGCTGACAAACCTGAAGGCAGAAACCGATGCATTGGTCCGGGTATATTTTATACACTAATATCATTACCCACACGAAGTCATTTATTTTTCTCATCAACGTATGTGTTCACTCTGAGTAATAGTTTGGTATTTTCAATAATACAAACCTGATTATGTAATTAAGTGAGTGAGAAATAGCAGAAGCTATACCGATTCTCTTCAACCAGCTTCGTAAACACACACACTCACACACACACACACACACACACATATATATATATATATATATATATATATATATATATATATATATATATATATATATGCAGTAGACGAGCTCAATCATCCCCTTTTCTAAAAATAAAAATCATACACAAAACGCCAGCACCAACATATATATATATATATATATATTGAGATAAGCGGAGCAAGCAAGATTTAAACAATTCTTTAAAATAAATTAAAAAATATAATTTAAATATTTACCCATTCCAATTGCTTTTACCGATCGGTTTCACTTCACAAAAGATTGGAGATCCTAGGGACTTCCAATGGAAATGTTTAGATCATCAGAAAGCATTTTCCTTTCCTAGGACTAAAAGTCCCAGGAACGGCAAAATATATTGCCATCTGCCGTCTAGCACAGGATCGAATGGGGCCGAAAATTTGACCTATGCATGAACCAGTCCGTAGTATAAGCGGAAGTAAACATAGACGTATTGTCTACCTCGCCACTAAAAATAGCAATATATATATATATATTTAAAAGTTAAACAAGGTTCACTGTATACATCAAAGATTGAGTTTTACAATAGATTGGAACCACTCAACCGGTAAAAAAAAGGGTTTCCAGAGTTATTAATATTAATTCAAAATATTAACAAAATAGATATTCTTGTGATCAATTATATTTTATTATACATATTTAAGAGGTACTGAGTTAAGTTCAACAGTACGTCCTCATCAGATAAAATAAGATGATACATGACATACCCTGACATAGTAGATGGTTAAGATTCAGTCATGGTAGTCATGACTGAATCTTAACCATCTACTATGTCAGGGTATGTCATGTATCATCTTATTTTATCTGATGAGGACGTACTGTTGAACTTAACTCAGTACCTCTTAAATATGTATAATAAAATATAATTGATCACAAGAATATCTATTTTGTTAATATTTTGAATTAATATTATATATATATATCATTCTTTCCTCTGATGAAGAACTAATCTCCGAAAGGTTAAGACTCTCTTCCTGCTATTTCAAGCGTTAAGCTAATATATTCCTTCCATGTACCATTTCTTTTATTATTTCTGTTATTTCTGTTTACATTTTACACACATACACACATACACACATACACATGCATATATATATATATATATATATATATATATATATATATATATATATATATATATATATATATATATATATATATGTATGTATATATATATATATATATATATATATATATATATATATATATGTTTATTAAAATAACAGATTAATCTTTAATCTTTAATCTGTTATCTTAATAAAAAATTTGCTCTAGGGTTCTTATATATTTGATATATATTTATCCTTATCGAGCCCTCTTTGGATTTTAGTCTTCACATTTATTATTATTACTATATATATATATATATATATATATATATATATATATATATATATATATATATATATATATATATATATATATATATATATATATATATATATATATATATAAAATTTCAGGTTATCAATAATGTAGTGATAATATATCGTTACGTTAGAGATGAACAGCGTACGTTTAGGTTTGCTCAACGAGTATAAATTATATTCCGGAGAAAATGTAGAAAAGGTGAATATAAAATGAAAGTGCTTTTTTTTAAAAAGGAATTTATTAGGTATTGACATATGTTTCTGTAACATACGGAATACCTATGTACCGCTGCTTGCGTAATCATATAATGTTAGCAAGTATTCGATAGCAAATGTTGTCACTTCTTCAGAGATTTTGGATAAATTGGATAAAATCAGAAATATTGAAGTATTTATATTAGTAATAGAGGAAGAAGAGAGGGGATAGTATATGACAGATGGTAATTCAATTTACTGCTAAACAAGTATATAAAGGGTTTCTAATGAGAATACAATGAGTAAATGGTTTATTTTATCTAAATAAGAATTTTTGGGAGTGCCAATTTTAATCTATACTTGACCCATTGGACATTGGACAGGGCTGGTCATTTGATGTAGTAGTATTAATTATAAACTGTGAATTGGGGAAGGGGGAGATTTCGATTGCTACTGAATAACATCAATGCTAGTAGCCAGCTGGTATATGCATTAGGGAATTGAATTAAGAAATCAGAAATCTCATTTTATCTATAGCAGTTTATATTAAATGGTAAATAATAGAAGAGTTGATAGAATTAAGACTAATAGAGAATGTTAATATGTATTTTGACAATCAAACGGAGATGGAGACAGGCGTTCAATCCTGGTAGTATTTATAATATGAAAATGTAGATTTTAAGCGATGGTTACAGTATAACGATCGCTCTATTCTGTTATTTAATAAAATGTTTTTGGATTTCATAATACAAAATAATTCCAAATTACATAATTTACAAAATTCCTGTCCGCTATTATATCCCATTTTAGGTGAAATTGTTGGTTATTTTCACGCAGCTGCCAAGCCTTGTCTGCGAGTGTTGTTACATAACGCTGGTTTTCATGTTTTATCGAGTAACGATGTCTATAAAGGCGTGATTTGAAGGTGGTGGCTGTAGATCCCACATAGTACCACTTCTGTCTATCCGATTCGATAGTACATTTGTATATGATGTTGCGTTCAAGACACTGATTGTTCAACGGACACATTCCTGGTTGGACACAGTTGCAATTATAATTTTGCGTTGTTGTATTGTCATGGATGGGTTGATGAGGTTGCTTAGGTAGGGCAGGATGTTGTTTGTTGTTTTGTGATGTTATAGCTAATGTTTTACGTGTATTGTTCTGCGCTGGAAGGCGTTTATACAACCGTTTTGCGTTAAGCTTTTTTATATGTTGTTCAATATTAGGGGCGGTTGAATATGAAAGTCGAATAGTGTTAGCGTTTGAGATTTTATTATATTTATGTGATGTTGGAAAGTGTTTTTTAACTAATCGAAAGAATTGTGAGGGTAGATTGGTTTTAATAGAGTTGTTATAGACCGGGTTGTACCAAATATACTCTTTACATCGCCTTCTGTTTGGTGGTGTGCGACTATTATTGTGTCTATTGCGGTAGTGTATGTATGTTGGTGATTCTGTGCTATTTCTACTCCTATGGGATTTATTTTGGGTGTTTTGGTGATCTTCGACTCTATACTCTATATTATCTAGGTGTCCGGCTTTCCTAAGTGCATCATCATAATATTCGGCATGTTCTTTGAAGGTTTGTTGGTTGGACGACAGGCGGGAGATTCTAAGAGAAACATTTCTAGGGATGGATTTAATTATAGAGAGTGGATGGTTAGAACTCGTATTTACATATTTAAGGTTCTCATTTAGTTTATGGAACGGTTTAATCGTATCTGTATTGAGATTGAAAGTAACATCAAGGAAATTGACCTCTTTGAGGTTATATTCAAATGTAATATTTAATCCTAGTTCCTTAAAAAGCTTTCTGATATTTTTACGCATCCTTTCTAAATTCTGGTTATTCATATGCTTAACTAATAGGAGCGCATCATCACGGTATATTCCACCGTGGAGATCCTTGAATTTTCCTTGTAGTCTGTGGGTGATATAAATTCCCACAAGATCTGTTACTTCCGCCGAATCATTAGAACCCATAGTAATATCAAAATTAGAAGGTCTATCTTTGCGAACCCAGTAGCTATCATTGAATTTAACTATAGTTTTCCTCGCTTCCATAATAATTTTAATTTCAGCATCCGTAAGGTCGGAATTAGCCTTAGCGAACGAAAGAGCTTCATGTAGAGTATCAGGTGAAATTGAGGAATAATATTCATCAATATCAAACTGAATAAATTTTGATTTTTTCTTATCAGTAATGTTATTAAACCATCTTATTGCTTCATGAGTGTTACCCCATAGTTTAATCTCTACCTTAACTTGGGGGATAATTCTGTCTAGTATATATTTGCCAATTTTGCCTATATCAGATTTAGAGGGGCATATAAGTCTAATTTTAGGGTTAGTATCGAAGTTTACCTTGTGGTCCTTCAGGTTGAAGGATGGTATAGCTGGTGTTAAGGGTTGCGTTCTATCGTCAATACAAAGTTTTTTAACAATTTCACATGCCGAGTTGTTGATGTTTTTATGTGTAGCTTCATTAGTTTTCTTGTATTTTTTATGCAATTCCTTACGGATGAAGTTATTGTAAGTGTCCACATCCATGGTATATACGTTTGATGTTTTGTCTGCTCTAACAATAATTCCATTGGCGTTTTTTAGATTATTGAGCAGTGCCGTGATGTCATTCTGTAGTTTATTGTTCTTCCGTTTTGTAAATTTGATCTCCATGATCATATCCATTAGGTCTTGTTCAAATGCATCCAAAAGTGGGTTTGAGGGTGGGTTTTTGTAAGATTTAAATCCAAATTTATCCTTGTTAACATCCGATGTTTGGTTTATACGGCTTTTGTCAAAATGGAATGTTTTCCATCTGATTCGTCGAATAAAATCATTGGTCCTTCGTATCATACCTAGAATATATTCCTTTTTTGCCTGAATAGGTATGTTTTTTAACGACATATCCAATGTAAATTATGTAATTTGGAATTATTTGTAAATTATTTGTAAATTATGTAATTTGGAATTATTTTGTATTATGAAATTCAAAAACATTTGATTAAATAACAGAATAGAGCGATCGTTATACTGTAACCATCGCTTAAAATCTACATTTTCATATTATAAATACCACCAGGATTGAACGCCCGTCTCTATCTCCGTTTGGTTGTCAAAATACATATTAACATTCTCTATTAGTCTTAATTCTATCAACTCTTCTATTATTTACCATTTAATATAAACTGCTATAGATAAAATGAGATTTCTGATTTCTTAATTCAATTCCCTAATGCATATACCAGCTGGCTACTAGCATTGATGTTATTCAGTAGCAATCGAAATCTCCCCCTTCCCCAATTGACACTTTATAATTAATACTACTACATCAAATGACCAGCCCTGTCCAATGTCCAATGGGTCAAGTATAGATTAAAATTGGCACTCCCAAAAATTCTTATTTAGATAAAATAAACCATTTACTCATTGTATTCTCATTAGAAACCCTTTATATACTTGTTTAGCAGTAAATTGAATTACCATCTGTCATATACTATCCCCTCTCTTCTTCCTCTATTACTAATATAAATACTTCAATCTTTCTGATTTTATCAAATTTATCCAAAATCTCTACATTTGCTATCGAATACTTGCTAACATTATATGATTACGCAAGCAGCGGTACATAGTTATTCCGTCTGTTACAGAAACATATGTCAATACCTAATAAATTCCTTTTTTAAAAAAAGCACTTTCATTTTATATTCATCTTTTCTATATATATATATATATATATATATATGAAAAAGTATGACCCCGACGGCAGAGCTCAAGCCGTTTCGACGGCTATTTCTGGACTAAATTAGTATTTTTAGCCTGGTGCATAAATAGCCGAACTTGTCAAGGGGTACTTCCTTATATGGGAAGATTGTAGTTGTCAAGAGGATTGATTAAAATTTGTTGTAAACACAAATAGGTCTATCAAGGCATTTGTGGGAGGTAGGGGTCGCTGAACTTGCCTGTAGAACAATGGGGGGGGGGGGGGTGAGTGGAGCCGGTCAAGCGTTGAAAGTGATATGTATACGGCAGATTCTAAGGATAGTGTATGAAATGGAGGAGGGAGGTTATAGAATAGGTAATTCGAATGAGAGTAGAAGACAATAAAAGATAATAAAAAGAAATAAAAAAATATATAGAATTAAATAGTGAGAAATGAATAAAAAAATTACAATGCTATCTTACAATTACAGGTTAATAATTTGAGAATAGAAAAAAATTGTAGAAATGGAGTAGTAACAAAACTGATACAAAATTAAAGGGGTCTAGCACATCTGCTATAAGTAGTTAGTAAAACGTATTCGGCTAATTCTATCTTAAAATTACAGGGGTGGGGGAACTGATGCTACAGAGGCCCGATGGGCTGCATCGGGGTAGGCGAAAGGGGAAAAGCAGACGCGGAAGAACATAGGGGGTGGAAGGAAGTGATAGGATGAGACGGGGAGAAGAAGACAGAGGAAAAGAAAAGAGATACATCTACCTATGTAAGCTGGGGTTTCCCCTAACTTATTCGGCAAGTGGGGGGTATCAGCCCTTGTCTACCCACTCGGGTCGTTATGGGGTTTGAGGGCGAGTTAAGTCGTACGCAATCTGTGTTTGCATGTGGTTACCAGTTCGTCTTTCTTGTTTAGGAGTTGGTCCTTCGAAAACAGAATTTGTAATGTTTCCTCCGAGCATAAGTTAAACGGACGACGTCCTCCCGTGTAAGAGTTAGCTCTGTCAGTAAGCTCTAAGTGAGATTGTAGGCTATATTATTATCTTGGAGGTCCCAGATGTGGTCCGAAAGTGTAGTGGCATGTCGCCGGACCGGTTTTCGGAAAGTATGTCGGTGGTGGTAGAGCCGGGTCTTGAAGTCACACGCGGTTTATCCTATATAAGCTTTGTTGGAGGTGCCCGTCCTCACATTGCACTGGTAGATCACGTTAAGTTCTCGGCATTTGTTGTTGAGGGGGCACGTAGATCTATCAGGGCAGTACCTCCTCCAGGTCGGCTCTCCACTGATGTCTAGGTTGTTTCTTCCATAGAGGTTGAGTTTTTTGTTGTTTGAGGAGACGATGTTTTGTGCGAAGTTAGGCGTGGTGCTGTAGGAGAGGTTGATGGTATTTTTGTTGATTATGTTGTGGTAGTGGGAAGTGTTTTTCGAGGAGCCTAAAGAAGATTTTCCCGATAGTTATTGCCACCTCGGCATTATGGGGAGGATTGTACCACGTTACGTTTTGTGAGCGGCAGTGTCGCCTGCTGGTTCCGCTAAGGGACGCTGGATAAAAGGATATTTCCTCCCGGAAGCCACTCCGCTTGAGGGCCTGGTTTTAATGAGGCGCATGTTCGTCGAATATCTGCTCATTAGCGGACAAACGAGATATGCGGTGGGAGATGTTTTTAACCATGTTATTGGTGATGTTTCTAGGATGGTTATATATATATATATATATATATATATATATATATATATATATATATATATATATATATATATTATCGCCATCATTGTCATCATCATCATCGCTATATAAATTATTAGAGTGTCATTATGTCTAACACAGTTAATCTGATATTCTTGTATTGCAATTGCCTTATATGATATGTAAATATATTTGAATGGATTCTATATATGCGATCGAACAGATTTTATATTACACTACTTGTCTAATCTCAACATTGCAACATATGGAAAAACGAATACAATGCATCCGTTTCTTGGACTTATTTTGAACATATTAAATATCCTTAACCATACTTTATTGTTACATAATTTAATCTTACTTAATTCTTATTTTCCACTATATATTTATTGCTGTAATTCATCACTTTTTATTTGATTTATTATATAAACGCCCAATATATATTTCAGCACCCAGTATTCAAATCGTTCTTTAGACTTTTGGTATATTTCATAAATATCTATACACGGTTACATGATTTTTTCGATTGAAACACCTACAGAGAATACGAAGCCATCAGTTAAATTTCAACTGGCAATGTATATGTTTCAATTGTATTTTCCAAATCCCAATGATTATAATTTAAATACATATGTACTACTTTTCGACAGCGGCAAATTGACAGATACACTAGAAAGATTTTATATAAAAAAAACTTGCTTATGCCAATCAAAGATAGACCATTCGTCGATTTGTTCGAGTAACGGAACAGCCAACTTGTGAATTAACGTGCAGGTATTTAGGTAATCCATAATTAGGTATAGTCGGATCCTTTTTTTTTTAATACAGGTTTAATCCACCCGACAGGCTTCCATGCTGTCTCCTTCTCCCAAACTTCACTGCCATTGTTTGGATGTACCCAAGGCTGTGGTAAAGACTCTTCTCCAAGGCACCACACAGTAAGATCGAGTTCAATCCCCCACGATTGTGAGGCGAACATTGTAACCACTTACACATTTATACTTTAACCACTTAGACATTTATCAACCACAAAGGATATTCACCTTCCCAGTGGTTTTCTGTTAATCCAAACATTATATCATGTTAATACTTTGTATAGATTTTTAACAAGGTTTCGTTCTGTAATTTACACATCTGAGTATATCGTTTTATAAGTTTTACATTCTGTGACTAACCCAGGTTCTGCTGCACGTCAGGCTGAGGAGACCAAACTCTCCAAGTACCGGTCGCTCTGCGACAGGTTTGCGGTCGTTCCCTTAGCAGTGGAGACTTCTGGCGTGCTTGGCCCTAGGGCTATCTTCCTACTCATCACCATAGGCGCTGAGCTGGCAAGCCACAGGTGTGAGCCTCGCGAGTTGGAATGGCCCTTCCAGCGCATTTCCCTTACCATCCTCCGGGGAAACGCCTTCTCCATTTTGTCCGCCGGGGCTGTGGGAAGGCCAGCACGTGGGACCCCATTTGCTCACCATACAGAGAGATGGGGAGGGCGAGAGAGATGGAGGCGATGACAGTGAGAGTTCGCCTATTCCACTTTCGGACGATATCCTTGTGGTTGTGTTCATTATCTATAGAGTATATTTACTTAATATTCACAGCAATTTATCGTCGCTCCCTATTTTAAAGTGACTATTTAATCTTTCTTCTTCAGGAATTCTAAAAAATTATAATTTATGTACATGTTATGTTTATCGCATATGTGTAGGTTTAACTATTTAAGTTTTACATTTATTCAATTTATACATATACTTCATTTATTGCAAGGCATTATATTTTGATATTTTGTCTTATTTTACAGTCATTTCACTTCACCTTTTACACATTATTTTTATTCCTAACCTACCTCATTCCACGATTCATCAATTAGACTCTTTCTAAGATATTATTTAAATATATTTTGGGGTTGATTTTTTCTACTCTAAACATATTACACGCTTGTACATTTATTTCGTGATTCCCCTTCGTTAATTCGGTAAGTACGGTAAGGTTATAATCAGAACGAAACCTCTCAGGGGAAGATCTCTCCTCTAACTGCCTAAATATTGACAATAATGATTTCTAACTCAGGCCCAATGCCAGCAATTTATGGGCAGATGAAAGTCAATTATATCTGTCCCAGTACTATATTGGCAGTTTAGTTTATCAACCCTGAAATAATTATTTCTACTTTAGGCACAAGGCCAGCAATTACCCAGTGCTATCAACCCTGAAATAATGAAAGGTAAATTTGCAGCAATGAACTACTGCAGACGATATAATCGATTATATACGCCCAACAAATTGATAACTTGTGCCAATCATAGAAACCAACATAATGCCAGATATTTCCATATTTTTCAGGTTTGGAGTTGTCTTCTTTGTCTGTCTTGAATAAATATTACGTAGATATATCGAGAATATGTGTTCATGTAATGGTTAGCAAAGACCTAAACGAAATAGAATACATCAATGATATGTACAATATCTTAAACGAAATTATACGAGGAATATAGAGTAATATATGTATGTATATGCCTCTGTGTGTTGTTTTATTAAAAGTATTACATGTGTACTCTATACATTTCGTGCACATCCATGTTTTTGGCACTGATGAGTAGATAAATGATGCCCACAAACCACGCCTAGGAGGCTTCGAGAAAACATCAGAATGCATCGAAACCGACTGGAAAGTCGTTAATATTCAAATACTTTTTCTCAAATCATACTCTACCGAATTAAAGAAAAAGACGGATATATTGTATGATGTTGATATTGTCTGAACTATAAATTACTACAATTTGAGAACAGTTTATTTTTTCAATTACCTCACATTGAAGGTATGACTGTGTTCAAGTTTCTGCACAGTTTTAATGAATATGCATATTTCCTTATTGAGGAGCGTTATGTTAACCTTCTGCAAATTCTCAAATATTTTGTATAATGAGAATAATGGTGAAAGCATAAAATGATCCAGCAACTTTGCTAGCCAATAGTATATAGGTGTTACATCAATTTGAACTAATTTGGCGCCTGGACTCAGACATACCACCCTCTAAAACCTCAAACGGGAAGTACCATGAAAAACAGTGCCCCGAGGAGAAATGAGGCACAATGGGGATATTTTACATAATTGTTTCTACTTTTGGCACAAGGCCAGCAATTATCCAGTGTATTACTGGTACTTTATTTTATCGACCCCGTAAGGATGAAAGGCAAAGTCAACCTCGGCGGGAATGAAAGATATACCCATTTTCACAAGAGAAGACATCTCTCGCTAATCCCAAAATGGGTGGGAGATCCCCCCGTCCACCGAAGAGAGTTGACAGGTCTGCGGTCTTCACACATCAAACGGCCAGCTTCAAGTCGTCCCTCATATTATCTTGCTATCACTTTGGTAGTCTGTATCGTTTTATCAGTATTTGGAAATTTCGCTTGTACACTTGTCAAATATAAATTCACTCCAATATGTGACTCGTAATTTATTTATTCTATTCAGGAAGAAGATAATATACAGACACCTATACCACTAGGATTTGAACGTAGGTAATATAGAAATAAAACGTATTCCTGCGCGTTTTTTGTCCATTGTTCTAATGATTCTTCAAATCCAAATCTACAAACCAGCTACTCAAAAAAATGCCTAAATTGAAAAATTCAAATAAACAAAGAAAGAATTCAATTTTTAGCTGTTGCGCGATTTTGAACTCAAGACTCATCAGAGACTAAAATATGGCGCCGAGAAAAGCAGAGAAAAAGAGAGGGAAGGAGAGAGACTGAGTGATTGATAGTGGCACATCTTATTAACTGGGACCCAACGACTAGATAATTAACATAATTATTTAATATGATTGTCTAAATGACAAGAATGTAAATGTACAAAGTTAAAACAATCGAGAGAATCCTTTTTCAACAAAAGGAAAGAAAGATATGGGAAGAGAAGAAAGATGGTAGAGGGAAACGATGAGTAGAGATATGAGATGTTTGTTATTTTTAGTTTGAGGTGTTTGTTTATAATTAGTAGAAATAATTGAACAGTATGAAGAATGTAATTACATGATGTTTCACTTGTAGTAAGATAGTAGGTGAATGGATACAGTCATGATATATAGCAAACGGAAGAAGAAGAAGAAGAAGAAGAAGGAGAAGAAGAAAGGCACTGAGCCGAGAACAACGAGAAGAAAAAGATCTAACAGCCCAGAAAACAATTTACTTTGTCTTGGCTTGATAAATAGTCACACTGTTCTCTCTCTCTCTCTCTCTCTCTCTCTATATATATATATATATATATATATATATATATATATATATATATATATATATATATATATATATAAATGAGTGTGTGTGTATGGGTATGTATTTATATTTGCATATGTATGTGCATATACACACACACACACATATATATATATATATATATATATATATATATATATATATATATATATATATATATATATGTATGCATATATATATATATATGTATATATATAAATGTATATAAATATATGTATATGTATAGAGATAGATAGATAGATAGATAGATAGATAGATAGATAGATAGATAGACAGACACAGATATATGAATGTACGTTCATGAACTTATCAACTATATATGTGCATACATGGAGAGAGAAAGTGTGAGTGTGGGGTATTTTGGGTCATACGAAAGCTACAAATAGTACTCGATATGTAAAAACATGTAGATTTTATTTACTCGTTAGATGTTGCTGAATCACTACAAAGTGTTTGTAGCTTGTTTACATTCGCTTAGATCAGAGGTTCCCACGGCCGCGTAATACCCTCAACGCCCGCACCTATATTTCCAGAAAGACCTGCCTATACGCAAATTGTAAATAATATATAAACAAAATCGTTAATTTATATATACTAAATATACAATATATACTATGTAAAATAAATATTATATATATTTTTTTTTACTATATTTATATATAATATGTATCATTTGATATTCAATATACTATTTTAACATCTCTACTAACTCCCCACTGCCCCTTAGGTCCCAGCGCGCAGGACCTTCTCAACCCCCACCACACCCCACACATTGGGTGGCGGTAGCGCCCACTTTGAAAACCTCTGGCTTAGATGTATATCGAAGAAAATGATATCAGTGTCTTCATCGTTTCATATGACCATAATCATTGAGCCCTTAACACCTGATGGGTTTGTAGGGGCGCCGTCATAGAATAAGGTGCTCCATGGTTATTTAGAGCGAACTGGATTCATCCTACTCCCAGCTTTGATCCCGGCCGTTTTCTAATAAAGATAAATACTGAAATATAGGGATAAAGAAAAAAGTCTTTAACCGAGTACTGGACGGTACGAAATGATAAAAGGAAAAGTTGACCTCAAAAAGGATTTAAACATACAGTCGAATTAAAAATGCAAAGCACTCTATCCAAATATCGAATAAACCCACCTATTTCTTACTGTGTTTCTTGTACAGTTTTATTTCTCCGTTCCGCGGAATCCAGCCTCCACTAGTTGCACAGTGCCTTTCTATCTTGACCAGTTATAAACTCTCCGGGATACGTTCTGGAAATGGTCGAGTAACAGGCTACTGGATCAGCCTTCAATACACTATTAAGCTCAACCTGGTGTTCGCTAGTGCTAACGGATATATATATGTGTGTGTGAGTGTGTGTGTGTGTGTGTGTGTGTGTATGTGTGTGTGTGTGTGTGTGCATGTATACGTTTGTAGTTGCGTAAATATATACACATATATAGAGACAGACATACACAACGGCTGACAAAAACCGCAAACATACAGACACCGATATTTTTCATATACACACACACACAAACACACACATTCATATATATAAATATATATGTGTGTGTGTGTGTGTGTGTGTAAATACATGTCAGTGAATATATGTATACACACACATATATATATATATATGTGTGTGTATATATATATATATGTATATGTGTGTGTGTGTGTGTGTGCGTCCGTGTGTGTGTGTGCGTAGATTATATCGTTTCTCGTGTCTTATGACTTGTTAGTAAAAATAAATACATCTCTTGATAATGCTTTGCCATTCTTACTAATTTGAAGAAATATCCCACAGACAGTCATATATTAATATATTTGTACGTAGATATAAATCTATATCTATCTAGTTGTTTAACTCTCTTCCCCACACTCCCAGTCTCTCTTGGTCTCTCTCTCTCTCTCTCTCTCTCTCTATACCGTGTGTTGATTTGTTTATACATAAACGTATACTTACTAAAATAAAAAATATCCCATATATATATATATATATGCGAGCGTATGTGTATATGTATGCTTGTGTTCAAATACGCACATCAGTCTCTATCTGGCCGTCTATCTTTCTATTTATATATGTATATATATATATATATATATATATATATATATATATATATATATATATATATACGTATATATGTATATGTATATATATATATATATATATACGTATATATGTATATGTATATATATATATATATACATACATATATATATGTATATATATATAGACATATATACATACATATATACATACAAATATATACACACACACAAATACACACATACACATATATACATACATACATACATACACACATACATTCATACACATATATATTCATATACATATATCATTATATAGAGGCACTGGAAGAATGAGGTTCATGTTTAGCGAGGCAGTAAAGCAACAAAAGCCCGAGAGAATAACATTAATATCTAGCATAGTATCATATTATACTGACTCATTTCTGCTATCAGGACACACAAATCTTTCGAAGACGAAAATATAAATGGATTGAAATAAGATTTTTTTTAAAATCCGTGTCATATTATATTAGACTACATCACATGTCTTCATCAGCGTGTCAAAAGCTTTTGGCTGCTAGATATCGTTTTATTTTAGTCGTAAGTTGTAGCTGTATTTAGTTTAAGCTGCATGGATTTATAGAAAGTGTATCTATGGGGGTGAGGGAGATCTGCATGTGGTTTTGGTTGTAACTTTTCATTAGCTCCGTAATTAATTGCATCTTCTATCTACTGCTAGAACATTATATATTGGATTGGCAGTATCAGTAGAGGTCGGACGCCATGCTATGATGCAAAGAGTTACGTCCCTTTACGATCTGAGTTCAAATCCCGCCGAGGTTAATTTTGCCTTTCATCCTTACGGGGTCGATAAAATAAAGTACCAGTAATGTACTGGGTATTTGCTGGCCTTGTGCCAAAAGTAGAAACAATTATATATATATATATATATATATAACCTATGTTTATTGCTCTGATCTGTTTTAGCCCATGGAGCGCTTGCCAGCATGACTCGGAATTTGCGGTACGTTTCGCTTTTTCTAGCAGCCGAAATGCGATTCTCGCTGAATTTATACTTATATATATATATTTTAACTTTAATTATATCTCATAAAATAATACAACTGGCTTTCCACAAAATACATATAGTTAACACCCCAAACACTTAAATTGGGTTATACTAACATATAGATTTCTTTATTTACCATAAAGGCATAAAAAGAAGGGACAAATACAAAGGGGGGAGTTTACATATAATCGAGTAAAAAGGGTGTAACATGAAAATAATCGAAAATAACCTCAAAAGGGAGGGGACGTGATGGGGGTTGCACACACCCCCGAAAAAGTGTGCAATCCTTTGCCCGGGGAGCACATGGAGAAGGTGCTCCCCTCTCCTTTACTTCTTTACCTACAGGATAGTATACAGAGAAGGCCCATTTACACGAGCCATTCTCGCTACTATCACCCACCTTTCATAAAACTGCCTGTGGCCAAGCACCTCTCTCTCCATTCTTATCCTTCTTCCGAAGTGATATCGGAAGAAGTAGACCAGACTATGGCCAGAGAGGAAGTTGCCTGACCTCAGACCTTTCAATCGTGTCCACCAAACAACCTCTTTCAACATGGCTATTACGCACAGAAAAACCGCCTTTGCTTCCTTTGTGAAGAGGGGAGGCGGTTTGATTGTCATCACGGACACGGCGGTCAATTTAATCGGCGCCACCCGCGACAGCAGTCGTTCGGCGTAGCCCGGACATTGCACCAATGCGTGCGCAACGGTTTCTTCGTGACGCACGCACCTAGGGCAAATCTTTTTTGAGGGATCCCTGCCCGGGCGCCCGTGTCTGTAGAGCCTCTCTCGAACGGGTAGAGCCCCCCGGTAGCACTGCCAGGCCAGTGACTTCTGGAAGTTGTCCATTGGTCCTGGGCCGAAAGTCCTACCGAACAGGCTGGCCAGTTCGTCTTCTTCCATGTCCAGCGACTCTCCAAGGGTGTCATCGCCCCTGCTAGCCACCAGCCCTCTATAGAATGATGAGGTGGATTCTCCACCGATGGCCTGGCCCGCTTGCCAGAAAGCCCTGAGCGCCTGAGCACACTCAGTGTGCCAGTCTCCCAGTTTTCCGGATCTTTGCTTGACCCAGGACTGTAGCTCGGTGAGCGAGACGAGTCTCGGAAAGGCTCGTTTCACGAACGGAGCCCACACCGGTTGACCAGTGAGGAATACCTGTAGGTGCCGTAGCCTTAATGCGTGCCTACGCATCATCAACCACGGCATCCCCAGCCCTCCTTTCGAAGGTTGTTGGCAGCAGATGGATCTTCTCACCATAGGAGGGCGCTTCTTCCAAAGAAATTGGAAGAGCATGCGTTCCATGGTGGTGAGTGTTTCCTTAGGGCAAGGCACGACAGTCAGGCGGTAGTAAGTGACGGACGCTATGTAAATGTTCGCCACCTCCGCCCGGCCTTTTAGGGACAGCTTACACTTGGCCCATTTCTGGGTTAGTGCAAACACCTTGTTCGTAACCTCGTTCCAGTTCTTTTCCACCTGGAGGTCCGGTCCAAACCAGACCCCAAGCAACTTTACCGGGCCCTCCGTCCAGTGTCCGACGACACCGTCAGGAGGCATCGGTCTGCCTCTCCACGTTCCGAGTTGCAGCCCGATGGATTTTTCCCGGTTCAGTTTCGCTCCTGACAACCTTTCGTACTCCTCCAGTAAGGTACCGATCGCCTCGATCTCCAAGTCGGTCGACACCATTACTGTTACGTCATCGGCGTAGGCCGACACCGCTTTGCTCAATCCTGGTTCCAGGGGGATACCCTGCAACAACTCCAACTTCCTCAGTAAAGGCTCGAGAGTCAATACGTACAGAAGGGAGGAGAGAGGGCACCCCTGTCGAATGGATCGTGTGATTTCGAATGGCTTCGAAAGGTAGCCGTTCACCTTGATCCTAGAACAGATGTGGTTGCTATGTAGGGCAGTGATCCAGCCTCTGAAAACAGGACCGAACCCAGCCGCCGCTAGCACCGCATCCAGGTAACCATGGTCGACCCTATCGAAGGCCTTAGACTGATCCAAGTTGATCAGGGCCCCACCGAAGCCGGGTTTGTTGCCAACCCTCTCTATGATGTATCGCATGAGGTGGAGGTTATCGTGAATGGACCTGGATGGGATAGCATATGTCTGCGCATCTCCCACCAGGCCACCCACGACAAGCGCCAACCTCTTTGCTAACACCTTGGCCAAAATCTTTAACTCTGTGTTTAGCAGGGTTATGGGCCGAAAATTATTTATACTATCCCCCTTGTTCTCGTCCTTCCTCACCAGCGTGACTACGCCCTTGGCTACAGAACACGGAATTCTCCCGTTCTGCTGCCAATTGCAGTAGACCGCTTCGAGGAGTTCGGAGAAGAAGACCGGCATTGCTAAATAAAGTTCGTAAGGTATACCATCGAGACCTGGAGATTTGCGTCTGCTGCATTGGCTCAGCGCATCTCCGATCTCATCAGCCGAGATTGGTCCCTCGCAGGACTCTGCCTCTTCGCTCGAGAGATGCGGCAGGCCGTCGAGGTATGGACCGAAATCCACGCCCCCGCCCGGACCCTCGCCTCCCCCGAACAATCGGGAAAAGTGCCTTTGAAAGGCCTCGCACATCTGCTTAGGCTCCCGGATCACCCGTCCATCTTCGTCTTGCAACGACCGGATGGTGGATCGATTTCCACTCTTAGCTTCTGTCACGCGGGCCCATCCAACGGCTTTGGCCCCCTCATTACCTAGAGCACGTATTTTACTTCGAATGACGCAGCCTTCGTGCTTTGCATCGAAAAACTGGTTCAAGGCCGTCCTCGATGCCAGCACTCTGGCCACATCTTCGCTCTTGATTGCCTCTTCTAATTTACCTGTTAATTCTTTCTCGTTTCTATTCCTATCGGCAGCTAACATCTTGCTATAACTTATTGATTCTGTTCTAATCTCTCTTTTGAGAGATGCCCACCATCGGTTGTTGACGATTGCACCCGACAACCTCTACTTAACTAATCTGCTAATCCGGTTTCTGTAAGTCTCTTTTGCCGGTAAAGACAAATTAAGTTTCCAGTAACCGGGACCCTGTCTATGTGTTTTCTCGAGATTGACCACGCAGGTCACTAATTTGTGATCCGTGTAGCCAACCGTGCGCATTTCTGGACAGCTTAATATGTCCCTATCCTTACTTCTAACTAAGAATCTATCTAAGTACGATCTAGATTGACCACTGTGGTTTCTCCAAGTCCAGGTAGGCACAGTTGGAAAATCTAGTCGATATCTATCGACCAAGTTAAAACGGTCGAGTAACCCCTTGAGGCTGTTACACCCCCCTCTATTAGGACATGCTCCTGCATAGTCCCAACGTGCATCCAGGATGTCATTCCAATCCCCCGCTAGAAGCAGGGAACGCGACGTTCCCAGAAAAGTCTCCAAACGCTGGAAGAAGTCGGGCCGTTCAGCTCCGAAAGGGGAGTAGACGGCGACCAGTCTCAAGGCCGCACTTTCACTACTGCCAACGTCTAGCACCAACAAACGACCCTCCGGGTCCGAGTGCACAACCTGTACGGCAAGACCCAGGTGTTTTTGCAGCAGTACAACAACCCCACCCCCACCTCCAGGTTGACAGAGAGATGCATGCACCTCAAAGTCATCGAAGGTGGGGGCCAGCTGCCGCACGACGCTGATTCGAGTCTCACAGATAACCATTACATTTATACTACATGACATGAGGTCATTTAGAAGCTTTGCTTGCTTCCAAGTTGAGCCCAGGCCACGTGCATTCAAACATCCTACTCTTAACACATCCATGTGGGCGGCAGAGCCAAAGGAGAGTGTAGAGACCTACCTTTCCGCTTCCCGGGGTTCGGGTTGCACGACTTCCATGGGGTCGGGGGTGTTGGGTGAAGGGGTGTCTTGTGGTGGTGTGGGGTCGTCAGTGTGTGGTGGGGTTGGGGTGTTTGGAGTTGTGTTGGGGAGGGGAAGGGGAGGGGGAAAGCTTTTTAGTAGGACGCGGTTTATGGGTTTGACAGAGGGTGGTCCTACGTCCTCCTTAAAATCCTTTTTTAGTTTTTGGTAGAGGTTCATTGGGATCTTTATTAATTTTAAATGTGGGTAGTTTTCTGACGAAACAAAGTTTACACCTTCGGTTTGTACCGAAGGATTATTGTATATGAGTTCATTTAATTTATTATTGTTTCTGTTGATGTAAGTATAGTGTAATGTCTTTTTTTCCGATGGTGTGAGTGTTTCGAAGAGGGGAGGGGCAGGTTTGGTTTTGTTTGTTGCTGGAGGGGTGTTTTCTGTTTTGTTGGATTGTGTTGAGATTTGGGTGGGGGTTGTTTGTCCTTGTGTGTTTTGCACATGTTTTCTTTTTTTCCTTTTAATCTGTCTGAAGGACTCCGTTTCTTCCTCCGAATTCGTTGGGTTATCTTCAGTGTTGGAGGGAAGAGGTATGTTTGCTGGTAATGTTTCCGTGTTGGTTTTCTTTGTGGGTGAGATGGATGTCACTATGTTAGACTGTGTTGTGTGTTGTGTCTGCGGTGGTTGTGTTGTTTTATTGAGTGAGAGGTTGGGTGGGCCTGTATTTTGTTTTGGGGTAATGTGTTGTGACTGTTTGTGTTGTGGTGGTGTTGTGGTTTTACTGAGGGACGGGTTGGGTGGGACTGAGTTTTGTTGTTTGTTTATCTGTTGTGGTGGTGGTGGTGGAGCTGGTGTTGGTAGCAGGGTTTTCTTTTTGTTGAGTTGGGGACAAGCGGCCTTCAGGTGCCCTCTGCCTGCACAGATATGGCAGGACGGCCTTCTCCCCTCCACGCTAATGTTTATATACCCGTGGTCCTCTCATAGGATTCTGTCGGGTATTTGGGCGATGCGTTCAGGCTTCATTTGCACTACCAGCTCTATACCTGTTCCACTGAACGCATTGCCTGTGGTTTTCCCAATGGAAATCACGTTGTCATTCACTGGATGAAGCCAGCTATGAGCCAGCAGTTGGGTTATACTAACATATAACCTAATGTTTGTTGGGTGAGATGGTTACCAGTCGGAGTTTAGCGTTAAGCTATCTCTGTTATTGTATTAAATATATATATATATATATATATATATACGTGTGTATGTGTATATAAATATATATATACAATGTATATATATATATTATACAATATAATACAATATATATATATTTATACAATATATATATATATATATGTGTGTGTGTGTGTGTATATATATATATATATATATATATATATATATATATATATATATATATATATATATATATATATATATATACAATGAGTTTGTGTGGGTGTGTATGTGAGTGTGTGTGTGTATGTATGTATTAATACATATACATATACATATATATATATATAAATGGTTTATATATATATATATAGTTTATATATATATATATGGTTTATATATATATATGGTTTATATATATACACATATAACAAGTATAACAGCGAGCGAGTTTGAAATGAGAAATAGAAATGTAATCTTTCGCCGTATAATTTGACTAAAAAGACCTTAGCCTGATCTTGGGGTTTACAACCCTCTAAGAAATGGAAAAAGATGAGTATTGATATATATATATATATATATATATATATATATATATATATATATATATATATACATTTGTTCCTTTAGCCGTTACTCTAACAGTGCACGAGGGGATAGCCAGTTCTGGCTTCACCTATCTCTGGAGATGGCAATAATTTTCCATTGTATTAAGGACAGCCTGTTTATGTGGCCAACTAAACCTACGTTTGCTTACCTTCTATTTCTAATAATTCTAATTAGCAAGTATTTTCATGGGTGGAAAATATACAGTCTACGTGATTTGAAATGTACTTGAGCATCCGTTTCATAAACTTTTAAACTATTTAGATTTCTTTAAAAGCTTCCGCTTTTTTATTTTCTATTTGGTCAATTTTGCTCCATGGATATATTGTTTATGAGTTTTCTCAGATACACAGGATTTCGTTGAGCATTGTAGGTGAACAAGGTCGAAATAATTGCGGAGGGTTCTATGCATTTAGCATTCTATCGATCTAAATTCCTAATATATATATATATGGTATGGACCCGTA
This sequence comes from Eledone cirrhosa, assembly GCA_964016885.1. Classification (NCBI taxonomy): domain Eukaryota; kingdom Metazoa; phylum Mollusca; class Cephalopoda; order Octopoda; family Eledonidae; genus Eledone; species Eledone cirrhosa. The sequence continues at coordinate 288,805,882 of OZ024743.1, read as the reverse complement.
ACTGTTGGGGAGTCATAGGCGCACCATATTGACATACGGAGTTTCTAGGGCATTTTTTAAACCTGGCAGAACCCATCACCTCTCCGGGAATATATATATAAACAGGAGTAAGCAGGAGAAAGCTCTCTACATTTATAGTGCGTAGTTAGGATGGAGATTCAGTATAAGGATAACATTAAGAATAACATTAAGAAAGATGTTGTGATTACATAAAGCGTTTATTCATTATAATATTAATTATAATAATCTATGGCTACACTTAAACAATCAAAGATGCAGTATTGGCATTTGTTGCTTGGGAGCAATTTCCTCGTTTATTTGATATGCTGCAGGCAATATAAGTTCCTAAAGGACCTTTTCAGGAACTCATACGCTCGCCGGGAACACAAGAAGAACATGTTTTTGTCTGCAGCATATCAAATAAACGAATATTTATTTGAAGAAATGGCTCCCATACCAGCAACAAATGCATATTCTACATCTTGGATTGCATAAGGGTAGCCATAGAAATATTTATATTGAATAAACGCTTTATATAATCACAACATACATCTTTCTTAATGTTATTCTTATATAACATGACCCTCCCAAAGTATAACAATATATATATATATATGTAGGAGGTGAGTTTTATTGTAGTAAAATAAAGCAATGCAGATATCGGATAAGTAGCACTCTACAGTTTGTAGGACTGGAGTATAAATAATATAAGATCAAAAGATGGTTAAAAGAGTTCCATGTATTTTATTATGCGCATTTCAGAAACAAATATCATCATGAGATGACATTTGCGTTTTCGTCAGGTAAAATAGGGATACATGATATGAAGGTTAAAAAACACTTGCGAATAGTGAAGTTTTAAATCAACATATGATATGTTGATTTAAAACTTCACTATTCGCAAGTGTTTTTTAACCTTCATATCATGTATCCCTATTTTACCTGACGAAAACACAAATGTCATCTCATGATGATATTTGTTTCTGAAATGCGCATAATAAAATACATGGAACTCTTTTAACCATCTTTTGATGTTATATTATATATATATATATATATATATATATATATATATATATAAATATATATATATATATATATATATATATATATATATATATATATATATATATATATATATATATATAAAAGAGAAAACACGGGTAAGCATTAAAAAAAGAATGTTATCCAGGTATTTACGACCGTTTTATTGGTAAGTGCAACCTTATATTGCTATACTACAAATAGCAGCCAGTCAATAATAATTGTTGTTCACGTCAAAATTTTCAAAATAGTGAATAAGTTACTCTTAAAAAGTTCTTAATATATAAAGAAACATGTTTTTGGAATTGTATTTACTAGTATAGAGAGAGGGGAAGAGGAATTAGAAAGTGGATTGACAAACGGAGTAGTATAGAGAGAGAGGAAGGGGTAGAAGAATTAGGAAGTAGACGGAGGGAGGGGTAGAGGTGGAAAGATTATTTTTAATAGTAACTTATTCACTATTTTGAAAATGTTGACGTGAACAACAATTATTGTGTGGCTGCTTTTTGCAGTATAGCAATATAGGGTTGCACTTACCAATGAAATGTCGTAAATGCCTGGATAAAATCCTTTTTTTAATGCTTACCTGTGTTTTCTCTTTTATCATATATATATATACGCACCCCTTCCATATATATATATATATATATATATATTTATTTATTCGTATGTAGGTATTTATGTATGCATTTATGTATGAATACACGTGTGTGGATGTATGCGTGTGTGTATATGTATGTATTTTAGGATGAAAATGTGAAAATACTGACAAAAAAATCCTTGTTTCGTCTTACGAATTCTTGGAGTGATGAAAACAGAAGACAATGTTACCGAATATATAGTTTCAGATAAACGTGTGGGTAAGTTAGAAATTGGGATGTTATATACAATATACGAAGTTATGAAGAAAATAATAATGTCATTATTCCTTATAAATTTAATGTAACTTACATAATGGAAACAGAACATTAATAATTGTTTCTACTTTTGGCACAAGGCCATCAATTACCTCAGTGTATTACTGGTACTTTATTTTATCGACCTCGTAAGGATGAAAGGCAAAGTTAACCTGGGCGGGATTTGAACTCAGATTATAAAAGCGGCGTAACTTTATGCTGCAAAGCATGGTGCCTAGCGCTTTACCGATACTGCCAATCCATAAATGTTTTAGAAAGACAGAGAAGTTAATTTTAATTCGGTTAAAATCGGGAAGCTATAACTTTCCGCGTTCAACGCCTGTCGAAATTAACGTTTCTTTTCATCATTTCGGGGTCGATAAATGAAATACCAGTCCACAACTGGGCTACTTTCTTATTTTGTCTGTTTTTGCTCTCCACTTCTCTCCTCTCCACCTCTCTCTCCTCTCCACCGCTCTTCTCCCTCTCTCTTTCTCTCTATTTTTTTATTCTTCCTGAAATCAAACTTCGATATAGATAGCCGCTACCAGTTTTAAAATGACCAAGACATTTGTTTGGGGAACCATAAGTGCTCCTGCCTATACTACAGCTCATGAGGTGAAACTACGGAAGTGGTGTTATTTCATAGGCGCAAATTCACTGTTCACTCCAACAGCTGCAGCAACAGGCCTAATGTCTATATGGCGCTAATAATTCAGAGCACTGGCTTGCATTGGACAGAGAGATGGAATAACAGAGGAGAAGATTGCAAAAGAGACATCTGTCCATCATAGATTATAGTGACAAAGGCTTGTACAACGCAAGTGTCACTCTCTGATCCCCATACATACATTATACATACATGATGATGGCTGCCCCCTCGTTATCGAGTATGGCCATTACATGATATACCATTATTAATAACTGTCAATTAATGGTATCGTGCAATGCTTGTGGGTGAAGATTTTTTTTAAGTGAGGGAAGACGGTGCACTGAGCCAATCCCACTCTCTGAGAGACAGTAGCTATAACCAGAAAAGAAGAAAAGATCAACATCATCGGTAACTACTGAGCGCAGGTTTTATATCGGAGTTATCCCAGTTTCCTGAGTTGCCGTCTCCTAGAAGAATGCCCTGACAAAGGCTAGGGGTTCTTCTGCCCTTTGTCAGGTTTTGTTTTTGTCCTGCAGGGTGTCCAAAATCCCCCTCCACACCAAGTAAACTTGGTGGGGTTTCCGGTTTAGTCGCGACGGCTCGACCATGTGACCCGATATACATACATACATAATGTTTCTACTTTTGGCACAAGGTCTGCAATTACCCTAGTGTATTACTGGTACTTTATTTTATCGATCCCGTAAGGATGAAAGGCAAAGTTTACTTCTGCGGGATTTGAACCCAGAACGTAAAGGGCCATAACTCTAACTCTATGCTGCAAAGCATGGTTTCTGAAGCTCTACCGATATTGCCAAACCACCATTATGTATACATACATAATGGTTTCTTATACAGGCACATACATAGTGATTGCAGTCTCTTCCTGTTTCTTCGTTTTCATCTCTTCCTCGTCCATCACTCCGAAGATGACTTTTGTGACCAGCTGCAGATCAGCACGTTTTATAGCATCACTGACAGATGAGAGTCAGTCAGAGATTACCTTCTCTATTTAAAGGTTTTGATATCTCAGGCCGGATTTCATCTTCCCCAGCTGCCTTGCTTCATTTGAGCTATTTAACTGCTCTTGTGACCTCAGGTTCGGAGAGATTAGTCACCGTTCCCAGATACACCTCATGTACATCAGAAAATGCTGTTGTGGTCGGGTTTGCGAGATCAGCAACGTATTCTCTTCATTTCACAAGGATGCAACTCCGTGAGGAGAGGAGAACTCCAGAGGCGTTCTTGATAGCAGGTGTGGAGGTGGGCTTCTTATTCCGAAGTCGGCTATCTTTAATGCAGTATTCGTACCAGCCCTTATATTATGGTCATAAATCTTGGGTAATGACAGAAAGAATACGATTGTGAATACAAGCGGCCGAAATGGGGTTCCTCCGAAGGGTTTTTGGAGTAACGTTACTCGATAGAGTGCGTAGCTGGGAGATTAGAGAGTCACTCAAGATAGAGCCACTCTTCTACGAATTGAGAAATCACAGTTCCGATCCTATGGGCATGTGGTTAGAATGTCTCAAGAAAGAATCGCTGGACAGATTTTACAGGCAAAACCAGCCAACAGGAGACTCAGGAGTAGACCCCGATCGAAATGGTTGGATAACATCCATGAGCTTGGCTGGTTTCACTTGGGGATCCAACGGGATCAGTTGGAGACGGTTGCTTCTGCCAGGACCCGCTGGAAGGAGTGTTTTAGGACTCTGCCCTCATGACCCTCTCAGGAAGAAGAAGAAGAAGAAGAAGAAGAAGAAGAAGAAGAAGAAGAAGAAGAAGAAGAAGAAGTGTCTTAAATTGTAACTACGTCAAGGGTAGCTGATTGCATAAATGTCCAACAGGTGGTCAACAATCTGGAATTAGCTTGTGAAACGGCAAGAGCTGAGCCGTCAGGCCGCGACTCATTCTATATTCCCAGAATTTCATTAATGAAATCTATATTTAATCATGACTCTACACATGTAACTCTCTCACAAAACATACTACACCTGCACAACCACCACACTCTATTTTTAAACTGACCTTTGAAGCTACTGCCTTGCTTTTGTTCTTGAAAAGTTTGTTTGAAATGGATTTTTAAGGAGCCCTTTTCTTTTTTCTTGTGAAGAAAATCTATAGTTGTTGGAGATTTCTCAAAATCTCGTAATTTCTTGAATAGTCTTGCTGTCTGTCGTTATCGTTGTCATTGATGTGATTGATATATGAGTTAAGAATCTATGTGAAATATAGAAATGCAAAAATAAACTCTGATGATGCTGAACTTGAACCAAATCCTGAAGGTCAAGTTATAAAAATATTAAGAAAATGTATAAAACTTTTAAAAGAATTTTTTTTTTTTTATTTAAATTTTTTTAATTTTGAGGCTTTTCAATTCTATGACCCCGACTGAAACATGTCAGTTTGAAAATGCATTGATTCTTTGGTGTTTTTAAAATTAGTATATATATATATGTATATATATATATATATATATATGTGTGTGTGTGTGTGTGTGTGTGTGTGTCTGTGTGTGTGTGTGTGCATATATATTGCTAACCAAAATATACATGTCATGTCTGAGAATATCTCAAACATGCGTCATACCACCTGTAGAAGAATATTTGAAGTTTTGTTACATTTTAATATGGGACCTTTTGTAACTATGTTTGGTGTATATGTTTATTTATATATACATCAATCGGTCTTTTTCTAATTTTATAATAAATGCTCGGATTTATTCCTTGGAATTATTCTTTGAGCTTCTTCTACAAGTGGTATGGCGCATGTGTATGATTTTCTCAGACATGACATCTATATTTTTGTTAGTAATATAAATTTGTTCCTAAATATTTTTTATACTGTTGAAATGTTTTGGCTGCTATTTCTAGCTGTCGATAAACCTATTTATGTCACCGGGACATTGATACGACGCACTGGTTTTTCCCGACTCCATGTGCGTTTTTCGACAGTCCCTGATTTGTTTTAGCTGTGTGACTTCAGATAGTTCGATTTCTCTCCCACGCTAATGATCCAGAATTGACTTTTGAACTTCACTATTTAATGGTGAAACATATTTCTAAAGTAATAATTGTTTCTACTTTCGGCACAAGGCCAGCAATTTCAAGGGAAAGGGAGAGTGCCTAATTTTACCGAACCCGTAATGTTGAAAGGCAAACCGAACCTCGGAGGGATTTGAACTCACAACATAAAGGGGCGTAACTCAAGCGATACTGCCAATCCACCGCCCTATATTTCTAAAGTAATAATGGAATATGTATGAAGGAGTAAAAATAGTTATGGCCAGGTAACTATATTTTAAGTTTTTGTTCAATTTTAATATGCTACCTTTTGTAATTATATGTTCTTCCATTCTTTACAAATTATCTCCCGTTTATATTTGATGAATTTGTTTATATATATGTCAATCGATCTTTTAATTATATATATATATATATATATAAGCGTATGTGGGTGGTGTACACACACTCTCATGATAGATGTATACATATGCGTACATACATACGTACATACATACATAGATAAATACATAAATACACACGTACATACATACATAGATAAATACATACATAGATACACACATACATACATAGATACATAGATATTTGGGACCACACATTGAAAATGTGTTCTGTTGTAGAGATCAGCTGCCCACTTGATGTAAACGTTGTCAGAAAAATACAGGAGAAGGAGGACATCTACGGACCATTGATGAGGAGTTTACAAATCCACTATACAAGATAAACCTTTAGCTTCATACCCATCATTATTGGAGCTACAGGTTATATGCCAACCCGCTTGGACCAATGTATGACTGAACTTGGATTTGCGGACAAAGAGCGCAGCCCCCTAATTCATAGTCTACAAATGGCAGCGATAGCTGGCACCTTCAAAGTTTGCAAAACATTCTTGCGATTCAAAGGATGACAATTTCTTTTCTTTTACAACCTTGCCACCAGGAAGGTGGCCGGTCAAAAATATACTCGAAGTTAAGAGAATGATAGACACGGTACACATATACATACATAGATACATACATACATACATACATACATACATACATACATACATACATACATACATACATACATACATACATCAGGAAAGAACACAACTAGTTAGGAAACTACAAGTACAATCCATTAATGGAACAGTAAAAATATGTAAAACATTCCAAAAATGTTGCATCTAATAACTGCATATACACATGCACACATACAACTCAAAACATCCACATCCACACATACAATAACATCCATATCTACACATGCATGCATACATACATATCTACCTAGTTGATGTTGTGTAAATTCCAATGAGAGAGAGTCTTGTGTCTATGTTAGAAACCGACTCTCTCTCTATTGGTAAAACTTTGTGAAATTATAAAACCAGAAGAACACACATATACATACATAGATGCACACATACATACATAGATACACACATACATACATAGATACATACATACATAGATACATGGTGGCTGCCAACTCGTTTTCGAGTACGGCCACTACTTTATATCCATGCAGGAGGACCCCTACCGATGCGCTGAACGAGTGTGACTTCTTAGTCCAGCCAGTGACTTGAAAACTCTGGTACAAACACTACACTTGTGACAATTATTGACACATAGTGCTGGGCCCATGGTACCATGTGATGACAAGTGCAGAGAGATCTCCAGATATAAAGCAATGCCTGTGCCGTGAAGCTTTTATAGTGAGCAAAGGCACTGCACAAAGCCAGTCCCACTCTCTTAACCAAGATGATATTTACCAAAAAGAAGAACAAGTCAACATCATTGGATACCATCAGGGTTGCAGGTGTTATATCAGAGTTTTCCTTCTCCTAGAATTCATACATACATACATACATACATACATACATACATACATACATACATACATACATACATACATAGATACACGCATACATACATACATACATACATACATACATACATACATACATACATACATACATACATACATACACACATACATACATACATACATACAAATATTCATACATACATACATACATACATACATACATACATACATACATACATACATACATACAAATATTCATATATAGATATCCCTCACATTGGTGGAACATATCCTACCTACCTACCTATTTACGAAGTTAGCGTGTTAATACCTATATTACTACTCTATTCACACACTCATCGTTACCACACCCAGCAGAAGTACATTACACATACCTTGTATGTTTTCACTTTTGTTTGTTTGTGTTTTATTCACACTCCCCGTTCCTCCCATGCCATCCCACCCTTCCTACTCTGATAGAATTTACATAGCGTAGTTTTCATTAGTCTATTTTGCATTTACTAACGTTAGTAACACTAGTAATTATAAGTGTAAGTAGTTTAATTACCATACTACTATAAACATTACCACCTCCACCAATACCACCATCACCACTATTACTACTACTACTACTACTGCTGCTACTGCTGCTGCTACTACTACTACTACTACTACTACTACTACTACTACTACTACTACTATTATTACTACTACTACTACTGCCGCTGCTGATACTGCTACTACTACTATCATTACTACTAAAAGCCATACAATTGCTACAGCCACAACAACCACCACCATCACCACCGTTGCTACTGCTGCTGCCACTACTACTACTACTACTACTACTACTACTACTACTACTACTACTACTACTACTACTAATGCTACTGCTACTTCTACTGCTACTGCTACTACTACTGCTAACACTACTACTACTGCTGCTACTACTACTACTACTGCTACTACTACTACTACTACTACAACGAACCAACAATAAAACCTGTATGCCGCCGGGGATAACAATCAAATTTCATTTTCATTTTACTACTACAGTCTTTTAAAAATTGATGGACACATTTAAAAATGTAGTCCTAGCTAAGCCGTGTCGAAATATATAGTGGGACGTTAGTGATTGAAAGCTCTTTTGATAACATACCAGTTTGATCAGGTCTGACCTGGAGCTAGAAAATAACAGGAACAAAACAATAACATCAGCAAACACATTAGCAACATGAACAACAACAGCATCAACAACACGTTCTCAGAAGGAAGTTCTCGCAATGGCTGACTCGCGGGGTAGTGCAGTTATCCGTGGCAAGACTTTTGCCATCTTGTTCCTGAGCCACAGTTGAGAGTTCGTTGTTCAGTCAAAGGCCTAAAGTTATCCCCTCCCACATTTTTATTCTCTTTCATTTCCTTCTCCATAGTTTCATTATGATATTTTAACAAGGGCGGTCGATTGGCAGTATCGGTAGAGGGTCGGACGCCATGCTTTCTAGAATAGTTACGTCCCTTTATGTTCTGAGTTCAAATCCCGCCGAGGTTAACTTTGCCTTTCATCCTTACGGGGTCGATAAAATAAAGTACCAGTAATGTACTGGGTAATTGCTGGCCTTGTGCCTAAAGTAGAAACAATTATGGTATTTTAACAAACTGGTGGTGGTGGTTTTGCTGCTGCTACTGTTGTTGCTGTTGGTAGAGGTAGTGCTGGTTGTGGTGGATGTGTTGTTGATACTGCACCTGGTGCTGGTGTTGCTAAGGGTTATGTAGCGGATGATGCTGCTACGAGTTGTGGGGATAGTAATAGTAGACCTATTGGTTCTGCTGGGTGATAGTGATGATGGTTGTGCTGACAGTATTGTTGTTAATTTGTTGGTGGCGTTTGTCAAGATATTGGTGGTCTTGCCTGTGTTCATGGTGATTCTGCTGATGATGTTGGTTATGTTAGAGTTGTTGGTGGTGTGCTAGTTGTCTTGTATTCCTTTGCACCACCCATTCATTCACTTATTGTCTTGTTTGTATCTAGTCTCCATTTACTTTTTCTTCTTGATATTGTTAGACATAGATGGTTTATTGCTTAGCCCGTGGGACAGGTCAATACTCATGGAGGTTTTAGGGTTCCCAAGACTGGGTAAATGGAGTAGGGATGAAGAAACTCGTAATCAGTGACCTACCAAGATTGCTTCCATCATGGCGGACTTCGATAAACGTAACCAAATTACTAGATGATGACAGATGAAGGCTACCACACAAGTAGGTCACATGGAGATGTAAAGTAAAAACGCAAGGTGAGAGAACAAAGGCTGCAGGACACACCATCCAACATTAACGATTCCACAAGTCTACCGACCTAGATAGTTACTTTATTCTTCGAGACTGGAAGGATGAAAGACAAAGTGGTCCTCGAGATTTGAAATCAGAAACAGTCGGAGTAGATATCACAAAGCATTTTCTCGGGCGTTATAACGCTCTCTGCTGTATAGAGAAGCCCCAACTTCATAGGAAATGGCCGTTGCAAGTGAACTTCAAAGGTTAAACTTCTGAATATATCAAAGACGAGATAAGTTTGGCTTTCATGTTCGAAATCTTCCAGTAGATCAGAAATTCTCAACCTGAGTTGATAAGCAGCTCAGGTTGAGAATTTCTGATCTACTGTTCATAGGTTGAAAGGTTCATAAGGTGAGCAAGATACTCTCATGGAATGGCCAAATGAGGTTTATTTTTCAACATAGTCTCTGGAAAGAAACGCTGCACTTATTAATGAGAGGAGTTGAAATTGGTGCATGCAAGATATCACGGCTCTAACATCACTCCTTCATAATCAGCTTATGAACTTTTCAGCCGACCCTCGTATTCTCGGGTTCCGTAGTGGTATGGATGATTTTAACACTGTGTATTGCTAATAATGTTGCGTTACGCTTGTAGGCTCGGTAATATTTTCATCCAATTGTGGAATTAGAAAACGCTTGAGAAATTCTGGAGTAGGTAAAGGCGATGTGATGGATTTCAACAAATATATTCTCAAAGATTATAGGATAGACATTAATATGGAAGTCTGTCTCTCTGTAATGACTATAAATTACGTGAGATTAAATATACCTTACTCATCTAAGAGTGGATAAATATACTATCAGTATAGAGAGGTGTATTGGTGAAATTGTTGTACCACATATTTTAGTCAGAAAATAGGTGATATGATTAGAATGTTCTTTATACAATTGGTAATTTAATACCTGAAATTCACTGATAAGTATGTAGGTGTATTAAATTCTTTCATTTGTGTGTTAACAATTATGTATAAAACCTTCGAGATGTGGCAAATAAAAAATAATTGTTTCTACTTTTGGCACAAGGCCAGCAATGAAGTGAATACAATATGTCAGTGACGTAAGTATATAAATATATATATATATATTTATTATTATATATATATATATATATACGAACATATATATACATATATATATATACATTAAAAAAAATATATGAATATAAATACATACATACATATATATATATATATATATATATATATATATATATATATATATATATATATATATATATATATATATATATATATATATATATATATATATATATGTATATATATATATATATATATAAATATATACATATATATATATACTGTATGACTTCATTTAAGGAGAGTTCTACATTTCTTCGTTTATAATAATAATTTACCGTAAAACATGACTCTGGTAAATGACATTGAGTTTAATATATGAGATACACACCCATATTCAAACAACGTAATGGTAATGTTATACACGATTTCAACAACAGTATACATAATCGGACTAATCTATTAATTTTATATATATATATATATATATATATATATATATGTGTGTGTGTGTGTGTGTGTGTATGTGTGTGTACACATATATATTTCTGATATATATATGTGTGTATGTGTATATATATATATATAGGTACATGTATTATATTATGAACATAACCATATAGTAATATACGTAAATAAACCTGTAGACAGGATTGTAAGATAGATATTGATAATCTAAATATTTAATTGTTAAAACCAATTGATATTCCAATCATGATAATATATATATATATATATATATATATATATATATATATATATATATATATATATATATATATATATATACGGGATAACAAATTATTGTTATAGGTAGTCCAGTTAGGGTCCTCCGAGTAATGGATAGTATTAACGCTTGTCTAAGTTTGACTCACAAGACTTTTCCATAGTGATGCTGCGAGTGCGCGGTGATTTGTATGTAGTTTACACTTGGAGGAATAATAAATCAAGAAAGAAGAGTGACATGAATTGACTGGTTATAACAAAGTATTGGTGATCGATTGACGCAAAAACAGGCGGGTAGCGATCTCTAGACCTACCAGTTCAGAGAAAAAATTGTCAGCAATGTGAATAAAGCCCTTATTGTATAGCAAATCATGTCACTCTTCTTTCTTGATTTATTATATATATATATATATATTACTTAGTAAGTAAGTTAATTTTTATAATTTTCTTATTTTTCGTCTTTCATATAATTGTTCTGCATCCCCTTGCATTGAACCACAAAGTTACTAAGACAAAACCTATATATTTGCTAGCATAGGTATGCATCTGTATATATATGTTGGTAGATATACTAATTATTTATAATTACCTCCAAATTATTTTGTTGAGCAAAAATTTGCCAAAACTGCTACTGTAGTTTATAGTAATGGCACGGCAACTGTCTTTTTAACTCCCCACTCCTCACTGATTAACCTCGATGTCACGTGATTGATTCTTTTGAATTTGCCACCGACCAAGTAGGCAGTAATTTTTTCAATGTCTTGGAATTTAGCCCACGCTTGCTTTTTTCCATCTACTGAATTATTTTTGTATAAGTTCCCTGTGTCCACGCATCGCCTGGTAACTTAGCTGAAAACAGACTTCCTGATGACGAAACGGCTTCTCCATGCTCTCCATTTGGAAACCATATTTATTCCCTTTCAGAAACTAATTAGTTGGAGTGAAATTTTAGTAAGTAAGTTAATTTTTATAATTTTCTTATTTTACGTCTTTCATATAATTGTTCTGCATCCCCTTGCATTGAACCACAAAGTTACTAAGACATAACCTATATATTTGCTAGCATAGGTATGCATCTGTATATATATGTTGGTAGATATACAAATTCTTTATATATATATATATATATATACAAACCGAGCATCATAATAAATGTTCGGTAAACCGATACGTGCATATATATATATATATGTGTGCATGTATGTATATATATACATACTACTGTACGTCTGTATACATATATGTATGTACGTATACATACATACATACTTACATCTAAGTAAGTGCCGTACTAAGAGTGAGAAATGAAATTTCGTTTCATTCTATTCCATTTATATATATATATATATACATATATATAACCAAAAGTTTATATGGTTCGTTGATTATTCAACGAATTCATTTTTACAACAGATTAGAAGCACTCGACATAGTGACTGCCACTATAGGGATGGAAGGATCAAGACCATAGTAGTATGTCGAATAACCAATTTCTTGTGTTTTATCTGATGAAAGCGTACTCAAAAAAATACTATACCCTTGAAATATATATATAATAAAATATATACTTTGGTTATGTGAAAATATTTCTCATTTATTAATATTTTGAATATATATATATATATATATATATATATATATATATATATATATATATATATATATATATATATATATATATATAACGACGGAATTGTGGTAAGGAAACAGATGGACCATAACGCACCAAAGTACTCAATACTTAGGGTAGTAGAGTGGGTAATAGGAACAAGTATGACCCCGACGGCAGAGCTCAAGCTGTTTCGACGGCTATTGTTCCTATATATATATATATATATATATATATATATATATATATATATATATATATATATATATATATATATATATATATATATATATATATATATATATATATATATATTTATATGTATATATATTTATATATTTGGCCGTCACTCTAACACTGACGGGTATCATCGCTGAATTTTAATATCGGTAGGTTTTTTTATATCGATATTGTTGGGCATCCTCTGATGATTTATAAGTGCCCACCTGCATATATTCCTATGGACTATGTGTAGGCTTCTACATAACCTGGACATTATTTTCCCAACTTGTAGAAAACTTATAATGAAACGATCGTTTGGAAAGAGGGATGTTTTTAATTATGTCTCATATAACATAATACAACTGGCTATCCGCAAAATACGTATAGTTAGACCCCCAAACGTATAATTGGGATTATACTAAGGTATATCCTATTGTTTGTTGAGTGAGACGGAAGTCGGTCGGAGTATTACTTAAAGCTTTCTCTGTTAATGTATTAAATATTATACTCTTGAATTGGCCAGAGATGAAAGTTTCCAGATATTTTTAGGTATGACTTTCTTTATTTATTCTTTGTATGAAATATTGATTGTTTTTCCAATATCTTGTCTCTGTTTTTAGCCTGAGAAAATAGCTATATGCATGTATAAATAATACATGCATATATTTATTTTTTTATACTCAATTGAGTTCTTCACGCATGGTTAAAATTCGTGACAGAATTAATTGACCTGCGTGCATATTATTTTATCTTTTTATGTTTTGCGATGACCTCCCCTTCCCGCTTGGTGTCGGTGTGAGATTTCTCTTTGTGAGACTGCTGGAATTTCAAATTTGACAGTCACTCTAACACTGACAGTTACCATCGCTGAATGTTAATATCGGTAGGTTTTTTTTTTATATCGATATTGTTGGGCATCCTCTGATGATTTATAAGTGCCCAACTGCATATATTCCTATAGACTATGTGTAGGCTTTTGCATAACCTGGACGTTATTTTCCGGCAGTATCGGTAGAGAGTCGGACGCCATGCTTTCCAGCATAGTTACGTCCCTTTAAGGTCTGAGTTCAAATCCCGCCGAGGTTTACTTTGCCTTTCATCCTTACGGGGTCGATAAAATAAAGTACCTGTAATGCACTGGGTAATTGCTGGCCTTGTGCCTAAAGTAGAGACAATTATTTTCCCAACTTGTTGAAAACTTATAATGAAACGATCGTTTGGAAAGAGGGATGTATTTAATTATGTCTCATATAAAATAATACAACTGGCTATCCGCAAAATACGTATAGTTAGCACCCCAAACGTATAAGTGGGATTATACTAAGGTATATCCTATTGTTTGTTGAGTGAGACGGAAGTCGGTCGGAGTATTGCTTAAAGCTTTCTCTGTTAATGTATTAAATTATATATATATATATATATATATATATATATATATATATATATATATATATATATATATATATATATATATATTTATATATATATATTTATATATATATATATTTATATATATATGTATATATTTCCAGAAATAGCCGTAGAAACGGCTTGAGCTCTGTTGTCGGGTCATACTTGTTCCTATTACCCACTCTACTACACTAAGTATTGAGTACTTCAGTGCGTTATGTTCCATCTGGTTCCTTACCACAATTCCTTCGTTATATATATATATAAATATATATATGTATATATATATATATAAATATATATATATATACAAATGTACTATCGAATCGGATAGACAGAAGTGGTACTATGTGGGATCTACAGCCACCTCCTTCAAATCACGCCTTTATAGACATCGTTACTCGATAAAACATGAAAACCAGCGTTATGTAACAACACTCGCAGACAAGGCTTGGCGGCAGCTGCGTGAAAATAACCAACAATTTCACCTTAAATGGGATATAATAGCGGACTCCCCCCCCCCCCCCCCATATTCCCACGGACAGGAATTTTGTAAATTATGTAATGTAGAATTATTTTGTATTATGAAATCCCAAAACATTTTATTAAATAACAGAATAGAGCGATCGTTATACTGTAACCATCGCTTAAAATCTACATTTTCATATTATAAATACCACCAGGATTGAACGCCCGTCTCTATCTCCGTTTGGTTGTCAAAATAGATATTAACATTCTTTATTAGTCTTAATTCTATCAACTCTTCTATTATTTACCATTTAATATAAACTGCTATAGATAAAATGAGATTTCTGATTTCTTAATTCAATTCCCTAATGCATATACCAGCTGGCTACTAGCATTGATGTTATTCAGTAGCAATCGAAATCTCCCCCTTCCCTAATTGACACTTTATAATTAATACTACTACACCAAATGACCAGCCCTGTCCACTGTCCAATTGGTCAAGTAGAGATTAAAATTGGCACTCCCAAAAATTTTTATTTAGATAAAATGAACCATTTACTCATGGTATTCTCATTAGAAATCCTTTATATACTTGTTTAGCAGTAAATTGAATTACCATCTGTCATATACTATCCCCTCTCTTCTTCCTATAATACTTCAATTTTTTCTGATTTTATCCAATTTATCCAAAATCTCTGAAGAAGTGATAACTGATTATACATTTGCTATCGAATACTTGCTAACATTATATGATTACGCAAGCAGCGATACATAGGTATTCCGTCTGTTACAGAAACATATGTCAATACCTAATAAATTCCTTTTTAAAAAAAGCACTTTCATTTTATATTCATCCTTTCTACATTTTCTCCGGAATATAATTTATACTCGT
Source organism: Eledone cirrhosa (assembly GCA_964016885.1). NCBI lineage: Eukaryota > Metazoa > Mollusca > Cephalopoda > Octopoda > Eledonidae > Eledone > Eledone cirrhosa. Next base: position 288,789,761 of record OZ024743.1, on the reverse strand, counting down.
TGAACAAACCTACACGTACGCTGTTCATCTCTAACGTAACGATATATTATCACTACATTATTGATAACCTGAAATTTTATATATATATATATATATATATATATTTTTATATATATATATAGGTCAACCAAGTTCATCGTATATAATCCGTACAGATCCGCTCGTTATCTAGTCACTGAATGATTTTACAAGAATCATATATTGTAAATACGAACTTATAATTCAGACCTGGTAAATACAAAGGCTTCGTGTGGGTTTAATATATGCACGCGGATGGTAGAGTTTCAACATTACGTTCCCTGTGCAATGGTTGCATCAGCAAGTGATACTCAGAGAAGTCATGCAATATTTCTAAATATTATGTAACGCTTCATTAGCAGAAGTTCAGTCCAACTCCAAAGGAGAGATTTATCCGAGTGACTGGTACAGTCGACATGGCATATCATAATGTTAAGAACAGCAATATTAGACAGTAGCAGAATCAGGTGACCTCATAACGATGAGGCCTGTTTAAAGAAGCTGCTTAGAGAAAAACCCATTGGCGGGAAATTAAAATAATATCCCCACACAACAAACCTACAACTATCATTACTTCCAACAGAGAACCCAAAATATACAACTACAACACACGTCACACTACCACACACCAGCTATAAGGAAACCCTAATCTACCCTCCCCCACTAACCACATCCTACTACAACAACACCAGCAGGGAACAATACAACCCCACGAGACACCCTAACCATTACAGCCGCCATAGCTACACACCATATAACAGCAACAACAGGACTCAATATAACCACACAAGACAACCCTACTACAACTACCACCAAGTCTACACACCATACAACAACAGCAGTGCTCAACACAACCCCACGTTACAACCCAACTTCAACAACCACCACAACTTCACACCCTATAACCACGTCCATCAAATCTACACACCCTACAACATCAGCAGGGCTCAATACAACCACACGATACAACCTAAACTCAACAACTACCACAGCTACACTCCATCTTACAACAACAGCAGGGGCCAATACAACTATAAGAGACATCCAAACTTCAACAGCCATCACAACTTCCGTAATCACTTTTTAGACACAGCACACAGACACAGGATTACAAGATAACACAAAACACACAGGAGACACAAAATGCAATAAAAATTCTTAATTTAAGCTCTAAAGAATTAACAATAGACCAAATCAACATACTCTCCAAAGGTCTAAAATTTACACCAACTCCCCAACAACCAAACTACCCCGAAATGAAGGAAGATATTGCAGAATTCTGTAGAAAACTAAGACTCAGCGAACAACTATACGACAAATAAAATGAGGATGACTCAATAGCCAGAAATAGAAGCAACTACACCCCACCAAAAGGCAAGAACAAATTCCTCGGTCAATTCTGCGAACACATTACTAATTACCCATACTGCCACCTATACAGACATAAAAGAAAACCAAACCTAAGCAAAAAGGAATGGAATGGTCTTAACAGTCTAAAAAACGACAAAACCCTAACAATCAAAGAGGCAGATAAAGGGAGTGCAGTAGTCCTTATGGAGACAGATTATTACACAACTCTAGTACTCTCAATTCTAGAAAACCAAACATATTATGAAAAGGCCCAACACTACACACAACAGAAAATACTGAGAAACCTAAAATCCCTTACAACCCTTTAAAAAGAAGACCTTACAGACAAGGAATACAACTACATCACCAATTTGAAAAGCAGAACCAGCCTCTTCTACCTAATCCTTTTTCTTAAATAAATTAAATATCATCCAGCAAGAATTGCTTCACCCTGCATATTAACTCTCTAAAAAGGGAAATCATATCAAACCTCAGTCCACCATTTGCCTCCATCATGGAATCATGGATCAACTAAGCACTCTTGCTATATTAACACATTTTGATCTGCTTAACTTCATGAACTATGCCTGTAAATAACATTATTTTTTCTTTCACATTGACTTTTTATGCTCTACATTACGCCCGTTTTTTTTCTTTTTTCTTTTCACTTCATAAACCTTGTTTGTAAGTAACATTATTCTTTCTGCACCTTCTCTTTAACATGTGCGACACCACACTAATACATATCCCTATCATTTGATAATGCATAAAAATGCTGAAACCGGTAATAGACAATAATTAAATATATAAATAGATAAATAAATGCCATTGTTAAATAATAAATAAATCAACTAATACCTTAACACTTCACACAAAGTAAAACATTTGGTTTTAATCATTTTCTAACCCAGAAAAAAAAGAGAAAGAAATAAAAAAGGAAAAAAATATTTTTTTCTTCCTCATAATCGTCTCTTTCTCCCTGTTTTCATACCAAATTGAAGGATGAGTATTTAAACTTTATTTTATTCTGAGTTAAGACTCAATTGGTTTTTTCCTGATTTCACAAAATCTGTGGATAAAATCTCTGTCTTGATTTTTTTTTAATTGAGTTTGAATTATTTTCCCACATCTTACGTTAATTATTTTCTATTTTGACCTCATAGTCACTTATATATTATGAAATACTGTTGGCTTCTTGCTCACAATAATTTCTATATTTTCATTTACGGAATTTTTCCTAGAGTGCTTAAAATTATTTGTGACTAATCCTGGTCTTTTTTTATTTAAACCGCGATAATATTGCTATTTTGCTGAACTCCTAACATTTGTAGAGTTTTTTCGGAATGTTTTTGACTGCTGTTTCTTATAAATAGACATTCGTCTCATTCTGACGTCACCAGCCATGTCTCTCCATGTGTGTTTATTTCATACTTCCGCACGAGGTGAACTAGCCTGCTTTTAAATTCCCTTTTTGGCATATTTTGGCACAGTACCTAGGGTTATCGAGTTTGAGCTCTACTGAGGAACGATGACAACCGTGACCATTCCCACTGAAAAGTTTCGTGAAATAGTCTTTTTAAGACTATATAGGGCATTTGTAGTTTTTCCAAATTGAAGGATGAGTATTTAGACTTTATTTTATTCTGAGTTAAGACTATGTTGGTTTTTTCCCTGATTTCACAAAATCTGTGGATAAAATCTCTGTCATGATTTTTTTTAAATTGAGTTTGAAATATTTTCCCACATCTTACGTTAATTATTTTCCATTTTGACGTTATAGTCACTTATATATTAGGAAATACTGCTCACAATAATTTCTATATTTTCATTCATATATATATATATATATAATAATAATAATAATAAAATGTGGAGAGGAGGCACACGAGTTAGGATATATATATATATGAAAACAGGGAGAAAAAGACGATTATGAGGAAGAAAAATTTGTTTTCCCTATTTTTGTCTCTCTCTGTTGTTTGTATATAACATTATTCTTTCTGCACCTTCTCTTTAACATGTGCAACACCACACTAATACATTTCACTATCATTTGATAATGCATATAAATGCAGAAACCGGTAATAGACAATAATTAAATATATAAATAGATAAATAAATGCCATTGTTAAATAATAAATAAATCAACTAATACAAAGTAAAACATTTCGTTTTAATCATTTTCTAACCCAGAAAAAAGAGAGAGAGAGACAAAAATAGGAAAAAAATATTTTTTTCTTCCTCATAAACGTCTCTTTCTCCCTGTTTTCATATATATATATATATATATATATATATATATATATATATATATATATATAGAAATATATTGTTATACTTTGGGAGGGTCATGTTGCCAATAAGAAACACACGCACCAGTTGCTTTCACTTCAATTTATTATAATAAATTTATAAATTTAGGAATTTATAAATTTCCGGTTGGTTGGTTGGTTCCACAACCAGATGATTGTTTATAAATTGTCAAAGTTCTTTCGTCACACATTCTGTGACCTCTTCAGTGACAAGGGATTATTTTCTTTGTTTTTGTACCTCTCCTTTGTTCTGTCCTACGCCATCTTGTTTTTGTGTGTGTTGTGTGCTTAGTTTGCACATGTGTTACATCCGGTGTAATACAAAGCAACCGGTGCGTGTGTTTTTTATTGGCAACATGACCCTCCCAAAGTATAACAATATCGGTTCCAACACACGTTTTCAGATAAAGAATCTTGCTAAATAAATTCAGAAACGAAATATATAAATATATATATATATAAATAAATATATATATAACCAAAGATTAATATGGTTCGTTGATTACTCAATGAATACAATTTTACAATAGATTAAAAGCACTCAACAGTGACTTTTCCCGGAGTTTTTAATATTATTCAAATTATTAACAAATGAAGGATATTCACATAATCAAAATATATGCTATATAATATATATATATATATATATATATATATATATATATATATATATATATATATATATATATATATATATTACGGACAACTGACGCTGCACACAAGGTCCAAACACAGAAGAGATGAACTCCCACATCGCCTCCATCTCTGTCGTCCTTCCCACCTCTCTCTGTTATGAGTAAATGGGGTCCCACGTGCTGGTTTTCCTACGGCCTCGGCGGACAGAATGGAGTAGACATTTCCCCGGATGATGGTAAGGGAGATGTGCTGGAAGAGCCATTCCATCTCGCGAGGCTCACACCTGCGGCTAGCCAGCTCAGCACCTATAAGTGGTAAGTAGGGAGGTAGCCCTAGGGCCAAGAACACCAGAATTCTCCACTGCTAGGGGCTTGATTACAAACCTGTCGGAGAACGACCGATACTTAGAGAGTTCAACCCCTTCAGCCCGAAGTGCAGCCGAACCAGGGCTATGAAGTATGAAGCAGAGATAAGTCCAAAATATTAGAAATAAATCAAATTATTATTTTATGCCTTCTTTAAATTCCCTTGTCAATTTTGTGTTGTTATTAATTATAATTAATTGTTTCTACTTTTGACACAAGGCCAGCAGGTACCCCAAATGCATTACTGATGATTTATTTTATCGACCCCGTAAGGATGAAAGGCAAAGTTAACCTCGGTGAGATTTGAACTCAGACCGTAAAGGGGCATAAGTCTATGCTGCAAAACAAGGCCTCCGACCCTCTAGGGATACTGCTAAACAACCGTTATTAATTATAATTTATAAAATATGGGCATATCAACAATGGCCAAATTTTCCCCCGAATAGGCAAAGATTGCATTTGTGGATTTGAGACAGATTAGCGCAGGTGGTTAATTAAGTCAGTGAAGTGTGAAATCGGATTTAATAATAAACATATCTTGTAAACGCATATAACAAGTCAATTACAATCAGGAAACCTACAATCCTGTAACATTTGCTACATTAATATTAGCAGCAAGTAATTATAGATTCGTTCAATTTGACATTGTTCCGATTTACTTTTCCATCACCAAACAAATAATCACTCGCCACGTTTTTTAATTGAGCAAAACACTCCATTCCATGTGGCTAAGGAAAGTAGCTGTGGTTTCACTTGTGATAAGCAGGAGTGTTTTGTACTATCGGCAACTTGGCGCCACAAGAAAGTGGATTAAGATCCAGGGATCAAAAGACCATCAAGAGTTACCAAAATATGTATTACATATTAAACGGTAGCATTACGTGAACTAGAAATGTGTCGGTTTCGACTAGGGGTGTTCCTGTTGTTCGAACAAAGGAACAGTCTGCTTGTGATATTAACCTAATGGACGAAGATCCTATAGAGAGTTATACCTTTAACGTAGTTCTTGGGGGATTTAAGCATGACGATGAATGACAAAACTGGCTCTTATATTTACAGATACGACTCATTTATGCCACCTAACTGGGCCGCAGCAACGTGAAATAAAGTGTCTTCTTCTAGAGCACAAAGCGTCGCTGAGAATGTGACCGCTAACTCGAACATTCTACCAATTAAGCCACGCGCCTTTACACTTATTATTATAGAAATAGACATGTATGTCATATATGTGTGTTTGGTGGTGGTGGTGGTGGTGGTGATAGTAGTAGTAGTAGTAGTAGTAGTAGTAGTAGTAGTAGTAGTAGTAGTAGTAGTAGTAGTAGTAGTGGTGGTGGTGGTGGTGATGGCGTGGTGGTGGTAGTAGTAGTAGGAGGGGGGGTGACGACGAGGAAGTAGAGGAGGAGGATGACGACGAGGAAGTAGGGGAGAAGGAGAGGGTTACGAAAAGGGGGAAGAAGAAGAAATTAAACATTTAAAGCAAAGTGTTGCATCATAAAATGAGCGGTGGTTTCAGACGGTTTCGTATGAAAAGGGTTAAGTTTCAAATGATCGCATACGTTCGGCGTATCAATACCTATATTTCTATATCGCGATACAGATTAGGCATTTGGTCAACTAATATTTTTTATTTATCCGTATGTACACAAACACACACACACACACACATACACACAAACACCCCCACCCCAAATACACACACGTGGGAGTTTTACCTGTAATTCGAACTTCTAGCCTTGTCCCATTCTGTGACACGCTGAATCTGCCTGGGAGCTACGTGAAGAGTACGTGTGCTTGTGGGATGCTCAGTCAGTTGCATGTTAATTTCATAGCCGGCTATATAGCAAGAACACTCGTGGTTGTAATCGACAGAATGCTACTTTCATATGTATTATGCAAACATGTATATGCGCAAATATGGGAAGGTATACCGGTTTGTGTATACCTACATACATATACATACATTCATATATCTATTTACCTGAGACAGACAGATAGATAGATAGATAGATAGATAGATAGATAGATAGATAGATAGATAGATAGATAGATTTCTTTATTTGCCACAAGGGCGCACAAGAAAAGGGGACAATACAAAGAGACATGTCGGGGATTTTACATACAATCGTGTAAAAATATTGAAACAAACAATTATAACAATCGAAATCCCCAATAGGGGGGAAGATAGATAGATAGATAGATAGGTGGGTAGATAGATAGATAGAGATAGATAGATAGAGAGAGAGAGAGAGAGAGAGAGAGAGAGAGAGAGAGAGAGAGAGAGAGAGAGAGAGAGAGAGGAGAGAGAGAGAGAGAGAGAGAGAGAGAGATAAGCATATATATATATATATAGAAGAGCGGGAGAGATAGATAGAGGGAGAGAGAGAGAGAGAAGAGAGAGAGAGAGAGAGAGAGAGAGAGAGAGAGAGAGAGAGAGAGAGAGAGAGAGAGAGAGAGAGAGAGAGAGAGAGAGATGTGGGCAGATAGCTAGCTAGATCGATAGATAGACAGACTGTCTGGCTCAACGGATAGCTCTGCAATAGGGAATAAGAGAGGGAGTGAGAGACCTAGTGAGAAGTTGAAAGAGGGAAGAAGGTAAAAACTAATAATCTAATAATAGGGAACTGGAGAATATATTTATTGGATGAATTTATTTATTGAAATGAATGTAACCAGAGAGACGGCGAAATGATTAAAGTGGGAGGAGTTTATATTAAAGATGCAGTTTGAATAAAGTATGAGGAGTGGTTTCAGATACATAGAGAGCGATGAAATACTAAAAGGGTCGTAGTAGGAGAGAGCAATAGAATGTAGAACGAAGGAGAGGGTGTTTAATGTGGGAGTGCTGGGTGATAAATGAATAACTGTGGAAGTAGTAGGGGGTTGATATTTTAGTAGTGGTAACAGATGGAATATAGACAATGTGGTGGTAGGATATATATAATATAGACAAGGTGGTAGTGGGAGATGTAACACGGCTGTAATGCAGCAGTAGTAAGACGAGAGGCGGTACGTTGGATAGAATGCTTCACAATATACGTTTCAGCTCTCCGCACTCTTAGTTCAAATCCTGTTGAGGTGGGATTTTCGTTTTTCATCGTTTTCTCTCTCTTTCTCTGGGAGAATTCGACTGTATTCTGACCTGCAGAGTGATGGGGTCTGCCTTGTTTCAAATGTCCAAGACATGCCGAGTATCATGGAGGCACGTTAACTACTCTAGCAGGAATTCACAGACCATGGAGCTGTGGTGGGAAATATTGTAATACAGGAGAAGTGGTGGCGGTGGTGATGTTGGTGTTGGCGATAGTGGTGTGAAATGCTGTAATACGGCGGTGGTGATGTTTTGTGTTGGCGATAGTGGTGGGAAATGCTGTAATACATAGGAAGAACTGGTCGTGGGAAATGTTATACATAGGAAGTAGCGGTAGTAGGAGATGTAATACAGGAGAAATAGTGGCGGTGGTGATATATATCGTGTAATAATTGTTTCTACTTTAGGCACAAGGCCAGCAATTATCCAGTGCATTACTGGTACTTTATTTTATCGACCCAGTAAGGATGAAAGGCAAAGTAAACCTCGGCCGGATTTGAACTCAGACCGTAAAGGGACGTAACTATGCTGGAAAGCATGGCGTCCGACTCTACCGATACTGCCAATCCACAATGCAAAGTGTTAGTGCTGGTGGTGGTGTTGCTAGTGAAAGAGATGTATTATAGAGTAGTGGCAGTGGCAGGTGTGGTACTAGTGTGGTGGTGGTGGTGGTGGTGGTACTGATGACTGAAAATACAAGACCCCCAACGCCATCTGGACACCAGTAATCATTTTTAGAGGTACATTGGAGCAATGCGAAATTAAGTGTTTTGCTCAAGAACACAGCACACATCCCAGTCCAAGTATCGAACCTAGGACATTATGATCGTAAGTCCAATACCCTAACCCCGCGCCGTTGGCGTATAGAACAAATTGCACATAAAAGGAGAAAATGTTATACAGTAACAAAGAGATTATGTTCAATAATACAACAAAAAGAATACAGAAAATATTATGAAAACTGTTCAGTATACATACCAATAGGGAAACAAAGGAAAGGGAAAGAATAAAACGAATAAGAAAACAAGGAATTAAGCCACGAAACAAAGAGAGAGGGTGCGATAGATTCTCCACTGCAAACTAAGTAGTGTGTTACCTGTGCTCCGCGGACAAAATGGCAAAGATGTTGCCGCAGAGAATGGCGGGTGACATCCGCTGTAACAGCATCTACCCTTACTCGGGCAGGCTGCTGTGTTTCGGATTGTTTTAAGGAAATCAGGAGTGCAAGGATTGATCTAAGGAAGATTCAATCTGGCTGAAGGTAGACATTAACTTGATGTCGTCTAATTACGTTGGACATCGGTATATTGGGGGACGGTGTGACCTTAGTCAGTCCAATCAGCCCGAGCTGACTCTAGTTGCCAGCCGACATTGTCAAAACTAATATTGCAGACGAGTTCAACACAGCGCTGGATGGTGGCATCAAGCTCAATGAGGCGATCTGCGAGGGGGTGACATGGTGCCCTATGCAGAGGGAAGAGGAGTTTGGGAGGGCGAAGCAGTTCTTCAAGAAGAAGAGCGCCGAGTGCGTATCAATAAAGCACAATCTCTCTGCCGTCCTCAACAGGTCTGGATGTTTAGTCTCCAGGTAATCTCGAATGGCTTTCAGGTAGATTGGAGAACCGAGAATGTAGACCACTCTTTCAGCTTCAGTCGAGGCCCAGGAGTTGATGCTGAGTACGGCGTTATGAAATTCAGCCTCGTCGTAGCTCATATTTACAAATTCGGTCTTGGACGGGTTGATTTCAAGTCCGTGGATCAAGTGCAATGCATCCATCATTCTTTTCAACGCAATCAGTTTGGCTGAGAATATAAGTTCTTGGACATGACGTGGGAGGTCGACACGGAGAAGATTGATTGTTAGAGCAATAATTGACTGGAGAAGACGTACTCACGTTTGTGCTGAATCTGACGAAGTTATGTCTCTAAGGTGGCTGCGTCAAAAGTCATCTACTCTACCACTGCTCCTCCCTGGAAAGATCTCACGTTATCACTGGATGTAATCAAGGCTATATCACTACCAGAGGTTTAGAAGGCCCTGATATCAGCCGACTGGGAGTGGGATTGGATATGTAAGACGGAGAAAGACTTGGATATCGCGTTGAAATTAAATTTGCGTTCCCTCACTTTGGGGTGACTAAAATAAAATAGTAGTTCAAGGCGATGGATTGGCGCGATATTTGAAGTTTCGACGAGATAACTAACAGTATTTGTTCCGGTGCTTTCCATTCTCAGTTTAAATCTCGTTTTAGCTTACTTAGAGATATATTTAATCCGTCATCCGATTTAACACCACTACATTTACTTTGGAACTTTTAGTGTCCACTCTCTGCCAAGCATTGGATCAGGATCTCCCTCTTTAGAATATCTTTCTTACACCCCCCCCCCCCCCACCCGCTTACCTGTCATGGAGGTCTTCTAAAGAACCACCGGCTCTAAAATTCTCGCTGCAATGAAGAACAAAAACATTTATAAAAATATGTAGAAAGAGAACACAATATGTAGTTACAAGTTTTACTTATGATAAGAATAGATACATTTTTATTTCTGTAATACAACAAATAAAATGATCTCAGCGTATCATGGCAAATCTTTCATAGTCTCAAAGCACAAAATGGTGAATGTGTTACCACGAAAGAGGCTATCTTTAATGGAAATGGGGGGGGGGGTTACATGTGGGAACAACGTTCCAATACTTTTCACTTTCTCACATTGTGCGATTAATAGCGGATATCCCACCCCTTTCTTTCGTTAGCCTCAAGGTCTTTAGAGTACCTATAATTACTAAAAATTATTTCCATCACTATATACGTGGTTCGTGTTATACCGATGACTATCTCAATTTCGATCATACAGAGTCGGAAGCTGGTATAAAGGCCCAGGATAGTGGGGCTTCACCACAATAGTTTTGAAATGAAACCTATCAAGGAGCCTCTGTTTCTGTGTCAGTCTGCGGTTTTTTTACTTGTCAAGCGACGAAGCCAGGGTCTAGTTCTGATTACAAGTGCTCGCTTCTAGCGGTGACATCCCAGTGCCAATTGCAATGGGAGATACAGTCTTATCAAAAGTATTGTCACTTCTGTTGCTTGTAATATCTCCCAAATTGTAGAGGTATGTGTTGCAAGAGAGTGAGACGTAGTGGGAGTGATATTTTAATACAGTTCTTGATAATACTTGTAAAGGCGCCTAGCTTAGGTGTTTGAGTCCCGATTGCAAGTAATGTCGTGAGTTAAATTCTGGTAATTCAAAGGATCAAATTTGTCACACACAGTGTTTCCCTTTTCCGTTGATCGATAGGGGTTCCACAACAACAGTCTTTTAGCTTTAAAATACTCTCCCCACATATCAATCAATACATGTGTTGTGACTGTTGTAGGTCGGTAATAACGCGAATTATCCTGCCAGTCTTCATTTATGTTAGTTACATGTTCCAATCATATAATGGTTTCTGATTTTAGGCACAAGGCCAGCAATTGCCCAGTGCATTACTGGTACTTTATTTTATCGACCCCGTAAGGAAGAAAGGCAAAGTCGACCTCGGCGGGATCTGAAATAATGGTTTCTGATTTTAGGCACAAGGGTAGCAATTTTGAGTGAGGGGAAGTCGATTAAATCAATCCCAAGATGTGATTGGAACTTTATTTTATCGACTCCGTAAGGATGAAAGGCAAAACTAATCTCGGCGGGATTTGAACTCAGAACATAAAGGGCCATAACTCTATGGTCGAACTTTGTGTTTTATAGTTATATTTTCAGTTCTCTTGTTTGTTTGTTATTTCCTTTTTTACCTCTTGTTTGACTGATACCTTTTTCTTTTCCTGGGAGACAATAGAATTAAAAACACCCATTCATTGTGTGAATATGTATTACCTAAAGCATATATATTTTTATATGGAAACAAATAGCAGGTATTAGACTTTAACCCAATCGCCAAATTAAGATATCTACACCCACGGTACACCGTTTTATATTTTTATATATATAATTCATTCTTTCTTTCATTGTGATTTTTTTTACAATAGCTCAGAATGAGAAATGTAAGAAATATATATATGTGTGTGTGTGTGTGTATAAATGTAATCTACGTTTTTCCAATATTAATAATATTCGATTCGATTGCAATTATGCAAATAGCCTCTTTAAAGCCATGTCAGTAGAATGACCCCCGACATTCTTGCTCTTGTGTTGGCATGTAAACAGAACTGCAGACACTAATGTTTCTGGGTTATTAATGTTTCTGGGTCACTACCCTTCATCAGTACAGTATACTACTATATATATATATATATATATATATATATATATATATATGGGTGGGGGCGTGTGTGTGTTTATCCCATAACTTCGAGGTTCGACAAAACGATATCAGTAAAATAAATACTGGGGTCGAGTAAATCTATTCAAGCCCCAGCTTGACCTCTGTCAAATGACTGAAACCAGTAAAAAACTATAGCATAATATAGATTCTGTGGTATTGGAAGATATTGTTATATAGAGTAGTGATTGGTAAGAGAGTAAACAAGGAGAGAAAGAGAAAACATTCAGAGTAGCAGCGTAGAGACAGAGAGTGGATAGTAGTACAATGAAGTGTGTGTTTGTGAGTGTATGTGTGTGTGTGTGTGTGTGTGAGAGAGAGAGAGAGAGAGAGAGAGAGAGAGAGAGAGAGAGAGAGAGAGAGAATGAGAGAGAGAGGGAGAGAGAGAGAGATCTACAATAGAAGGGGAGAAGACAGTACAAGATATTATGGTGGAATGCGGATGAGAGAAAATGAGAAAGAGAGGCGGGAAAATTTAAAGAGCTGATTCGTTATTGCTGTTTTTAGCCATCAGGTCGGCCCTGGTGGAACAGACCTCCTATCAAAAGCTCTCTAGCCGTGACCATCCCCATCCCTAGCCATTGTTGTATATCTAGGATAATGTATTCTTGCTTACGATTGTGAGATATGATTTGAGGGAGAGATTTGGGTGCTATCTCTAGCAGGTCTAGTGATGCGTGTAGGCTCCCTCGCTAGTTTGCAACAGTACATGTTATAGACGGAGGCAATAAGATAATGAAAAAAAATCGTCTCTCTCTCTCTTTCTCTCTATCTCTCTCTATCTCTATCTCTATCTATCTATCTCTCTGTATGTGTGTATGTATATATATATATATGTGTGTGTGTATGTATTTGTGTTTGTGAATATGTGCACTTGCCTAAGTATGTATGTGTGAACGTATATATGTAAATGGAGTTTGATGATAGAAACACAGACGGGAAAACTGTTTCTCCCTCTCCCTCTCTCTCTCTCCCTCTCCCTCTCTCTCTCTGTGCGTGTATTTTTCATGTGAAAGTCGGTGTGTGTAGTTGTGAATTTGCGCTTATATATGTAAATATGTATGTGTGAATGTATGTAGGAATAGAATTAGAAAGGGGAAATATATTTTTCTCAATCTCTCATTATATCACTTACTTTTTCTCTCACTCACCCTCTCTCTCTCTCTCTCTATCTATCTATCTATCTCTCTCTCTCTCTGGCTCCCTTTCATTCACTCTTCATTTGAAAAAAAAAGGAAATGAAAAATGAAAGAACGATAAAATGAGATATCGAAGAACGAAAATACACAAGACAAAAACGGAATGAAAGAAAGATTAAAGAGCAAAATAAAGAAAGAACGTAAGAAAGAATGAAGGAGATAAACATTAAAGAGAGAAAGAAAAAAATGAATGAAATGATGAAAGGAAAGACGAAAGAAAGAAATAGAGAAAGAAAGAAAATCGAAAAACGTTAGAAAGAAAGAAAAATAAATGAAAGCGATAATAAAAAGAATGAGAGAGAGGGGAGAGAGAAGGGGAGATAGAGGAAAGAGAGGGAGAGAGAGGAGAGAGAGAAGGAGAGAGAGAGAGGAAAGAGAGGGAGAGAGAGGTAAGAGAGGGAGAGAGAGGGTAGAGAGAAGGAGAGATAGAGGAAAGAGAGGGAGAGAGAGGAAATCGAGGGAGAGAGAGAGTGAAGAGAATGAGAGAGAGAGGAAAGAGAAGGAGAGATAGAGGAAAGAGAGGGAGAGAGAGGAAAGAGAGAGAGAGAGAGGGTGAAAATAAGGAGAGAGAGAGAGGAAAGAGAATGAGAGAGAGGATGGAGAGAAGGAGAGAGAGAGGAAAGAGAGGGAGAGACTATAGTGAGGTAGGGGGAGATTTTGATATCTAAAGTTGTCTGAAATATGCAAAGGTGATTTCCAGGAAATATTGACAACTAGATCGATTTCGATATTTGATTGAGTGGCTGGTTTTTATTTCATTTCAAGACATGAGCGCTTGCAGGATTCGAACGCAGGACAACTTTACGGCAAGCTATTTTAATAAGTGAATACGTACTATCTCAGCCAACATTGCCACTGAATGCTGGAAATAATTGTTTCTACTTTTGGCACAAGGCCAGCAATCACCCAGTGCATTACTGGTACTTTATTTTATCGACCCCGTATGGATGAAAGGCAAAGTTAACCTCGGCAGGATTTGAACTCAGATCGTAAAGGGACGTAACTATGCTAGAAAGCATGTCCAACCCTCTACCAATACTGCCAATTCAATGCTGGAAATAATGGGAGGAGATATCATAACACGATAACACTTACATATTATTACATACATGAAGTAGCTAGCGGGAAGGTGGAGATATTAGAATACGAACTGAAAGGAAGGAGGATGGGAGTTGTACCGCTGTTGTATTATAGTTCTGTTGCTGGTGGCGGCATTGGGGATATGGATGGGGTTGTAGTTGATGATGGTGATTCAGGGGATGGTGGTGAATGAAAATGAAATACAGGGAAGATCATTAAAATTAAAATCTGGTGAAAATGTGGGAGGAGATATAAAAAAGGAAGTGTGGTGGAAAGAATGGGTGTGGCAAATATAATAACAAAGAGAGGAAAGAGGAGTTTGAGAGACTATGAGAGAGAGACATATATTTATCTATTTAACTATATAACTGTGTATATATATAAATATATATCCATTTCTCTCTCTCTCGCTCTCTCTCTTTATATATATATATATATGTGTGTATTCGTGTAATGTGGAATATATAATGACACATACATATGCACACGTGTGAGTTATGTGTAGCTGAATGCAAATACTGCATGTTTGTGTAAGAGCGGTCGTGTGCACTATGCGTGTGTGTTTTAGTGACTGAGTGTGTAATTTATCAACAAAAGGAGTTTCATTGTATATATCGTAACATCAAACACACACACACACATATAAAGAGGGATAGAGTGAGATACGTACACATATATATATATATATAAATTATATATACAAATATATACATATATATATAAATTATATATATATATATATATATATATATATATATATATAGGGAATGTGTGTGTGTGTATATATATATGTGTGTGTGTGTGTATATATATATATATATATATATATATATATATATTTATATATATATATATATATATACTGTATATACTGTATATATATATGTATGTGTATATTTGTGTGTGTGTATGTGTAGAGTGTGGTGCTTATAAACATATACACTCAGTAACAGACATGCACACACGACCAAGAAACACAGACACACACACAGACACAAAGATACACACACTGTATGCTATTTACATATATATTTTGTATATTGTTTATGTGTCAACCTAAGACAAGTGTAGTAGGGGTTAAGATATATAGTGCATGATTGTAAAGTCGTGAGTTCGATTCCTGGACAGGGTGATGTGTTTTATCTTTCCGTTATTCGCTATATTTCACATTGCTTCATTCCAGTTGTATGCAGGATTCAAAGGTCTAACTTAGTTACACAATGCCCTATGCTGAATCTCCCTTACAATTATGTTAAAATACCCGTCTTTGTGGAATTTTGAATTTAATATCATGATCAAGGTGTTGCTTTGAAGAAACAATGGAAGATTTCTTCACATGGGAATAATTTTGTCTGTCCTATCTTCTTTTTCTTCGCCCAATTATTCTGAAGAATGTTGTGGGACCAGAATTCTAGGAAATACCTTCCAAAAGGTCCTAGTAGAAACAACTGTGTCCAAGTGATCCGGATGGATTCCCAAGAGAGACCAACGAAGCTTCTGGATGTTATACAACCACCTTACTCATGGTCTCCTTGATCCCTGGAATACGCACCCTATCAAGTAATGTTACTCCAAAGACTCATCGGAGGAACCCTATTTCATCAGCTTCTATTCGTGATTGTATTATTTCTTACCTAAGATTTATGATCATAGGTAAAGGTAGATACGAACACCGAATTGAAGATGGTGAGTTTTTACACCTACTCTCCTTCTGGTGATCGAGTGCTGAAGCTGTTGAATTACTACACCAGCTCCTGCAATTATTGAATTTAATTCACCCTTATACCTTCCATCGCTAATGGAAACGTTCCTGAGATACCTGAAATCTGCATCTACTTTAGTGTAACTTCGCTCATATTCAGAGTGCCCTGTGCGGGCTTTTCCAAGCGGAGGATCTTTCCGAAACACAAATGTTCATACAACCTAACAGTGCATGGTGTAGGTCATGTTCCGATGAGTTCAATAATTTGGTATGTAAACAAAAACAAAAAATAAAAGTTGGAGATGCATAAACAGACGTCTGTTTTCCTGAGCCTTTTAGAGGGGGGGGTCAATGTTATCGGTCTTAATACAGGACGTATTGTATATGCATGAGATAAAATCTCTCTCTCTTTCTTTCATTCTCTCTCTATCTCTATCTCTCTCTCTGTCTCTCTCTCTCTCTATCTCTCTCTCTCTCTCTCTTTATATATATTTTTTTGTATATGACTGAAATCTTTGTGTTGTTGAAGAAACCGACAATGAGATGAGGATGAGAGTTTTAACATTCTAACTCATTTAGATACATCTTATATTATTCAGAAACTGGTTTTAAAAGTTTGTGACCTCAAAGTCTCTATACTTGTCTTCCTACATCCATCTCTCTTTACCCTTTCCTTCCTATTGCTTTCTCTTTCCATTTCACTTTGAATCTTGTATGCATATATAATTATATATATATATATAGATACAACATTTACCACCAAATCCATCTATCTATCTATCTATCTATCTATCTATCTATCTATGAAGCAGAGGCGGTGTTTCTGTGCGTAATAGCCATGGCGAAAGAGGTTGTATGGTGGACGCGTCTGAAAGGACTGAGGTCGGGCACCTTTCTCTCTGGCCAACAACTGGTCCGTTTCTTCCGATATCATTTCGGAAGAAGGATCAGGATGGAGAGAGAGGTGCTGCACCCCAGCCGTTTCTATGAAAGATGGGTGAAAGTGGCGAGAATGGCCCGTGTGAATGGGCCTTCACTCTACATCAGACTATAGGTGAGGAAGATGAAAGACCAAGGGAGCACCCCTTCTCTGTGCTCCTGAGGAGAAGGGTTGCACACTTTTTTCGGGGGTGTGTGCGACCCCCCAAGGCGCCTCCTCTCTATTGAGGATTTTGTTAAAAATTTTATTTTTTGTTATATCTTATTTTATTTTTAAATTTTGTTATTGCCTCCTCCTTATTGAGGACGCCTTTTTGTGTAAACTCCCCCCTTTGTACTTGTCCCACTTTTGATGCCCTAGTGGCAAATAAAAGAAATATATCTATCTATCTATCTATCTATCCCACCCTCTCTCTCTATATATACACACACACACACACACACACACACACACACACACACACACACACATATATATATATATATTATATATATATAAAAATCGACGAAAAGATGTGAACTTTTCTTTTCTCATTGCGCATGTGTAATATGAAGCTTTGACAATTAGACCGAAAATATTATATACATGTGTGTGTTTGTGTGTGTGTGCGCGCGCGTGTGTCTCTCTTTCTATATATAAATATGTGTGAATGTGTGTACATATATATGTATACTAACACATATATATACTTATACATACGAATATGTATGCAAATATATACACACAGATACAGGAACACACCCCACACTCATATCAAGCTTTGTTACATAGACGTACCTACCGCATATTTATGAATCCAACGTGTATATATCTTAAATGTTTCTGCCATAAAAAAACTGTATGTTTTTCGGGGAGAGTTTGTATCTGATGCAAGGTGTGCATGCTTTTGGATAATGTCTGGATACATATGTGTGTGTTCACATATTAATGTACGCTTTTGGTGGGTGGCTCTAAGGATGTGAATGTCTGAGATGAAAACTTCCGCATTTTTTTCTGATATTTTAACATTTTTCTCATGATTAGCAATATGATTGTCTTTCTATGTGAATCTACGTGTACATATCTCTCTCATTTTCTCTCTCTCTTTCGTTCTTTCTCTCCCTATATATATATATTTATATTATTACTATATATATATATATATATAGTACACACACACACATATATAAAAATATATATATTCATTCATATACATATATATATATATATGTCTGAGTGTATTCCATTTATGTTAGGTTATTTAACAGTACACTGTCGAACTGGTAATTCCGATTAGTAAACGATGATGTGATAAATTAAAGCACTCGACATAATGCAAATCATCCATCATAGATGTAGTATCCCGTGGTTAGTGCGGAAACGCAGTTAAATATTCATTAAAAACAACAGAAGGCCGAACTGGAAATTTTCCTGAGAATATTAATTCCGTAAAATACATATTTCGATGTCCCAGCTTCATCATTCGATCATGAGGAAAGACTTAGGTGATTATAGCAAGTGTTAATTGCAGAATATTAATTACATAAGATAAAAGGATTACGACGAACAAGAACAGAGAATAGGAAAAAGAAAATAGAGGACCGAGATTCAGAAATGACCTGCCAATTCAGTTTTATTGTAACAGGATGGTTGCACCGTATCAATAACTGAATATGCCCTTTCTTTTCTAACTAACTTATATATATATATATATATATATATATATATACATTCTGCTCTGAGGATACAGTGGTCACAGCATTGGATATTTGAGTTCTGCAAATACTTGTAAATTTGCACATAGCATAACTAGGCTATAGTACCACCGTGGAAACATTTGTAAGCACACGGAATAAATTACCTTTTTATGATGTCTACCTGTTATTATTCATTCTTTTTATATATATATATATATATATATATATATATATATATATATATATTTAAAAGAATAGAGGTATAACACACGAGTTATGATATATTGGTAAACAGAAAAGAAAATGCTGACAAATTGTTCACAGTGAATAGTTTAATTAGGAATAAGTGAAAATTAGTAATAGTATTGGTTAGTATTCAGTTTTGGTTTTAAGTTTTACCGGTTGCGCATTTCTAATGCTTTTCAAAAATAATTTTGTGATAGAGCGCCCGTGATGTTTGACCAAACATCACGGGCGCTCTATCTCAAAATTATTTTGGAAAAGCATTAGAAATGCGCAACCGGTAAAACTTAAAACCAAAACTGAATACTAACCAATACTATTACTAATTTTCACTTATTCCTAATTAAACTATTTTTCACTGTGAACAATTTGTCAGCATTTTTTTTCCGTTTACCAATATATATATATATACGTATATATATACATATATATATATATATATAGAAAAAAAAAAATATATATATATATATATATATATATTGTTATACTTTGGGAGGGTTATGTTGCCAAATTCAGAAACGATATATATATATAGATTAAACTTTAAGCAAAGAATCGCTGCTTTCACTCTTAACCTTAAGGGTGAAAGCAGCGATTCTTTGATTAAAGTTTAATCTATATATATATATTATTCAAAATATTAATAAATGGATACATTCACATAATCAAAATATGTTTTATTATATATATTTCGGAGGTACTGTGCTGTTTTTTCAGTACGTCCTCATCAGATAAAATACATAAATTGATGTATGACATACCTCAACTGTGTTGATGGTTCAATTCCAGTCTTGGCAGTCATATATATATATTGGTTATAAATATATATATATAAGTTGTAATAAAATGAAAACGAAATTTCATTTCTCACTCTTAGTACGGCACTTACTTAAATGCATATATATATATACATACTTGCATATATATATATAGTTATGTAACAAACAACATAAGATAATTAATATATATATGTATCACGTATAGACGTATATATAACAATATATATATTATATGTATACATGTGTATATATATATATATATATATATAAATGTATATATAAATGTATATATATATATATATATAATATATATATATATATATATATATATATATATATATATATATATATATATATATATATATATACATAATACATAGATATATATGCATATATATATGTGTGGTCGTGTGTGTCGTTGGATGTTTGTGTGAGCATATATATTCTATTTAGAAATGGCATCTACAGGACTCCAACTAATTCATATGAAATAACCATGAAAGTCAGTTTAAATAGCTCGGAATCGTTATTGAAAGTTTATTCGGAATACATGTTGAGTTGTGTGATAAGTGTGGGTCAATGAAACTGTTTTATCCTTCTTTCTACAACTGTTTTACCCTTGTTTCTATATAATCTCCTCATATATTGAGGAATTTTCTTATCTGTGGTCACCCCCCTTTACCAATCGAGAATTCACAAACAATTATATATTGTATATACATACTGCATTCATGTACACACACACACACATACACACACACACACACACACACACACATATATATATATATATATATATATATATATATATATATATATATATATATATAAGAAAAGGAGTTTTTTTTTAAATAAATAATGATATGTCCCACACATCCTTATATATATATATGTGTGTGCGTGTGCCTGGATGTGTGTGTGTGTGTGTGTGTGTGTGTGTGTGTGTGTGTGTGTGTGTGTGTGTGTGTGTGTGTGTGTGTGTGCCTGTGTTTCTAACTTCGTTTATGTTTCTGTTTACTCCACTACACAACTCAGAAATCTACATTATATATATGTATGTGTATATATATTGTGTAATTGTTTTTCACCGCTCCAAATAATGACGTATTATATTCGGTTTTCCCCGTTCTTTGCCAGGGAACGTTTCCACGAACCAAAGTATCGTCTTCCTGTCTTCATCCGGTTGCAACGTTTTTTGAAATATTCACTTCTGCGTTCACAGATTGACTTTGTTAGTTTCAGAAGACCCTGTTAAGGGTGAAAGCAGCGATTCTTTGCTTAAACTTTAATCTGTTATTTATATATATATATATATATATATATATATATATATATATATATATATATATATATATATATATATATATATATATATATATATATATATATATATATATATATATATATGTATGTATATATGTATGTATGTATGTATTCTAGGAGAAGGAAAACTCTGATATAACACCTGCAACTCTGATGGTATCCAATGATGTTGAGACTTGTTCTTCTTTTTGGTAAATATCATCTTGGTTAAGAGAGTGGGACTGGCTTTGTGCATTGCCTTTGCTCACTATAAGAGCTTTACGGCACAGGCATTGCTCTATATCTGGAGATCTCTCTGCACTTGTCGTCACATGGTACCATGGGCCCACCACTATGTGTCAATAATTGTCACAAGTGTAGTGTTTGTACCAGAGTTTTCAAGTCGCTGGCTGGACTAAAAAGTCACACTCGTTCAGTGCATCGGTAGGGGTTCTCCTACATGGATATAAAGTAGTGGCCGTACTCAAAAACGAGTTGGCAGCCACCATGTATGTATGTATAAGTGTGTGAAAGAAGGAGAGAGAGTTTTGTGTCTGACTGTTTATTTAATAGTTTCGCCGTTAATTTCATCTTCTAAAAATGATTTTAAGCACCGTGTGTCATTTGCAGTGAAAAATGTCTATTTACAATAACTATTTTTTGTGCATACATAATATGAGTTCATGTGTTTAGTGTATTTATTTCACACTCCTATTAAAAAAACATACATACAATTCCATATATATGTATCTATACTAACATACATATATATGAAATTGTCATTTTATGTACACACCTAACTCTACATTGAATTAATATTGACCGAAGTGCCTATGTATATATGTGTGTACATGTAATAGAACATCCATATGTATTTCATTACACTCCCATCCCCATATATATATATATATATATATATATATATATATATATATATATATATATATATATATATATATATATATATAAATATATATATAAGAAGGACAACTTCCTATTGCGTATAGATATATATATACGAGGTGGGTCAGAAAAGTTCCAGGACTGATGTGACAAAAGATTTATTCCAAACCCAAACTTCACTCTTAGAGTTTTCTCCTTCAAAGTAATCCCCCTGGAGTCTAATGCACTTTTCCATCCTTTTCTGTCACGCTTGCATGCACTCCTGGAAGGATTCTTCCGGCATCCTCCGCAGTTCCGACGTCACGGCCTTTTTGATGTCGTCCACGTCTTCAAAACGAGTCCCCTCCGGGTCGTGCTCGAAGATCCATGACTCATCACCGGTGATGACTGTCCCAAGTTCGGTTTCAAGACGCTCGAGGATGTCCTGGCACACTTGCATACGTCGACTCTTCTGGTCATCGTTCAGCAGTTTTGGCACCTTCTTCGCGCAGACTTTCCGTATGTCCAAATCTTCAGTAAGAATCTTCCAGACGGAGTCCCGATACATGCCCAGCTCATTTGCTATCAGTCGAACAGTCAGCCGACGATCGCTACGCACCATCTGCCTGACGCGCTCAACGTTGACCTCAGTCCTGGTTGTTGAGGGCCTTCCGCTCCTGGCGTCATCTTCCACGTCTTCGCGTCCTTCTTTAAACCTCTTGCACCACTCAAAAATACGTGAGCGTGACATCGACCCATCTCCATACACTTGCTGCAGCAATCCCAGTGCTTCTGACGGAGTTTTCAAGGTTGTTCGTTGCTCTGTGCTCATTGCTTGACGACCTGAAACAGAGGACATGTATATAAAATTATGAAGAAAAAGTTTGATCACTGCAGAGAGCTAACATTACAGTTACATACTTCAGGGGGATTACTTTGAAGGAGAACACTCTCAATGTGAAGTTTGGGTTTGAAATAAATCTTTTGTGACATCAGTCCTGGAACTTTTCAAACACACCTCGTATATATATCTATATCTATATGTATGTATGTATGTATGTATGTATGTATGTATATATATATGTGTGTGTGTGTGTGTGTGTGTGTGTGTGTGTGTGTGCCATATATATATATATATATATATATATATATATATATATATGCGAACATCATTTGGGCAATGCGGAAGGAATATTTTTGTCCACATCATTCAGATAATATAGCGTTCACGGCGGCATTGTAGGGAGTAGAGTTTTAGCTTTTCTAGTCGACCCCAATTGTCAAAGCCAGTCGTGCCATGTATTGTTTTTGTGATTGACCTTTGATTTGCTTAAATTTTCATACTACTTTATAGCCGGTGGGGAGACCAAATCGGGCAGCTCTATTTATGATGGGGCAATTCAAAATTTTAGAGGGGAACAATTATTCCATTGATATCTTACGACTGAGATGTTCTGAGAATCCAGGAATACATCCTGCGGGCTAAGTCAACTTTGGTGTTTATATGAGTAGCCCAACTTAGGTTGTTATCAACAATTACTCCCAGGTATTTGGTGGTGCTGGATGCCACGAGTGTTTTACACGAAATAAGAGAATATGATAGTTTCAGAGCATCCCCTTTTCCAAAGTGGATTACTTCAAATTTATCCTCGTTGAGTAGTATATTGTTTCTAAAGTCCATTTGATAACAGCAAGT
>OZ024743.1:288748678-288753678 GCA_964016885.1 Eledone cirrhosa | reverse complement strand
TTAAGAACTGAATACATTCGGAGAGTAAGGAGCGTATTGAAGTCACATCTGAACAGCAGAAATGCCATAAGCGCAGTAAATTCCCGAGCTGTGTCTATTATTAGGTACAGTGCGGGAATTCTGAGATGGAATGTTGCTGAACAAAAAGAAATGGATAGGAAGACTAGGAAGCTATTGACTATCTACAACATGTTCCACAAGGGGAGTGATGTCGATAGACTCTACCTAAGGAGATCTGAGGGTGGAAGAGGTCTTATCAGCATAGAGGACTGTGTTCAGATGGAGAAAAACAACCTATACAAATACGTGACCTATAGTAAGGAGCCAATGCTCAGAGCTGTACTGAAGGAGGGGACAGTAGGCCAGGGGATATCCAAGGAGGAAATAACATCAAGGAGGAAGAGCAGCCTTAAGGGAAAATCCCTTCATAGTACCTTCTTTGAGAAAACTGAATTTAGAGATCCACAGACATGGAACTGGTTGAGAAGAGGAGACCTCAAAAAGGCTACAGAAGGAATGCTAATGGCTGCGCAGGAGCAGGCCCTCAAAACGAAGTGGTTGAAGCACCATATCTACAAGGAGGAGGCTAGCCCACTGTGCAGGATCTGTGGAGAGAGAGAGGAGACTGTGGCTCACATTGTGTCCGAGTGTAAACACCTAGCCCAGACCCACTATAAGGGCTGGAGACACGATGTGATGGGCAGGGTGATCCACTGGCACCTGTGCAAAGTAAACAATCTACCACATTCTGAGAAATGGTATGAGCATAGGCCAGAGGCGGTGATGGAGAACAGTCAGGTGAAGGTGCTGTGGGATTTTAGGATACAGACGGACAAAAAACTGGAACACAATAGACCTGACCTGGTGGTTGTGGACAAAGAAAAAAGATCGTGCCTGATTGTGGATGTGGCCTGCCCGTTCGACACGAGAGTGCAAGAGAAGGAGAGGGAGAAAATTAACCGATACCAGGACCTAAAGTGGGAGGTGAAAAGGATTTGGAACTGCCATGAAGTCAAAGTGATCCCGATTGTCATAGGCGCACTGGGGACTATCTCCAAAGGTTTCCAGGGATGGTTAAAGAAAATCGGCCCCTTCACGCTTTTTGGAACGCTTCAAAAGGCATGCTTGCTTGGAACGGCAAGAACCCTCCGATACGTCCTGAATATCTGAGGCTGCAGGTAGTGGCTTGATATTCAATCCAACGGACTTTCCAGTTAACCAACATCAATGACTGAGATTCAAGGAATAATAATAATAATAATAATAATAGGAACTACCATGAAGTCAAAGTGGTCCCGATTGTCATAGGCGCACTAGGTACTATCTCAAGGAGTTTCCAGGGATGGTTAAAGAAGATTAGTCCAGCCCCGCTTTTTGGAACACTTCAAAAGGCATATTTGCTGGGAACAGCAAGAACCCTCCGATACGTCTTGAATATCTGAGGCTGCAGGTAGCAGCTTGATATTCATTTCAACAAACTTTCCAGTTAAATAACATCAATGACTGAGACTCAAAGAACAGTAATAATAATAATAATGTGGATGTAGCTTGCCCATTCGACACGAGAGTGCAAGAGAAGGAGAGGGAGAAAATTAAGCGATACCAGGACTTAAAGTGGGAGGTTAAAAGGATTTGGAACTGCCATGAGGTCAAAGTGGTCCCGATTGTCATAGGCGCACTAGGTACTATCTCAAAGAGTTTCCAAGGATGGTTAAAGAAAATTGGTCCCGCCCCGCTTTTTGGAACACTTCAAGGCATGCTTGCTGGGAACAGCAAGAACCCTCCGATACGTCTTGAATATCTGAGGCTGCAGGTAGTGGCTTGATATTCATTTTTAACAAACTTTCCAGTTAAATAACATCAATGACTGAGACTCAAAGAACAATAATAATAATAATAATAATAATAATAATGATGATTTCATTTATTAGCCACAAGGGCCGACATGTAGGGGACAATACAAAGACAGGGACAATGGGGGTATACCATAAAGTCGAGTAAAAGTGCAAAATGGCAAGACTAATTTAACAATGAAGATATAAAAATATAAAATAAACTATGCATAAATATAACAAAATAAATTACCCTATAGGCGGTGGACAACCCAGGGGTGACTCAGGTACCCCACCAATCCTGAACCACCCTGCGCTTCTAGGGAACCCAGGGAGAGCACCCCTCTCCTCAAGTTAGCTAGCCTATAGGCGCATCGTCAGAGTAGGCCCATTCTCACGGGCCATTCTCACCACATTCATTCCCCTTTTAGCAAATGTACTGGGGGCATCACTATTCAATAAACGTAATGAAGACATAACAAATAATAATAATAAAAAGGAAGATATGTTATGTCTTCATTACGTTTATTGAGTAGTGACGCGCGTTTCGCTATTGATCAGCTCAAGGTTTGATCTGTAGCGATCTAGCCCGAGTCTGGAATCAAAAGCTCGTCGGACCTCCGCTGCGGTAATTAATGATAGAATGAACTTCTTAAGGCATAGAAAAAGTATATAACGATTCACATTCATTTATGGAAGTCAGATAAAGTTCCTTTTGATTGGTGGTTTTACTAGAAAGAATGTTTTGGTATGTGTGATAGGTGAGGGGAAGGATTATAATGAAGAGGTGTATATATATATATATATATTTGAAAAAAAGGAAAAGAATGACTTCACTTGTAGTTTTAAAATTTTTTAATGATTTAATGTTATAATATAATATTATAATATTATGAGTTGGTAGATCCAGTTATTTAATATTTAATTATATATAATTATATATTAATTATATATAACTCTTTTTATACCTGATTTCTGTTGTTGAATACAGGTCTAACTTCTAACTTTCTAATCACCCTGTATAGTTCAAGGCCTATAGTATTGTCAATGATTCCAGTGACTTGTGTTCTCAAAATATGGAGTTTTAATTTTTACTGCCTAATTTTCATACTTATATGCATTGTATTTAGTTGTATGTAGTTCTTACTTCGCCCATCATTGTATAATCCTTCAACCGAATTTTGAATTTTAAATTGATCGTTATCTTTAGACCGTTGAATGAATTATGTATCTAGGAAATATGTTGTACCAAAGGAAATTTACAGATCTTAGTTTAGAAAATATAAGATTCAAATATAGAAATTAAAACTGGAATATAGCCGTATTTCCATAACAACAGACACACAGACATATATATGTGATAAACAGGCAAAAATCCAGAGTAAAAAACTCACTATTTAGCCTAAATAAAATGAATATTAAAACACTACTTCGGTATTTAATACTCTTTTCTCTCAGACCTCAAACACATACGGATTTTCATATATATACCTGTAGATAGATAGAGAGAAAAGACAAAGAGTTAGTTGTAGTCTAATGACATCCGGCATCTCCATTTCAGAAATTGGTGCAGGTTAACGGTTGTTTGCCACGAAGGTTGGGGACATAGTTTAGAAACACTTGTGGGATTTACTCTTCTTTGTACGTTATGGTTCCAGTGAATGAGACCGAATATATATTTGAAGTTAAAGCAGTTGACAATGTAATATATATATATATATATATATATATACACACACACACACATATACATATTCATGCATGGTCCCGTAACTCCTGCAGGAGTCGTAGGCGCATCGTATTGAAATATACCCTTCTAGGGCCTTTTTTAAAACCTTGCAAAGCCCATCTCCTCCCCGTGTATATACATATAGTAGTTGACAGAAAATGAAAATCCATTTTCTGATGAAAATCCGAGACTGTTTGAAGATTGTCCCAACAATCCCAATCTTTGTACACGCAGAGTGATAAAATCATCTAGTGCAACCACTTTGCTTACTCTGCATAGTCTGGTTGAAATTGTTTGTGTAAAAACCAAACGGTGACTCCTAAAAAGCTTATTAGCATAATATTCATCCCCTGTTTATGCAAATTTCACTATAAATATCTATGTTGTTGGATCTCCGTCGCTTTTGGCTAAGAGTATTCCGATAGAACATAAAAACCTGCTTGTGAAATTAAATTGCTAGTAGATGAGAATTCCACAAACACGTGCATCCTTTGATAAATATCAGGGTTATTCGGATTGACGCAGTAGATGCTCTTTTGAATTTCAGGTACATCTATTTGTCATGTCAAGATTTCAAGATACCGACGGGAACCCTAATCACTAAGCCACGTGCTTTTTCTTAAATATGTATAAGTTGCTATATCTCTCCTTGCACAGAAAATGAGTTTTCATTTACAGATGAAGAGCCAATATTTTCTACTTTAGGGGAGATAAAACCTGGGGTGTAACCTCGTTATTTACTTCTCATAGCGAGACTGAAAGAGTATTCCTATTTTAAATGGTATCATATTACGTTTTCAATTATTCAAAACCGCTTTGTAATGCAGTATGAATGAATTAATGTAAATTTTCAGAAGATGCATTCTTATACAAATTACAGTGACCAATCTGTTTATTAAAATCTAAGATAGATATTGAAGAAATGGGTGAAGATGTAAAGCGGGGAGCAATGAAAAAAAAGAGAGTGGAGTAAGAGTTATTCAGAGAGAGAACGTGGTGTGTGTGATAGAAAGGTTAGAAAAGAAGGAGAGAGGGTGAGGAAGTGGGAGTCCTAAGAGGTAGAGGTAGAGAGGGTGCAGAAAAGAAAGATGGAAAGAGAGGTTGATAAAATTAATGTAAAAAATTGTAACAAAAAAGGAAAATGATTAAGTGAGTTTGTATTTGAGGGGAGTGAGAAGAGAAGAGGAACAGAGAGAAAGGAGGATAAAACAGATATAATGAGAATAAGAAAGAGGGAATGACAGGAACATCAAAGTGAAGGAGAGTGACAAATATAAAAAACATATATATAGAGATAGATAGGTAGATATATAGATAGGTAGATAGACTGATAGATAGATAGATTTTTTTTTATTTGCCACATGTAGATAGACAGATTGAGAGATAGATAGCAGATAGATAGATAGATAACAGGTAGATAGATAGAGAGAGAGACAGAC
>OZ024743.1:288741178-288743678 GCA_964016885.1 Eledone cirrhosa | reverse complement strand
TAGGTTTATATATATATACGTGTGTGTGAATCTGTGTTAACCTTAGCTATGTTTATATCGTATCTCAATTTCTGCGTTCCCGATTCAGTGTATGTTTTTCTCCCATTGTTACCTGATTTGCTATTTATAAACTATAAGCATCAACTGAAAGCATTCAGTACTTTTGTTCATTTACAAAAGAAAACGCACACTCACATACACAAATATACACACTCCTGCATACACACGCTTATATATATATATATATATATGTGTGTGCGTGTGTGTGTGTGTGTGTGTGTGTGTGTGTGTGTGTGTGTGTGTGTGTGTGTGTGTGTGTGTGTGTGTGTGTGTGTGTGTGTGTAAGCTATCCGGTTTATATCTATATATCTCGGAGCCGGAAAATCAATTTTCTACCCACAGGAAATCGTTTTTCTCACTAATTAACATGTAACAGTGCACTCTAATTTTCTTGGATTTGTGCCTTAATGATACTGAATAAATTAATTTATTGAGTGATTGAGAAAACGACCGAAGCTGTGTCGGTCCTATTCAATGGCTTAGTTTCATTATTATCCGTGTATCGATGTAAATATATATTTATGTGCATGAGTATATATGTATGTATGTATTTGTAACTGTGGGACAACGTCTGGGTATAGGTACTAAACAAGCTTATATAATTTTCCCTTAACCTACACCAGCAACAAAATACAACACACCTAAACGACCCTAAATCACACCATAAGTTAAATGAAAGATACAATAGAAGAAAAAAATCTTCGTGTGTATATATATATATATATATATATATATATATATATATATATATATATATATATATATATATATATATACAAAAGTTAATTGTTATATATAAATATATATATGCAGAAGTTAATGAATAAATATAAATATACATATATATGTGTGTGTGTGTGTGTGTCTGTGTCTGTGTCAGTGTGTGTGTCTGTGTCAGTGTGTGTGACTGTGCCTGTGTCAGTGTCTATGTATGTGTGTGTGTGTGTATGTGTGTGTGTGTCTGTGTTTGTGTATGTGCTTGTGTCTGTGTGTGTGTGTGTATATATATATGTATGTGAATTAATATTTTTCATATAAGCTATTACATTAAAATTAATGTAGATCAGCATACTCAAACTCTGAGAACTTTCCTTATATTTTCTATATATAACCATGAGTGGAAGGTGATTCTGTGATGTTTATCCATTTATTGCAACCTAGTGATAACAATACGGACACAGTTAATATATGCCCCAGCTTAAGTTACTAGTTCTCAAACATTCCGTTTACCCTGTGGTATCTATTAAAAAATAATCACCCCACAGTAATATTTGTTTACATTTCTTTCATAACACCAAACTTCCAAAGGGGACATTTTAAAATACAGTTTTTAACAATTAATATTTTAGAGTCAAATAATAACACAGATGGATGTTATTTCGGTTACTTATGAAAAATTAATGATGTGCAGGTAATGATGAACGGTCCAAATAAAATCATGTGGACGTATCAATGAATGAGACTCATATAGATCGTTAGGTCCAAGATGTTTGAAAAAAACATTAAGGTTTTTATTAAACAAAACAGTCCCAGTACAAAGTTTCTATTTCATATTGTTGTTATATTTACTTCATTATAATAGTAAACATTTATTTATATATATATATATATATATTAAAATAACAGATTAAAGTTTAAGCAAAGAATCGCTGCTTTCACCCTTAACGGGATCTTCTGAAATCTTTCGATTTTAGTCTTCACATTTATTATTATTACTATATATATATATATATATATATTTATTTATTAAAATAACAGATTAAAGTTTAAGCAAAGAATCGCTGCTTTCATCCTTAAGGGGATCTTCAGAAGATCCCCTTAAGGGTGAAAGCAGCGATTCTTTGCTTAAACTTTAATCTGTTATTTTAATAAATATTTGCTCTACGGTTCTTATATATTTGATATATATTTATCCTTTTCGAGCCCTCTTTGGATTTTAGTCTTCAAATTTATTATTGTTACTATATATATATATATATATATATATATATATATATATATATACATATATATATATATATACATATATATATATATATATATATATATATATATATATATATATATATATATATATATATATATATATATATATATATATATATATATATATATATATATATATATATATATATATATATATATATATATATATACGATCGTTTATATATATACATGGTATCGTTTAAGGTAATCCAGTTGGAGGTTGTGAGTACTCTGTTTTGAGGATAGTTTTAACCCTTTTTGTACAGCCGACCATGTTATTCTTTCCTCTTTCACTATATATATAAGTACATAACTATATAATAAAACTATATACAGCAAATTTTCTGCTTAAGTAGGCGAAATATACTCAAGGTAAGGATAGCCCTACCTAAGTTAATTTAGATTTAAAAAATAACAACCACGTCAAAAGCAGCAACTAATGTGAAGATGCTTG
>OZ024743.1:288718678-288721178 GCA_964016885.1 Eledone cirrhosa | reverse complement strand
CTGTTTTTCACTGTATGAATATGTTTGTATGTGTGTGTGAGTGTGTGAGTGTATAAGTGCGTGTTGTATTTCTGTTTGGACACATGTGTGTGTGTGTATGCCAATATCTGTATATTAGTTGCTCCTTCAATCTTTCTATACACATGCGAATGGTGGTCCCTACCCTGACTGCTGAACTACAAAGGAAGATCCAAACAGTGGAGAGGAAATGTTATAGAAGAATCCTGGGAATCTTCCTCACAGGACACGTCAGGAACGAGGAGGTCCGCAAAAGAATCACTCAGCATGTGAGTCACTTTGAAGATCTGCTGACCATGTTAAAGAGGAGGAAGTTGAGGTTGTTTGAGCATGTGAGAAGATCGGACAGACACTCTAAGACGATTCCCCAAGGTACAGTGCAAGGGAAGAGAAGACGAGGCAGACAGAGAAAGCGGTGGATTCACAACATACCTGACTGGTTGGGTAAGAACCTCGCCACAACCAAGGTTGTCGGCCATCTCCGACACAGATGGAGGTAGTTGGTGCAGCGTTCAGCACTGCAGTGATGCAACTATCCCGAAGGGGGTTAGGGTACCATCATGATGGTGATGTGTATGTTTGTCAATATTTTATGTGTGAATTCTATGATTGTATACTTGTGTGTGTATGTACGTTTGTTGGTGTATGGCTGTATGCTGGTGCGTTCATCTGTATGTCTGTCAAGTTTGATTTTTTGCATGTGTGTATATGTTTGTCAGGTTACAACTGAATGCTGGTTGTGTTTCTGCGTATGTGTAGTATATAAGTGTGTTTGTGTGTGCATGTCTGCCAGTGTATCAATGTGTGTTTGTGTGTGTTTGTGCGTGTGTGTGTGTGTGTGTGTGTGTGTGTGTGTGTGTGTGTGTGTGTGTGTGTGTGTGTGTGTGTGTGTGTGTGTGTTGGTGGGTGGGTACGCGCGTGTGTTTGCTAGTGTTTTAATGTGCTTGTGTGGTTGTGTGTATGTGGGTTTTGGGATTATTTTCTATATGAGTGAATGTAATTTATATCTGTGTATGTATGAATGCAAATGTGTGTGCTTATGAGTGTATTTTTTGTTTTTGTCTATATATGTGTTTGTGAGTGTATGTGACTGTGAGTTGATGTTTGCGTGCGTATGGCTGTATGTGTGCGTTAGTGTGATTTTTGTTTGGCATATGCGTATGTTTTTGTAAGCGTGTGAATGTTCGTTTATGTCTGTTTGTGTTTGTGGGTGTGAGTGTCTTTGTGCGAGGGATTTTGTGAATGAATGTGTCTGTTTCTCTGTGGGTATTATAGGTGTGTTGGTGTGAGCTCATATGTGTCTGTCTATGAGTGCGAGTGTGTTTGTTTGTTTGTTTGTTTTGAACGAGTGAGTGTGTTTGCTGATGTATGTACGCCTCTATGTCAGAGATTATGTTTCTACGTGTGTGTGTATGTGTGTGTGTGTGTGTGTGTGTGTGTGTGTGTGTGTGTGTGTGTGTGTGTGTGTGTGTGTAAGGGTGAGAGAGTATGTGTGTGTGTGTGTGATTAAAACGCGTTTCATGTGATACATGTCGATGTCTTTCTAATCTGTTTACCTCAATTAGGTTTATATAGAATTACATTACATTTATAATGACACCAATGTAATGTGAAATTGTTATTAAACATATCCGTGTATCTGTGTGGGTTTGTAACTCTCTAGTTAAGTATATGTATGTGTGTGCGTGTGTGTGGAATGTGTGTGTGTGTGTGCATCCTATGTGTAGGCGTATGACTGTATATGTAGACTAAATATATAGATCGATCCGTGTATATATATATATATATATATATTTATATATGTGTATATATATATAATCATTATTTGTGTGGATATAATTTCATTTTATATTAAAGCACAAAGTATTTTGGACTCCTTACTTAATCCGCGGTTGTATTTGAAAACAATAAGTCACGATTGAGGGAGATTTCGCCCCTAAATCGACGAGGTTATATTATTAAGTAAACGTTCTCTCATTTTTACGGCTTCATACACACCACCACACACATGTACACATACACACACACATATATATAGTGAGTCAGCTTGTTAAAAATTATGACTAGCACTCATATTACTTTTACCATCCAAATTATCCAAATTAATTCAACAGCACAAAATTAGGCCTACTCCACTAAATTACATCTACTCCCTATAATGAAGTGTAGCACATAAAAATTAAATCCATCCCATAAAATTTGAACCTACCACCTAATTTTGATCTCTTAAAATATGATGAACTCATTTTGAATTTCAACAAAAGACCGTGATACTGCATAAGTTGAGAAGGATGTTCTGTTGAGAAGAACAGAGATAATCATGTTTTGTTGTTTGAATATGTGAAAACCGGAAATCTTACTTTAAATTTCTGACAGTTGTATGTTTGATAATATTATGATTTGAAATGTAAAGTATTGCTATTTTTTAATGAACATACAATTTTAGTTTCGCTGTCAAAATTAAATAAAGTGATTACCATTA
>OZ024743.1:288696968-288706968 GCA_964016885.1 Eledone cirrhosa | reverse complement strand
CATCATCATCATCATCATCATCATGTTTCTTGAGTTTTATGCCACCGATTCCAACTTTGCCTTTTAATCATCCGTGATCGATAAGGTAAGCTACCAGTCAAGTATTCCCCATAAAAATTGCTTAAATTAGAAACCATTATTATTTGGATTGTGGATTGGCAGTATCGGTAGAGGGTCGGACGCCATGCTTTCCAGCATAGTTACGTCCCTTTACGATCTGAGTTCAAATCCCGCCGAGGTTGACTTTGCCTTTCATCCTTACGGGGTCGATAAAATAAAGTACCAGTAATACACTGAGTATTTGCTGGCCTTGTGCCTAAAGTAGAAACAATTATTACTTATTCACTGGGATAATTGCTGGCCTTGTGCCAAAAGTAGAAACAATTTTTCATTATTGGTAGTATTGGTAGAGGGTCGGAAGTCATGCTTTGACGCATAGAGTTACGGCCCTTTCCATTCTGAGTTCAAATCCCGCCGAGGTCAACTTTGCCTTTCATCCTTACGGGATCGATAAAATAAAGTACCAGTAATGTACTGGATAATTTCAGGCCTTGTGCCAAAGGTAGAAACAATTATTACTTATCGGTAGAGAGTCGGACACCATGCTTTGAAGCATAGAGTTAGGTCCCTTTATGATCTGAGTTCAAATCCCGCCGAGGTTAACTTTGCCTTTCAGCCTTACGTGGTCGATAAAATAAAGTACCAGTAATGCACTGAAATAATTGTGCCAAAAGTAGAAACAATTATTACTGGAACTATTACTGCCTGATCAATCCCAACAAGACCCTGAGACACAATACTTTCTTGATTATATGTTTAATGCTCAGCAGGGAAATCCTTAGTAGCAGAGAAAATTGTGATTCGTTGACTATTTGCTTAAAATGCACTTTCAGTTTTATGGTATGGAACCCAAAGCTCCTATGGCAACAGAAATTATTAGTAATTATTAGGTGGTCCTGACTACATGATCTTCAAGTAACTATTTTTTGTTAATTTTCAATTTTTTTCAACTTTACGTTGTGATTTACTGAGATGGTAACATCAATAATCTCACATTGACGTCTATTTCTGAACATAACTACAATATCTAGAGTGGCGTTATAGTACCTTGGCTTTGTCTTTGTCAACAATGACATATTCTGAGATACGCTGGCACCATTTATCTGATACCCAGTATCCATTTTTGTTTTCACATTGACTAGTAGGTGTAAATACATACCTTGTTATGACTTCTTTTATATGCCTTTTGAGCTAGCATTTTGCACGCACGCACTATGTGGGGGATATTTTTTATATTAATTCCACAAAGACTTTACTTCACACTTCCACTTTACTATAATTATGTAATTGCATTGCGCATAATGTTACAGTGATGGTATAGAAATAATTTGTATTGGTGTTTTAATAAAATTGAAATGTGTCGTCTCAGGTTGATTTATCGTGTTTTTCAAAGTTTAATATGAAAACACTTTATTTTCATAATTAATTTAATATTGAAAAATATTCACTGTAACAAAGAATGATTAACTTGTTTTATTCCAGCATCGTTTCTGCAATTTTATGTTGGCCTTATCTGCTTGCTGTCTGTCTGACAGCCAGCCATTTGTTAGGGCTAACTGCTGCCAGCCATCCTGCTGCCAATCATATGCATGTATACATGTATGTATGTATGTATGTATGTATGCATGTATGTATGTATGTATATATGTATGCATGTATGTATTGTATGTATGTATGTAAGTATGCATGTGTGTGGGTGCGTATATATATATATATATATAAACATATAAACATATAAACATATATGCGTATATATACATATAAATAAAATATATATATACGCATATATATATATGTATATATATATATATATATAGAAGAGATTCTACAGGACTAGAACTGTTTCATTCATTAGAAATCATCAGGAATCTCGTAGAAAATCATGTAGAATCTCTTCTATATTAAAACTGTTATACTCTGCTATGTATTGAGTACCTTACTTACTGTGGTTACCTCCGATTCAACCCGGAATAACGTATATATATATATATATGTATATATATATATATGTATATATGTATATATGTATATATATATATATATATATATATATATATATATATATATATATATATATGTATATATATATATATATATATATATATATATATATATATATATATATATATATATATATATATATATATATATATATATATATATATATATATATATATATTTATATATATATATATATATATACTAATATATATATATATATATATATATATATATATATATATATATATATATACATATATACATATATACATATATATATATATACATATATATATATATATATATACGTTATTCCGGGTTGAATCGGAGGTAACCACAGTAAGTAAGGTACTCAATACATAGCAGAGTATAACAGTTTTAATATAGAAGAGATTCTACATGATTTTCTACGAGATTCCTGATGATTTCTAATGAATGAAACAGTTCTAGTCCTGTAGAATCTCTTCTATATATATATATATATGTATATTTACACATACATATACATTCACAATACATTCGTATTCATATATGTGTGTATAGATGTAAGCATATATATATATGTATTTTTGAGGGACCACTTCTCCGGCGGCGATGTCTTATAGGAAAGTAAATGTCCATGTGCAATCGTTCCGCTTTTAATCATAAGAATGTGTGAAGGTTCCAGATAACGTAGCTATTTATAGCTGCATACGGAGCTGTTAAATCTCCAATAATCTGAGTCTCGACTTATGTTGTTCCAGTTGAGTTAATGTAGATGTTATAATACAGATTGCATATTTTGGCAAATAGATCTGTAAACACTTCATCGATGGTCCGTAGATATCTACCTTTCCTTCTATCTTTTTTGCTATATTAACATTTGAGTGGCCAGTTGACTTCCTCAACAGAGCATGTCTTAATTCTGTTGTCACAAACAGCAATATCAT
This sequence comes from Eledone cirrhosa, assembly GCA_964016885.1. Classification (NCBI taxonomy): domain Eukaryota; kingdom Metazoa; phylum Mollusca; class Cephalopoda; order Octopoda; family Eledonidae; genus Eledone; species Eledone cirrhosa. Next base: position 288,703,978 of record OZ024743.1, on the reverse strand, counting down.
ACCCATTGTTTTAACTCGATGGCTGTTTTTATTGTTAGGTTATACCAAGCATGTATCTATGTCTGTCTCTCTGTATGTCTGCATGTATTGCTGTATGTTTCTATGTATGTATGTCTCACTGTTTGCATATTTGTATGGCTGTATGTCTGTCGGTATGTATGTTCCACTGAATTTAATATTTTATAAGTTCCGGCCAATAGAGTGAGACCCAGTTTCTAACATAGAAACATGTGTGTCTGTGTGTGTGCAGATATGGGTCTCATTGCTTGTGTGGGTCTGTATTGTTTGTGTTATATGTGCATATATTTCTGTGCATATATTTCTGGATCAATGTTATTAATGCAGAATTTCTGAAAGCATTGTATTTGCAACCACCTTACTAGTCGTGCCCTTTATTGTTCTGAGAATCTCAACTGCTCTAGCTTTATACAGTTACTAACATATACCAGAGCCCGAATAGTCACAGGTACAAACTAAAGCAATAGTCAGGGTGGAGAATTTGCAGATTCCTCATAAGTTCAGCATAAATATTCGTCTTTTCGGTAATCCTTAGCATTATATTAACATAGACTGGAAGCTGATTTCAACTACTGTGCATGCCTGCTTTTCTCTGTCCCATATTACTATGTTTGGTCCATTTTGTTTGCATTTTATTGAGGTTTTGACTGGAAAATTCCACCAGTACTTGTTTATATTATGTAGAAATATGTACTCTACATCATTGTAACTTTTTATGTTTATTGTCAAAACTATTCTTTCTACGGATTGCATTGTATAGTGTTTGCGCCACAACATCATGCCTCATATGTAGATTATTTCGTGAGAAAAGCTTTGCAAAGCTGATTATATTGTGGGTGACAACTTCGATGATTATTCCGTAGAGTCTGCATCTGTTGTTACATCTATGTGTTTTGCCTGCATCTCTTTTATGCATCAGGTATTTCTTTGTTATTTTCTGTTCTTGGATTGCAGAAGCATATCTTTCAAAGTGAGAGCCAATATACCGGTTGTTGGTCCAAGATTATAATGCTCAAACTTTGAAACCTTCTTGAAACATAACGATGCATGATATATTTTCTGATAAGCATACAGCTTTTCATCCATGAACTCATTGTGGTATTGCTGTGCAATTACACTGGGAGTAAGATTTTGGTTATCATGTAGGGAGTATTTCTCAAGAAGCTCTTTCCCAACTCCCATAACTGCTGCCAATGATATGCATGTATGCATGTATGTAAGTATCTATGAATGAATGTATTTTTATACGCATGTATGTTTATATGCATGTATGTGTGATTCTAAGGGGCCTCTGCATTTGCAGTTATTTTCTGCGTCTGAGTATACTATATTATCTTTATGCTTTGACGCAAAGAGTTACGGCCCTTTCCATTCTGAGTTCAAATCCCGCCAAGGTTAACTTTGCCTTTCATCCTTACGTGGTCGATAAAATAAAGTACCAGTAATGCACTGGGTAATTACTGGCCTTGTGCCAAAAGTAGAAACAATTATCTTTATCGGTAGATTGGCAGTATCAGTAGAGGGTCGGACGCCATGCTTTGCAGCACAGTTACGTCCCTTTACGGACCGAGTTCAAATCCCGCCGAGGTTAACTTTGCCTTTCATCCTTACGGGGTCGATAAAATAAAGTACCAGTAATACACTAGGATAATTGCTGGCCTTGTGCCAACAGTAGAAACAATTATCTTTATCTCTCTCTCTCTCTCTCTCTCTCTCTCTATATATATATATATATATATATATATATATATATATATATATGAAGTAATTCCATCGGAAAAGTCCAGGAAAAAAGAGTGCTCTATGTATGCAACAGAGCTTAATTATTATTATTATGTAATAAACAACATAAGGCAATTATTCCATTTACCAGTGGTTTCTTAAAAGCAAAAGGTTTTGCTTTCAATCCTCAGAATGAAAAATCCTGGTTTGTTTATTGAATATGGATTCTAAAAACAAAATTAGGTTTTGTTTTTAGAATCCATATTCAATAAACAAACCAGGATTTTTCATTCTGAGGATTGAAAGCAAAACCTTTTGCTTTTAAGAAACCACTGGTAAATGGAATAATTGCCTTATGTTGTTTATTACATAATAATAATATATATATATATATATATATATGTGTGTGTGTGTGTGTATATATAAGTGTGTGTGGGATGTGTGTGTGTGTGTGTGTGTGCGCGTGTGTGTGTGTGTGTTCCTGTGTCTCTGTCTTTAAGTTCTATAACCCAATGGTTGCATAAAAAAACATACCAGACATAAAACATTAACTACTATGGTGATATGATCTCGACGAAATCAAGGCGGTGCATCAGCATGGCCGCACTCTAATGACTGAAACCAGTAAAAGAATAAAGAATATATAACGTGCCACTTTCACATTGTCAAACTATAGCAAGTATCAATTTTCTTTGGCGACATTGGAAGAATTTTTATTTTCTTGCTTATATTTATTTAAGGTTCTTCTGCGTCCAACTTGTTTGTATGATTTATGAAACATCTAATGTTTATGATTTATCATGCATTCTGAAATAGCTCAGAATATCTAGTCGAAGAACGAGAAAAGCCTGAATCTTAGAACATTGCTAAATGTCATTCGTGGATTCCTCGATTCTTCTACTCATAGTATTTGTTGTGAATTTTTTGTTTCGACTGTTGGGTGCAATACTGAGTCATACATAATATTACAGTTCAAAATTTAACTCTTTGTGAATAAGCTATTTTATATCCAATAATTGTTTCTAACATCGGTACAAGGCCAGAGATTTGGAGTAAGAGAAAGTTGATTATATCGACCACAATACTTAAACGTTATTTCATTTTATCATCCTCGGAAAGATGAAAGGTAAAGCTGACCTTGATGGGATTCGAATTTAGAACGTAAATAGTTTGAACTAATACTATTAAGTATCTGTTCGATGCTGAAACGCCTCTCTCAACCCATCGCTCTAAATAGTGAACGGGGACGTTTGCTTTTATATATATGTATAAGGAATAAGTGGTTAGATGAATGTTTAGTGGATGAAAGATGGCCATTCCATCATCCTAGATTGGACCCCACAGGGCTTCATTTACCAGAGCTTTGGTTCGACCCAAGACTATTGGTTGAAATTGGGTACAGGGAAAATGATTTGGAAACCTACCAAGAGGATTAAACCTGCAATTCAAAGAGCCATCTTTGTCACACAGTGTCCTGTTGAATCACCCTGAGAATTCGATTAAGCATATATGTGTCTGTGGAATGTTCAGTTACTTGCACACTAATTTCACTAGCAAGTTGTTCTGTTGACTGAACAACTGGAACTCTCAACATTGGCACATACAGAGGCCGGTTTCATGTATGTTTATATGAGATTAGTCATTAGTACTAATGTTAAGTGATAATCACATACATCTTATTTATTTGCCTCACTGAACTACATGTAATAAGTCACAATAAATATTTTGTGCAATATTTTTAGATGAGGTTTAATTTTCTATAACAATAATTTCTGTAATTAATCTGTAAACAATATTTAGCAGCCTGATGAATATATTTCACTGTCGTCAAACAAATATTTATTATAATTTGTTTATTAATAAAAAAAAAAATAATAAAACGTTAATTTTTGAACATATAAAGACTACTGTGTATTCAGCTAAACATTTTTCTATAGAAGATGACCTGGAGTGCTTGGGGAACGTATGATATTCAAAATATCCCTGAAACGTACAACTAGGACTCCAGAAACCCAGAGAATTTGATTTGAATAATAACGGCGATCATTTTGAAAACTCAAAATATTATTTTCACTTAGAGTTTTTCACCGATTAAAACTAGTCTCCAAATAATCAGGGTGTTAGTCTCGTGATTGTAAGTTCGTGAGTAGAGAGCCTGATCGAGCGACATTTTATCGTCTTGAGCAAAACTCTTCATTTCACATTGTACCAGTCTACACAGGTGAAACACAAATGAAGACCAAGCAGCATGTGATTGTGCAGTGCTTCTGCTCCAACCTGATTAGTCTATAAGCAGAAGAAATCTTTTTTTTAATATAGAACTAAATTTATTCAAATATAAATTAGCACATATAATTTATAACATTCACGTCATTCTTTCACCGATAATTCAGCTAATTAATGTATATCCCACAGCCTACACTATCTCCCCCCCCCCCCATCCGTCTCCCTCTCTCTCACTTCTCTCACTCCATCTCTCTCCATGCCCCCCCCCCCTCTCTCTCTGTAATATACAAAAATATGTATATTTACATTTATACACATTATATTCGATATATGTTATGATATCGAACTCCTTACACTACTTTCAACTATTTAAGCAATCACACAGAATATAATTTTGATGTCCTTTCAGTCTGAATACCAACCAGCATGGGACACCACTATACATATTTCTAGTCAAGGACTATATCGGTGAAGGGTTGTGAATCTGATTGATTAGTTTTATAGATGTACCTGTTCAATGTTCCATTGTATCAAACTTCTGAGTATTTCAGTCGAATATTTAACGATTGTGTGAGGAATAACAAAGTGAGAAATGGAAGGAAACACTATACATTTTGCAAGCAGAAGAAACATTTTTGTTATATGAATACAACGTTTGGGATTCCCCTCTGTTTTGTATCCATAAATGATTGAATATATAACAACATAAACAACAACCGAATAATTACAAATATATACAACATACAAAAGATAGCACTACTCGGTAGTGTACACAGATTTACAATAAAAATATCAACACCCAAAACAACACCAGACATGCCCAAGGCACACAGACTTTAATGTGTCGTGCAATAACAACACAATAAAAGATATTACTAATAATAATTGTTTCTGATTTAGGCATAAGACCAACAATTTTGCAAGAAAGGGAAAGGTGATTAAATCGATCCCAGTGTATTAATGTTACATTATTTTATCGACCCCGTAGGGATGATAGGCAACTAACCTCGGCGGGATTTGGAATCAGTGCCTACAGGGCCATAACTCTATGTCTCTAAGCATGTTGCCCGACGCTCTACCGGTTTTGCCAATCCACCGCCTTACTAATACTACTACTGATAATAATAATAGCTTCTAATTCTGACACACATTTTGCACATGGGACTCACACGTTTGCAAATTAAAATAATCCCAATGTTTCTTTAGTAAAACTATTTGTTTACATTTATAGATGTAGGCTTTAAACGTTGTAAAAGGATGGCAGCGGTAGATAGGGTTTATTTAACACAGTGGAAAGGACACTCGCCCTTCATCCGAGTGATGTAGGATTGGCTTCCTCGCAAGCCACTCCGTTCGCTTTTTTCCGCCTCCATGGTTACTTTACCAGATATTTTTAAAATTTGATTTATAGTGGCCGATTATTATAAGTGTTTTCGTTGGGACGTATATATTTCAAATAACTGTACTTGTTTCTATCATAAGCACAAGACCAGTAATTTGGGGGATGAGCAATTCGATTAAGTAGAACCCAGCAATTGATTGGTACTTATTTAATTGACCTCAGTACGATAACAAAAATCAACGAAATGAATAATCATTGTGTAACACATAAGGGAGAAAACAGACATTATAGGGTGTGACAGTTATATAAAATATAATTAGTAGGCCATATGTCTTTGAACACAAATGCACACACAGATAGTTATGTATACGCATATGTGTGTGTGTTTATGTATGAATACATCATATTAAACAAATACACACACACACTTGCATTTACGCACACATACAAGGACGAACACATCCAATATAATATATATATATGTCCACCGCCGAAATAGGATCTCGCTGAAATTATATTTATATATATATATATATAATATACATACACATAATTAGATACACACACATACACACGCACACACACACACACATATATATGTGTGTGTGAGAGAGTGTGTGTATGTGTGTGTGTGTAGTAATAATAACAAATACAAATACCAAAATCCAAAGAGGACTTGACAAAGGGTTGTGTATATATAAGTATATATAAACCCGTAGAGCAAATATTTATTTTAGTACAGATTAAAAGTTTAAGCAATGAATTTCTGCTTTTGCCCCAGGCGGGATCATCTGAAACCCATATATATCTGAAACCTATATATATATATATATATATATATGAAACCTATATATATTTTATATATATATATATATTATGGCTGCATCTCAATTTCAAGAATTTCCATTGAATAATCACCCTCTCACACACGGGTGGCACGAACATGACTCAATACCTCACCAGGGATTTACATTCTTTTCTGCATATGCTGCAATGATGAGCATTATTTCGATTTTGGCTTCCCGCTGTATTTTAAACGTCGGCTAGAACGCTTTGCAGTATTCGTTCCGGCCCTCTGCCTTCTGAATTCAAATCCCGCCAAGCTTAACTTAGCATTTTATCCTTTTGATGTCGATAAAAAAGTATTACCATCGATTCTCTCTCTCTCTCTCTCTCTCACTCACTCACTCTCTTCCTCTTCCTCTCTCACTCACTCTCTTCCTCTTCCTCTCTCTCTCTCTATCACTCGCAAAAATTCTTTGTTAGAAATCGACTGTGTTCAAACCAGGTGAGAAGAACTCCGCCAGCTTTAAAATGCCCAAAAATCACAATATTTCACTACGATGCACCTACGACTCCATTAAAAGTTAAGAGGCCAAACACACACACACACACACACACACACACACACATATATATATATATGTACTAATATTTTAGAATCAGCGAGCGAGTTTGAAATTATTATAAATGTAAGCTATCGCCGTATTTTGACTAAAGAAATTAAAGAAATTATTTAGACTGATAGTGGGGTTAAGAACCCTCGCAGAAATGGAAAAAGATGAGTATTGACGTACATGGCAGTCGAACCCACATCTTTGGTTATCCAGACCACTGTGCTACCATTTACACCAACACATCACTCCGAGGATTCTTAACCCCACTATCAGGCTAAATAATTTCTTTAATTTCTTTAGTCAAA
>OZ024743.1:288681968-288684468 GCA_964016885.1 Eledone cirrhosa | reverse complement strand
TGGCACGAGCGCCAATTATATGCAAATCAGTGGGTACATTGCAGAATACTAAGTTCGAATGGGTGCATGGCTTCTTCAATTACGCGTTTTCCAACGGCTTGAGATGAGGATCCAACTAGGTTTCAAAATCAATTAAAGATATTTCTCATTCTTTCAAATTACAGGGAAACGTGTTTTTTTTTTCTTTTTTGGTATATTAAAATGGTTCCATATTTAAAACATTCCTGTATATATTGGCACCATCTCGCTTACCCACAGCTTGTGAAGGTAACATGTAATTAGCTGGCCATTCTACAGACATATCACCTCTTAACGTAATACTCTGATAGATTCTTCCATGATACAGTAGGGGAATAGGTTTGGACTCGTGAATTATAGGTACAGTCACTCCGACTTGCTACAAACTTCTAACCCGGAATTCTATTATTGCGATGTGACCCGCTTAATCATTCTTACCTCGTGTACCCACCACGAAATGAATGAAAGTAACATGAAGTGCAACACCTACGGTATTAACCATAACAATAATTATTGCTAGTTTGGGGGTGAGTCCAGTAATAACAAAAGTTATTCAACTATATTGATTTCAGTATTTGACCTGCACTATATTATATCGACCAAGGAAGAGGAAAATATGGAATTCGGGAGGATTTGAGCTGAGAACATAAGGATCCAAATCAAATCATGCATAATAAATATCCAAATGAAAGATTACGTAAAAAATACGGAAAACCTAACAACAGAAATGGTGACTTAAAAGGTTTAAAAATGAATGTTTTATTGTGTAGAATAACGGTTCTGGACAGAAGAAAATTGAATTCCTTTCCTTTCTATTCTAACGGAATTTCGTTGAATTTGTGCCCTTTAGTTCATCGTTTGTTGTTGTTGTTCGAGGGTGGGGAAATCTACGATTGTCTGCTGAAAAGTTCATAGGTTGACCAAGATACTCTCAAGAAATAACCAAATGAGGTTCATTATTCAACATAGTCCTTAGATAGAAACTATGCAGTTATTGATGAGAAGAGTTGAAATTAATGCATGCAAGATTTCACAACTCTAACATCACTCATCGACAGTCATCCAATTAACTTTTCAGCAAACTCTCGTATGTGCTCATTATTTGGCAGTATCGGTAGAGCGTTGGACAGCATGCTTTGCGACATAGATTTAGGACGCTTTACGGCCTAGGGTCAAATCCTGCTGAGGTTAGCTTTGCCTTTCATCCTTACGGGGTTGATAAAATAAAGCACCAGTAATGCAATGGGGTTGATTTAATCAACTTTCCCTTTTCCAAAAATTGCTTTGCCAACAGTATATAGTCGTTCCATTAAGAGCGATTATTTACTGTTATACAGAAGTCCCACTAATGCTTTTCTGTTAAGTATTGCAGCATCTTTTGGCAAATCGATTGTATCTCTTTGACATACTGTTCCAGTGTTTCTACTGAGTCACGTAGATTCAGTTAGGATAAGCCCCTTGATAGGGGCAAAGATCAATCCTGACTAGGATTATCATTATCTTAAATCAATCCTGACTAGGATTATCATTATCTCAATCACTTAATTACCAAACACTTACAATGCAACTCTAAACTGCGGCGATGTTTACTGAGTGCTGATGGCTGATGGCGTTCCTGCATTGTCGGAAACGATTGACGCATGTCATTTATTCATCTAGTCTCCAAAGCAACAATATTAACAGAAGTGACATTGACATCAACGGTAACGTTTACTCCGATAATTGTGGCATAATATCTATTTCAGTATCTATGAATGGTCATCGATAGCAACAGCGATCACGGGAGTCTCAACCCTGCTTCTTAACCTTCAACAAATAAACTGACAAGCGATATTCAAATTTTTAGTAGTGGATGTTAGATTACCTAAGTTAATCCTAGGTATACCTGAACATAGGTTGGGGTGGCAGAACAGCGTCATATTTTATCATGAGTCTGCTCAACCAAGGCTAACCTATGGCTATACAATAATAAACATTATTTATCACATGAGACTTTTACTTTCGTATTTACGCGAGAAAAAAAATTCTATAAATACAAAAATTGAACCAACCGCCGTATTATGAATTCTAAATTTAACATACTATAAATATTAACGAGACTGAACCCACATCAGAAAGATGAAACTGGGAGAGGATGCATATTACACAGAATGAGAAATGTATATTTCGAAATATACGCATTGGCAAATGCCTGTGTTTAAGAACAGGTGAAAATCATTCAATATATGATGTCGTGTCTCAATCTTATTAGACGCTGAAGTTTCTTAAATCATTACTTTGAACAAATGAAAGCATAAAAATACAGCGTCTTATATATATATATATATATACATATTAAAGTGCTACGGTAGTGAGACCGGGGAGATGGCGAGACCGGGGAAACCATAACTATGACTATATATAAACAACTATCTGGTTGTGGAACCAACCAACCAGAAATTTATAAATTTGTAAATTTATAAATATATAATAAACTGAAGTG
>OZ024743.1:288661968-288679468 GCA_964016885.1 Eledone cirrhosa | reverse complement strand
AAGATGCTATTTCAATAAAGTTGGCGCATCTGTAGCCCGCGAACTGAGAAAGACCTTCATTTTGGCATCATCATCTCTATGACATATGAAATAACGTTTCACTTAAATACTCATCAATGGAATGTAGCCAGCTCTTTAGAATCTAAGTGGAACGTTGGACTCTTCTTCGAGATATCCGTCAATGGATCTTTCTTATACAAATACATTCAAGCGTCCGTACATAAATACACACACATATCCATACATGCATAATACATGCATACATACATACATACATACATACATACATACATACATACATACTTACATACATACATACAGACAGACTTTCATGGATACACATACACGTTATATATACACACACACACATATATATATAGACATAAATATATCTATATGTATAAGCCTCCACATATATATATAAATATACATATGTATGTATCTATCTATCTATCTATGTTATGTATATATATATATATATATATATATATATATATATATATATATTAGAATAACAGATTAAAGTTTAAGCAAAGAATCGGTGCTTTCACCATAAACGGGAACTTCTGAGACTAAAAAAATCATTTGCTCTACGGTTTTTAAATATTTGATATATATTTATCCTTATCGAGCCCTCTTTGGATTTTAGTCTTCAAATTATTATTATTACTATATATATATATATATACATATATATATATATATATATATATATATATAGGGAAAGAGTCAGGACCCCGACGGCAGAGCTCTGGCCGTTTCGACGGCTATTTCTGGACATATATATATATATATATATATATATATATATAAAGAGAGAGGCGGGTAAAACCCCGACCGCAGTGTGTGTGTGTGTGTGTGTGTGTGTGTGTGTGTGTGTGTGTGTGTGTATTTATACATCTGTCCAGCAATTTTTTTTTACCGTAGACATTCTAAACAAATATCGCAGCTGTTATCTCGCAACTCAGAAAAACTAGTGATTCTACTCGAAGCGACTCTCTGATGGCTCAGCTACGTACTTATCAAGTAATGTTATTCCAAACACCGTTCGGAGTAACACCATTTCGTTCGCTTGTAGTCCTTGAGTTATTACCTAACGCCCATGACCATAGTTAATGGTTAGACGAAACACCGAATTGAAGGTAGCGAGTTTAGGTTTTACAACCCCCCACCCTACTTCTGATGCCCGTAGTCTTCGCAGCTTTTATTTTCAGCTTAACCCACAAATTCCTCCCATGTCTTAAATTTGGGCGCCTTATCACTGCTGCGACATATATGTATATATGTGTGTATATATATATATATATATATATATATATATATATATATATATATATGTAGGATGTGAGTTTTATTGTAGCACAATAAAGCAATGCAAATATCGGATAAGTAGCACTCAATAGTTTATAGGACTGGAGTACAAATAATATAAAATCAAAAGATGGTCAAAAGAGTTCAATGTATTTTATTATGCGCATTTCAAAAACAAATATCATCATGGGATGATATTTGCGTTCTCATCAGATAAAATAGTGAGACATGTTATGACGCTTAAAAAACACTTGCGAGCAGTGAAGTGTTATGTTGATTTAACACTTCACTGCTCGCAAGTGTTTATTAAGCTTCATAACATGTCTCACTATTTTATCTGATGAGAACGCAAATATCATCCCATGATGATATTTGTTTTTGAAATGCGCATAATAAAATACATTGAAATCTTTTAACCATCTTTTGATTTTATATTATATATATATCACCGCCCACCGCCTTGGCCCACCCCACAACCAACAATACTAACACCTCCACACACACTCATCCAATCACACACACACACCAGTACACTACACTCCCCCCTCCGACCCAACACCTTTTCTCTCTCTCTCCCTCTCCCCGCTTCACCTATAACCCTTCACACACACACATCCCACTAACACCTCTACTAATATACACGCCATCCCCCACATCCCCACCTTCCCCCTCCACCTTTCACACCTACCCATCCTCTCCCCTGTCCACCGCACCTCCGCACACACAGACACACACACAGTCCTCACCAGATACAGACCATTTCTCCACCTGTCATCCTCATCTACTGCTATCTCTTCACCCTGCCTTGACCCTCTGACCACATCCTGTTGCGCACGCACCTCACATCTCTTTACTTCCGACCACCACATCTAATGGATTCCACAGTCATCGTTTCAGCTATCCACTCTATAACATGAGAAATATCCAACATCTCCTCGCACACTCCACGCAACTACCTTAGGAACTTACCCACGAACAAACAATCACATTTTTTTTCGAACCACGTCACCTACATCCACACGACGTATAAACACAAACACACACGTGCGCATACTCACATATACACACTCAGCCTCCGGAATGCACCCCCCCCCCCCCGACCCCTCTCCATCCACACGCACACACCGACTTAAACCCCACCCCACGCACACACCTTTTCCTGAACATGGAACCTCGTTCTTCCCCCAACTCTCACATTCACATACACATGCACAAACACACACACGTACACCTACACACATACACAAACACAACCTTCACCCCCCCCCCAACTCCCAACTCCACCCGCCACCACCCCTACACGCCTCACACCCTTCCACCACTTGTTTATTCTTATGTTTATTTTTATGTTTATTTTTATTTTTATTTGTACTTCTTCAATCGTACCCTCCCCCTTTTCTAAATGTCTTTCTACCACTCCCCCCACACACCCTCGGAACTCTCTTCCGACCCATTTTTCTCCTGATGAAGGGCTTATGCCGAAACGTCCCCCTCCCCTACTCTCAAAAGCGTGAACCTAATAAACTCTTATTTGTACTGCCTCTCTCTGTTTTTGTTCCCGTCTTAGTTTTAACTATATATATATATATATACATATATATATATATATATATATAAATTAAAGTATAGAAAATATTGTGAGCGTGAAGCCAGCAGTATTTCATAATATATAAGTGACTATAACGTCAAAATGGAAAAATAGTTAACGTAAGATGTGGGAAAATAATTCAAACTCAATTAAAAAAAAAATCAAGACATAGATTAGTCCATAGAATTTTGTGAAATCCAGGGAAAAAATCAATAGAGACTTAACTCAGAATAAAATAAAGTCTAAATACTCATCCTTCAATTTGGAAAAACTGCAAATGCTCTGTATAGTCTTAAAAAGACTATTTCGCGAAACCTTCAGTGGGGATGGTCACGGTTGGAGTCGTTCATCAGCAGAGCTCAAACACGATAACCACTAAATCCACTGTAGAATATGCCAAAAATGGAATTTAAAGACAGGCTAGTTCGCCTTGTACGTAATTATGAAAAATAAACGCACATCGAGAGACATGGCTGGTGACGTCAAAATGAGACGAATGTCTGTTTACATGAAATAACAGTCAAAAACATTCCGAAAAAAACTATACAAGTGTAAGGAGTTATATATATATATATATATATATAAATATTAAAACAATGAAATTAAACACAAAACTGTTAATTCATAGTAAAACACATTATTTTACGATCGTTTCTGGGGGGTGGTTCGATGTATGCTCTCCGCCGTCTTCAGAAATAATTATTTCTGAAGACGGCGGGTAGTGAAGATGTATATATTTTTTTCTTACTATGATATTTTGTAATATGTTTTACATAGATCAATAATTGAATGAACATACAGAGAACTACCCCCCCCCCCCCAGAAACGATCGTAAAATAATGTGCTTTACTATGAATAAACAGTTTTGTGTTTAATTTCATTGTTTTAATATTTCTATGTTGACTCTGTATCCAATTGAATTATATCGTTGATAAAAATTTGTGTATTTTAAACTTTGCATCACGACATCTTCTACATACGGATTACATTGAGTTCTTTATACGGTTTAGACCCTACCATTGAGTGGTAGATTTTATATATATATATATATATATATATATATATATAATTATTAAAATAACAGATTAAAGTTAAAGCAAAGAATCGCTGCTTTCACCTTTAACGTGATCTTCTGAAAGAGTTTCAGAAGGTCCGCTTAAGGGTGAAAGCAGCGATTCATTGCTTAAACTTCAATCTGTTATTTTAATAAATTTTTGCAATTGGGTCCTTATATATTTGATATATATTTATCCTTATCGAGCCCTATTTGGATTTTAGTCTTCACATTTATTATTATTACTATATATATATATATATATATATATATATATATATATATATATATATATATATATATATATACGTGGCTGAGCAGAGGAAAGGAAAGCAGGTAGGCTACTTGGCATAGGCCTTAACCTTTTAAGTGTATAATATACACCATATATGCATGTATGTACCGGTAATCCATACACGAATCATGTGCATTTAACACTGATTACTAAAATATTTGATGAGCCGTTTGAAATGTATCATGCATTTCACATCTGGCTTGGTCTTATAACCAGATTGTCTTGTCTATCTTTTACAATTGAAGCAGCTGGTGGGGAAGTTACATTTTCCATATGGCCTGGCAATGCATGGGTTTATGTATATATATATAACAAACAAATTATGGCGTGTGTAAATTAATTATGAGAGCATCTATATTAATTCCACTGCTACATAATTTTCTAATTAATATTTTTACTTATTAAAGGTATAGTTATTATGATTTTCTACTCTGTTAAGGTTTGCGTGACAGATTAATATTACTGATATCTATCAAATGCTCAACACCCCATTTGCTTACCTGTTTAATTTATTCCCGTGTTGCGATTTATAACTCGTAACGCCTACGAAAATAATGGTAACATATATACCAGGTTAAATGTGGTGCGCTCCAGTAGACTGGTAAATCATTTTAAAAACTTTCTCTTTCATGGCCACATTCTTATAACTGAAATTTCTAAAAAAGAATATATATATATATATATATATATATATATATATATATATATATATATATATATGTATATATGTCGTTTATTTATCAAATATTTCTTCATGGAGGCCTTTATTCTTATAGCCTGGTCTAATTGATTTTTTATGTGGTTAATTATGCTAATTGGGAGAGGAAATGGTGTATATATTTTATCAAATGATTCTATGGACATACTTTTGATATATATATATATATATATATATATATATATATATATATATAATATAAGATCAAAAGATGGTTAAAAGAGTTCCAATTATTTTATTATGTACCTTTCAAAAACAAATATCATCATGGGATGATATCTGCGTTCTCATCAGATAAAATAGGGAGACATGATATGAAGCTTAAAAAACACTTGTGAGTAGTGAAGTTTTCAATCAACATATTTGCATTGCTTTATTGTGCTACTATAAAACTCACCTCCTACATATATATATATATATATATATATATATATATATATAAGTATGTGTGTGTGTGTGTATATATATATATATATATATATATATACATACTTAAGAACCCCAACTATTATAGATATGTCCCAAGGCTCTGATACCATCAACACTATAAACACAGAGCTGGCATATCTAAGAACTGACTAACTGCCTGATGAGGTCATAGCCATTCAATGGCTATCATAGAAATATATATAGCAGTAAATAAAGGATTATGAGTTCATGCAATTGACTTATGTTTCGTCACTATATATATATATATATATATATATATATATATATATATATATATATATATTAAACGATTCAGGAACCCGAGGAACAGAGCTCAGGCCGCTTCGACAACTAGATCCGAATCTTTTTAAATTACACACTCTACTACCCCAAGTATCGAGTGCTCTGTTGGGTTATGTTCCACCTGGTATTTTACCACACCTTTTCTGATATACCTACATACAGGCTAGCAAATCGCTCTCTCTCTCTCCCTCTCTCTCTCTTTCGCTCTCTCTCTCCCCCTCTCTCTCTCCCCCTCTCTCTCTCTCTCTCTCTCTATATATATATATATATATATATATATATATATATATATTATATATATATATATATATATATATATATATATATATATATATATACTTAAGAACCCCAACTATTATGATTTCATTCATATATACATGTATTGCATAACCAAAAACTAAACGCGAATGAGCAAAGCAACAAAAACAAAACGAGAAAATCAACATATATCGTTAATAAGAACATCATATTTAGACAGAAGATAAGTAATAATATACCTGGAGCTTCTGTTCTAAATGCCATCCAGTGCACTTACGCAGTGCAGATGTATTTTACAAGATTTTGCACGATAACTATCTGTACGTAATATATATATATATATATATATATATATATATATATATATATATATATATATATATATAGTGTGTGTGTGTGTGTATGTGTGTGTGTGTGTATCTGTCTGCGTGTCTGTATGAGTGTATGAGTGTATGCATGTGTGTATATAAATAATAATATACAGACACACGTATATATGTACACTCACACACACACACACACACACACACACACACACACACACACATATATATATATATTTATATATATATATATGGTGGCTGCCAACTCGTTTTCGAGTACGGCCATTACTTTATATCCCTGTAGGAGAACGCCTACTGATGCGCTGAACGAGTGTGACTTTTTAGTCCAGCCAGCGACTTGAAAACTCTGGTACAAACACTATACTTGTGACAATTATTGACACATAGTGCTGGGCCCATGGTACCATGTGACGACAAGTGCAGAGAGATCTCCAGATATAAAGCAATGCCTGTGCCGTGAAGCTTTTATAGTGAGCAAAGGCACTGCACAAAGCCAGTCCCACTCTCTTAACCAAGATGATATTTACCAAAAAGAAGAACAAGTCACATCATTGGATACCATCAGGATTGCAGGAGTTATATCAGAGTTTTCCTACTCCTAGAATTCTGCCTTGAAAAAGGCTAAGGGGTCATCTCTCCCGGTGATTTTGGATGGCCATTGGCTCTTAAGAGCTCCTTTGCCCTTTGACAGGTTTTGTTTTTAGTCCTGCAGGATGTCCAAAGTCACCCTCCTCACAAAGAAACCTTGGTGGGGTTGCCAGTTTAGTCGCCAACGACCCGACCATGAGACAGGTTGTACTGGAATACATGTTACCAGTAGCACCAACTATATATACCCACACATTTATGATCTTTATGTTCGTGTGTATATTAATACAAATATCTAAAAAAGATATATATATATACATATATAACTCTTGTATATATATATATATATATATATATATATATATATAATTGTTTCTACTTTTGGCACAAGGCCAGCAATTACCCAGTGTATTACTGGTACTTTATTTTATCGACCCCATAAGGATAAAAGGCAAAGTTAACCTCGTGGGGATTTGAACTCAGAATGGCAAGGGCCGTAACTCTATGCGTCAAAGCATGGCGTCTGACCCCCTACCGATACTGCGAATCCACATATATATAATAAGGGTTGATAGACCCAGCATATTTACCAATGCCAGCACCGGTCATATCTCAGCGCACTCCATGGGCAATGTAAGATACATTCCCAGAGTATACACATATATATATATATATATATATATATATATATAACTCTTGTATATTGTACAGACTTAACGCTTCGTCATTTATAATTTACAGTACAGCAGACGATATTTATTATATAACATATTGAAGATTATGTAATATTGACCATTCAAATAATGTGAAAATGATTTATGGGCTGTGCAGCATTTTATACTATCAGTAACATTTTGAATTCTCGTTCGAAGCCGTCTGCAACAGATGTGACGTAAGTATGTTTGCTTGTATATATATATATTAATATGTACTATTTGGGATAACCGTTGATTCTTTTGAGTTCCTGCGCCCTTTGCCGGGTCTTGTATTTCATCCCGCAGGGTGTTCAAATATCAACCTTCCGCGCCAAGCAAGCGTGATGGAGTTGCCGGTTTAGTCGCCGAGGACCTGACCATTAGACAGGTTGTAATGAGTTACATGTTACCAGTAGCACTCGAGTGCGACCCGACTTTTTTTTTTTCACCTGAAAGGCCCTCAGTTATTGTCACAACACCTTTCTAGAAGAAGGAAACTCTAAAAATAAATAAAAAACTGCGTCTTCGGAAGCATCCGATTGTGTTGAGCAGTTCCCCTTTTCGGGTAGTGCTTTAGATGTTCAGAGAGTGAGATTGGTCCAGTGCAAGGCCTTCCCCACTTAAAAAAGATTCAAAGCACAGACATTGCTTGTTCAGGACATGTTACATGTTCGTTTTCGCTGAGTACACCAAACTCTATAATCTGACAAACGATTGCAATACCCTTAGCAGAGTTTGCTGCTATCATGTATGGAAGGTTGGAAGTATGTATGTATGGTTATATGTATGCATGTATATATGGATGGATGGATGGAATTATATACGTATGTATGTGAAGGCGCATGGCTTTGTTGTTAAAGTATTCGGCTTACAATCTTAAAGTCGTGAGTTCGATTCCTGGCGGTGCGTTGTGTCCTTCAGCCAGAGATTTTATTTACGTTGCTCCTGTCCACTCAGCTGACAGAAATGAGTTATAGCTGTAATTCAAATGGCCAGCCTTGTCACATTCTGTGTCACGCTGAGTCTCCCTCATAACTACCTTAAGTGTACGCGTGTCTGTGGAATGCTCAACAACTTGCACGTTAATTTCACGAGCAGGCTGTTGCATTGATTGGATCAATTGGAACACTCGTCGTCCTAACCGACCGAGAGCCTCATGGTCATGATCACATATGTATGTATGTGCCCAAGAATGTGTGTATGCATGTATGTCTTTATATAATTGTTTCTACTTTTGGCACAAGGCCAGCAATTACCCAGTGCATTACTGGTACTTTATTTTATCGACCCCGTAAGGATGAAAGGCGAGATTAACCTCGGCGGTATGTATGTATGTATGTTTTTTTAATATATTTATGTGCATATGTAATCATGTATACATGTAGATTGTATGTATGTATATATATATATATATATATATATACATACATACAATCTATATATATATATATATATATATATATATATATATATATATATATATATATATATATTCATGTATACATATGTATAGATATTTACGGACTACATTTATATATGTGCGTGTGTGTATTTGAGTATGTGTGTGTGTCTGTGTGCGTGTGCATGTGTGAGTGTGCATGTGTGTGTATGTGTGCATGTGTGTGAGTGTGTGTGTGTGACTCATTCTTTAAGAAATTCGATGTAAATAGTCTCACATGGTTTCCCTTTTAAGCATTTCCATTTCCTCTCCAAGTTTATTTCTAACTGTTTATTTCCCTATCCCATATTTTACTCTGTGTCCCTCTTTTACTCTCACTCAAATAACCCTCAAAGACATATGTACCCCCCACACACTTTAAATACACCTACTCAATAGGCCACAAGCTGAGAAATACATAATTGATATATACACATATACCAGCATATAACTAAATCTTTTTATTCAAGCATGTATAATTATATAATTGTATAATTCTTGTGGCAAGCTTTCCTGTCACTCCATATCAATTATACACCCCTATAAACACACCTATATACATATTGGTATATATATATATATATATAAATATATATATATATATATATATATATATATATATATATATATATATGTGCGTGTGTGTGTGCATACGTATATATATATTATATATATCTTCGAATCAACAAACATGTACATTCACACGCGCAAGCACACACACATATGTGTTCAAAATATGGGTAGATGGATCTTCAAATCCTGGGCACCGCTTTTGGTTCCGTGTATAAACATAAATAAATAATGTAATATAGTATAATATAATTGTTTCTACTTTTGGCACAAGGCTAGCAATTATCCAGTACATTACTGGTACTTTATTTTATCGACCCCGTAAGGATGAAAGGCAAAGTTAACCTCAGCGAGATTTGAACTCAGTCCGTAAAGGGAAGTAACTCTGCTGCAAAGCATGGCGTCCGACCCTCTAAATATAATATAATATAATATAATATATATATATATATAACACAGCATGGCCTTTGTCCAAAAAAAAGTGCCTTACGCAGCATTTTCAACATTGCAACTGACTATTGCAACAGCTGCTAAACCACTTACATGTATATGTGATATATATCGGCTTTTCAAAGGTCTTCCATAAAATTGATCATAGAATATGAAGACGATAAACAAAATAAATATTTATATATATATATATATATATATATATATACGCGTGTGTGTGGGGGGGGGGGGCGCGTTTATACCTAGCGAAAAGTGTGTTACTATTCATACCCAGTTTTTCATTTTCATATTGCACAATGCATGCACCAAACTACTACAACTTATATATATATATGTATATATACATATATATATATGTATATATATACATACATATATATATATATATATATATATATATATATATATGTATATATATATATATATATATATATATGCTTGTGCGTGTGTATGTGAGAGAGTGTATTTGTGTGTGTATGTGTATGCTAATTTTTTAAATTAATAAAAGAAAAAGAAAGCGAGGTAACTCAAATATGATCGATTGATCGAAATCTTTGACAATTTAGACAATGTATATTTGAATGGGGGGGGGGGGGCGCGATTTCGAGTGTAATCTGTATTGTGTATTCTGCCTAGAAATGTGGATCATATGATCTTATTGATATCATTTTCCCTGCTTGTTTCTTATAGATTTTATGCAACAAATTTTTCTTGTATATGTCAACCAATCAGTTATTCATATTACATAAGCGAGCCTCTGCCATGTTCATAAATGTTTGACATCTTTGGCTTGACGTATTATGACTACCTCATTTAAGAAACGATTTACACAAGAATTAAATAGGTTTTATTGAACATCACTGGTCTACAGACGTTAACGTTTTCCTATATATTCCTCTTCTGATCAATCATTTTTATGCTAAAGTAGAATTGAGTTACCCCAAACTGAGCAACGAGCTTTCTTCCTTTGCCCCGTTAAAAATAGACCATCCCTGATACACTCTTTCTTGAATCTAGACACTTATAAGACTTATGGTATTGCCATGTAGTGTGGCTATAAACGTCATGGAGCACATGACTCTTTCCTCTTCGTTGCAAAGTTAAGCACCATCATCCAGTGTTACTCATTTTCAGCTGTATAGAAAAATGATAATATGCGCCGTTCTCAACAACATGACACTCCAAAGCGAATCTGTCTCACGACATTAGGGTCGAACCAAAAAACATAACCGCCAGGCTATATGCCGTCACTAGATCCTCCTTGGGGTTTATCTAATCATTCACTTTGTTTTAGATATGTAATCATGAAATCTTGTACGTTTATTTAATTTGATATCGTGGTTATTCCATACATGGATAATGAACTCACTAACTATGAATAAACCAGCACCAACAATATGAACATTTATTGAGCATATCATGAGTAACAAACAGTTCTGCAAATAGAAATGAAAGGTGAAACTATAAAACTTGAGCCCATCCTTATCAAAGAGATATTTCAAGAGGACTCCCTATCACCACTGCTCTTCTGCTTAGTACTAACACTATTAACTGCAACACTAAACTGAACTGGACTAGGGTATAAATACTACAACAAGAAAATTAATCATCTCCGATATATGGATGAACTAAAACTGTATGCTGCAAACGAAAGACAACTGAAAATACTTCTACAAACTGTACATGGCTTCACAAAAGAAATAGGCATGAAATTTGGACTAGAAAATTGCGCCAAGGCAACTCTAAGGAATACTAATGAAAATAACTATATCATGCTAGAACAAGAAACTTAGATAAGAGAATTAGATCAAACACAGACATTCAAATACTTAGGAATCAACGAATTAGATAGAGTTCAACATACACAGATGAAAGACAACATTACAAAGGAATACTACAAACAGATTAGATTACTACTTAAAACTGAACTAAATGCAAAGAATACGGTAATTAGCATCACTACCTTAGCGATCCTGGTAGTAAGCTACAGTTTTAATATTCCGAACTGGACACTAAAAGAAGCAGCTGGAATAGACAGAAAAACAAGAAAAATAATGACTGCATTTAGAATAAACCATCGAGATCAGAGGTAGAAAGATTATACCTACCACAAACGGAGGAACGTGCCTTATGCAACAAGAAAACAAACAAGATTTTAAAAAATGTACTCAGTCTTCAAGGAGGCCAATAATTTCAAAGCAGAAACCAGATTAACAGATAATTATGAAAAACTTAAAATTCAATCTGAAAACAAACCCCAAGAATGCCGTGTTAAAACGATGGCAAGAAAATCCCATGTATGACCAATACCTGAAAAGGCTGAATGGAGAAGAACTAGACAAGCAAAATACAAAAAATTGGTTATGAAGCACTGGATTAAAAGCTGAGATGGAAGGATTTCTAGTTGCAGCACAAGACCATCGCCTCCTCAACAGAAATCACCAGAAGAACATAAGTAACAGCAGAATATGTGGAGGAGGAGAATAATCAATTAATCAAATTAGCTCTGGGTGCCTAGTCATAGCCAAAAAGGTGCACATCCACTCGTAATTATGAAATAGCAACATGCAAAAGATAGTACAGGTACACACCAGCAAAGGTATGAGAGAATCGCAAAGCAACCATTCTCTAGGATATGACAATACATACAGACAGGGAGAGCAAAGCCAACCAACCAGATATTATCGTAAAAGATTACACGGAAGAAATTTCTTTTAATTGATGTATCTCTCCCTATAGACGACAATATATCTACCAAAGAAATGGAGAAACTATCCAAATATAAAGATCTAGAGAGAGAAATACCCAGAATGAGGATGATGAAAACAGAAGCGATACCAATAATAATAGGGATAATAGAATATTATAGTTTGCTTGAAGCATCATATTTCTATATAATGTAGAAAATGATATGTTTAAGAAGGCGAAGACAACGCGAAATGGACGGTAAAATGAAGGCAACGAAAACGTTTGTTATCTGGTATTTATTATTGGTGGATTGGCAGTATCAGTAGAGGGTCGGACGCCATGCTTTCCAGCATAGTTACGTCCCTTTACGATCTGAGTTCAAATCCCGCGGAGTTTGACTTTGCCTTTCATCCTTACGGGGTCGATAAAATAAAGTACCTGTAATGCACTGGGTAATTGCTGGCCTTGTGCCTAAAGTAGAAACAATTATTATTATGTTTTTCTTTCTTTTTCGTCCTAATATTTCGGGACATAAAAATCCCTTCCTCGGAGTAAGGGGAACTCTCAGAGCAAAATCATTCCGGTCTTATCACTTTGAAATTTGATTTCAATTCCACACACACACACACACGCGCACGCACACACACACACACACACACACACACACACACACACACACACACACACACACACACACACACACACACACATATATATATATATATATATATATATATATATACATGGTATTTATTATCATTATTTTATTTCCTTTTCGTCCTAATATTTCTGGGCATAAAAATCCCTTCCACTGTGTAAGGGGAACTCACAGAGCAAAAGCATTCCGGTCTTATCGCTTTGAAATTTGATTATATATATATATATATGTGTGTGTGTGTGTGTGTGTGTGTGTGTGTGTGTGTGTGTGTGTGTGTGTGTGTGTGTGTGTGTGTGTGTGTGTGTGTGTGTGTTTGTGTGTGTGTGTGGAATTGAAATCAAATTTCAAAGTGATAAGACCGGAATGATTTGTATATACCATAATATATACACATGAAGAATGTGATTGACATATATTAGAAAAATAATTAGGTGTTAAATGTAATTATAAATATAATTACAGTGGAAATAAAACTGTTAAGAGACAGTCTAAAAAATTAATAAACGTGATATTTTCACCCAATAAAATGTTATTTTGTTCTAACATTAAACACATAGCATATTATATATACCATACACACACGCAGAAATACACACCCACTCCGTGCACACACATGTATGTATGTATATATATATATATATATTTCAAAATGGATGTAGTAGAGACCTGCTAGACCATTACTCACCAGAGTACGCGATACTTCGGGTAATATGAGTGTGGTAATATCAAAGAATTGGGACCCCGACAGCTAAGTCCTTACCGTTTAAGCAGTAGTTCCAAACTAGCTGTTAAAACGGCATGAGCTCAACTATCGGGGTCCCAACTCTTTCATATATCTATATAACCTGTCTGTATTTTTCGTTGTTGTAGTATTATTGCCGCAATGTGCCTCTGGTTGCATTATTCATCATGTCACTATAACCTAACTTATTGTGTTCACACTGAGAAGCGATTTCTAAATTACTTTATCATTGAGTGCTTCGTGACAGTCTCGAAATTCAATCGGATGCGAATCTGCTACTTGCAGCTGCAACTATATATGTGTGTGTGTGTGTGTGTGTGTGTGTGTGTGCGTGAGGAGAGAGAGTGCGTGTGTGTATGTTTTTCATTTTCCTTATACATTCACTCCATCTTAAATCTGTCCAATTCTTGATTTTATCCATCATCTCAAATCTTTGTTTTCTGCTTTCCCCTTTTCCATTCATTTTGTTTTGTATTAACAGTCTCTCTAAAACCTTTTTTTTTTTTTGTTTCGACTGAGTTTAATAAAAGTTTCTTGGCTTTTGCCATTTTTATAACTTCTTTATTCGTTTTGTATTCTGTCCATGATATTCCCAGAAGGTTTTGTGTATGCCCGTATCGCAAAGGTTTCTAATTTAATTTATTTGATAATACTTTTATTAATGTCCGTGTTTCAGCTTTATATAGTAGAATGGACCATAAGTAATACTTTAATCATCTTTTTCTTCTTTTGATATTAGTGTTTCTTGATGTTATTTTGTTAGACATTTTTATATGACTTTTTAGTTATCGCAATCTTTCTTCTGATCCTTGCTTTTTTTGGATTCGTTTTCAGATTATATATACCCTAGATATATTATCTTCGGTGTCTGACCAATTGTTTTCCCTCAATTAAATTTGTTTTGTAGCTGCTGTTCCTTTCTGAATGCCATTGATTTTTTCTTTGCATCTATTTCTATTTCTAAGTCATTCTTTTGTCATTTATTACACTTAAACCATTCTGTGTCACTTCTGTTTAAAGTGAATATGTTCGCATCTTCTGCATATAAGATGATATTGACACTTCTTTTTGACACACCTAGCATTTCTTTAACTTCTATTCAGATCTTCTGAGTACATAGGTTGCATAGGCTAGAGGATAGTACGCAGACTGTCTGATTTCATTCTGTATTTTACATTCTGGGTCAGATCTTTCTTCAGTTCTCACCATTATTATTTGTTCCCAATATGTTTTTGTTGTGATCTAGATGTCATTATCACACAACGATTACGGCTAGACGGTCAATCATACTTTGTAGAATTAATAATACGATTTCGGGTCTAAATCCACTTTGCAGTTTATTTATTTCTTCATGTTTTCTTGCTTTAATACTTTTGGGATCTTTTAATGGAGTGAATCATTGAACTTAGCATCCTAAATACTATGTAGACTTGGTACTCTTGCACTTTTTAATGGAACGAATATAACCGTAGAGACATACCACATGTAATTATATAGAGATACTATATTAAAATATTGAAGTTGTATTTATAAACACACACACACACACACACACACACACACACACACATATATATATATATATATATATATATATATATATATATATATATATATATGAAAAAGGTCAGTTTTGCGTGTCAGCTTTGGCACGCGTGCCATAGGTTTTCCACGCCTAATCTTAACGCCATAAATGTACACTTATTTGTCTCTAATACATAGTTATATGATATTTTTTATTGTTATATTTTTTTCTATATGGTTATATTTTATTTTCCCCTTCATTCTGAGTATATATTATATCTAGAGAACTATATAATGTTTCTGTATAATTATATATATATAAAAAACAACAAAGAAAGTGTGGTAAGAAACCAGGCGGACCATAACGAACCAAAGTTCTCGATACTTAGGGGAGTAGAGTGGGTAATAGGAAAAGAGTCAGGACCCCGACGGTTGAGCTCTGGCCATTTCGACAGCTAGATCCGAACAGATCTAGCTGTCGAAACGGCTGGAGCTCAGCCGTCGGGGTCCTGAATTTTTTCCTATTACCCACTCTACTACCCTAAGTATCGAGAACTTTGGTTCGTTATGGTCCGCCTGGTTTCTTACCACATTTTCTTTGTTGTTTTATATATATATATATAATTATACAGAAACATTATATAGTACTCTAGATATAATATATACTCAGAATGAAGGGGAAAATATAATATAACCATATAGAAAAAAATATAACAATAAAAAATATCATATAACTATGTATTAGAGACAAATAAGTGTACATTTATGGCGTTAAGATTAGGCGTGGAAAACCTATGGCACGCGTGCCAAAGCTGACACGCAAAACGATTTTGACATACGCGTGATATCAACAAAAACAAAAACGAAAAGAAAAACAACGGCAACATTATTTTTTCAGGTGTCATCTTTGGAATGGTTGTGTGGGCTTTAAAAGAAGGTCGTTAGTAGCTAGTGACTATATGTTTATCTATGGCAGTATATTGATTTCTAATATCGGCCCAACACTAACTTTATTCGAAGGTGGGGATGGATACGTTGATTTCGTCATCCTCAGTTTTTTACTAGTACTTTATTTTTGTATGAAGAGCAAAATTGACCTCGGTGATATTTGAACTAAACGAATCATAACTAAATACTCTAGAACCTTTTATTCGGTGTTCTAATTATTCTGCCAAATCACACCTTATCTGTGGCGATATACTACTTTGATCTCTGAGTTTACTGCTATTACCAGTGGCTAACATGTTATTAAAGACTCTAAACAAACATGACATATTTACGAATGTTTTCAAACATTTTGTTCTCTTTCATATTAAAATAGAATACACATTTTATATTTTCAAGAATCTATAATCGGTTACTCAAATGTGTTCATTATGGGCACGCGAGGGAAATTATATAGAAAATTGTGGTCAATATTGTCAAACGTTTTCTAAAATGATCACCATTTAGGCTTTTAAATGTTTCACTTTACCAATCGGCATTAAGTCCAATGGATAATGTGAGCTACAACGAACAAGAATCAACTATGATATAATAATACGGAAAATATAAGAGAACATCTATCGCTTTCGACAACCAATGTTTCAGTTGTTCAGTAAACAGAACGGCCTAGTCGTAAATCACTTAAATGAATCGTGGGGTTGAGTATTTCACAGTCATATGG
Source organism: Eledone cirrhosa (assembly GCA_964016885.1). NCBI lineage: Eukaryota > Metazoa > Mollusca > Cephalopoda > Octopoda > Eledonidae > Eledone > Eledone cirrhosa. The sequence goes on along the minus strand of OZ024743.1, from coordinate 288,662,149 downwards.
AGCCTTAATGTATCTCTCAGAGAGATTCAGCATGACACTGGTCAAAAGGTTGATCCTTTGAATATACATGTAGATACCATCGGATAATTTTTCAAACACTTTCCGTTTACCTAATTTAACTAACAAGTTTCAATCAATCAGAAGCTATGGAAAACGACTCTTGCCCAAGCTTCCACGCAGT
>OZ024743.1:288639468-288656968 GCA_964016885.1 Eledone cirrhosa | reverse complement strand
TGTATGTGAGTGTATGTGTGTGTATGTGTGTGTGTGTGTATATGTGTATGTATGTATGTGTGTGTGTGTGTGTGTGTGTGTGTGCGTCTGTGTGTGATATAATGTATCGCAATGGTGGGTTGGTAGAAGTGCATGTGTAGACGTCATGGAGGCGTGGTACTTTTATGACTTATGTAACAGTTAAATTTCATTGGTCAATCGAATTTTTTGTTATATTTATCTAACTATCTATTTCTCTCTCTCTCTCTCTCTCTCTCTCTCTCTCTCTCTCTCTCTCTCTCTCTCTCTCTCATCGATGCATAAAATTCATTCAAATGTCGGCACTTTTGCCTATTCAACAACATCGGAATATTGAAAAGCACTAACGATTTTGGTGGGATTTGAACAACTCAGAAGGTAAAAGGGTGTGACTTTGCCCAATGAGTTTTAATATAAATTTTTATAAATTTGGGTGAAGGGGGTTAGTTGATAATATCGAACCAGTATGGTAGCACCAGTATGAATGGGGAAGTTGACTACGACGGTATATGAGCGTAGAATTTCAAGACTCGGTACAAACACGGAAAAAACTTGGAAAATATTTGGTCAATTGCAACACATTTGGCCAGGAGTTAACCTCCAATAACAGCATGATAACCCACTCATCAGACTTGTGCATATTGCAACCTTGCCGAAAAGCTTTGTATAATACACATCATCAGCGACTCAAGCTTTGTAATCCACAGTCGAAATGTTAATATGCCAAAGGCTTTATATTATTGCTCAAACAACAACAATAACAGTAGCAGCAATGCTTGTACAACACTAGTAGCAATAGTAAGTTGTAGAAATCAACAAATTTACTGTTGATTGGTTGCATGCAACTACAACGACCAGCAGGCAATCACACATTGCACCAGAAATGACGAGAGAACGAGCAACAGTGAAGGGAGCGAGACAAAAATCGATTTCGTCGAATGACACACAAGACAAAAAGAATCTTAATCAATGTTGTCTTATTGATTGTATTTAATGACAGATAGAGAAGAGAAACGAGCAAATTTGCCGGGGAGTTTTACACATCGATATAGCTTTTATATGATGCAGCTGTTGTTGTTCGGTTGTTCGGTCTTTTTATTCCCTCTCTGCAAATATTGTTATAATTGTATGTATATACATACGTACATACATACAAACAAACATACACACACACACACACACACATATATATATATATACATACACACACACACACACACACACACACATATATATATATATAATTATATATACATGTACATATAAACACATCTCTCTCTCTCTCTCTTACTCTCTCTCTCTCTCTTACTCTCTCTCTCTCTCTCTCTCTCTCTGTTAATGAGTGCGCGTAATTCATCACGACCATAACTTGTAGTTGATTAATACAGGGTCGCATTACGTACAATATGGATTTTGCACGCTCGTGCATAAATGAATGGACACGGAAACCGTTTCGAACCTATCTTCCTTGATTCGTCGGAACATCTTCTTCAATGAGAGTCTACCCAGACACATTGTACAATGTATCTCAAGGATATTTCTTCAAGGACATTTGGCTGCCATTTCTAGTGGATAGAAAGACTACCCAAAGCCTCATTCTTTGGCTTTGGTTTCATTTGTTTGAGGCTGAAAATGATTGATACAATCTTGATATTCCTGAAACTATTTCCCGTCCTTCACCACATGTTTTCTATAATAAGATAAAATAAAACAATAACAATAATTATATTATCTGAAATTACATATACAATAATAACAATAATATGTGATTTAGGCACGAAATAAACAATTTAAGAGCATGGGAAAGTGGATTAAATTGAATACTGGTACTTTATTTCATCGACATCGGAAAGAAGAGTGAACAGCAAAGTTGACCTCGGTGAGAAACCCTCAGAAACCCGGTCCAAATATTAGATGACATTCTATCCGATGTTCTAACTACACTGTCAAATATCTGACATTGTTTGTAACACAACGGTACATATTTATGTAGAATATTGACTTCAGTCATTACTTCAGATTGTGACGAGTCTCCCTGAAACAAGTGCCAGGCTTAGCTGGTAACTACTCGGTGAGGGTTCCAGTCTACAGTGTGTAATTGAATAAATTGCGTAGTCACTAAAAAACTATATGTTCATCATCTAAATAAAGGAATGATCCAATCAACTTCATGATTAAGAATGTGAGATACATTTTAAATGAGATCGTCTGTAGGAATGGTTAATTCAATCGAATCATGAACGTGATATTTATATTTTACTGTATAGTCAGCAGTGACAATGAATCTTTGTAGGGTCAAGGTGATATGAAGGGAGGGGGGATTTTCTCATAGACTCTGGACACCAAACATAGTTAAGCATAATTATTGTGACCTCATCATTAATAAGAAGGTTTTTCTTTTCTTTCATTATTCGGAGAAGTAAAAGGAAACACCAATAAAAAATCAGATAAAATGTCACTCAATGTGAAAGACAGTTTCTACACTGCCATTTAAAACTAACAACACCATGATTATTTTATTGTTTTTTATTTCATTTATTTTCGTGTAGTTTCGCTTCTTTTTTGCTGGTATATTTTTTTCGCATTTTTTTTTTTTTTGTCTGTTGAACGTTTGAAACATTTGTATCTAATGAATTGGTATTGGTACATGTCAAGCAAAATGTGTGAAGGCGTCTGACCTATTGATTTGGATATTGTGCTCACAATCGGAAGGTCGTCATTTTGAGTTTCTGCTCGAATGGCGTATTCTGAAATTTCAGGCTCTTCCCGTTCAATGACCCGAAAATAAAAATGAATAACAGTAGCGATATCTTCGGAGTTATCTTTGCGACAGACTATCGTCGTATCGTATTGGATGTTAGCATCACATGGCATCAGGACAATAATATGAGTGATGAGCTTCTTGAGTCAAAAAGAGTTCTAATATTTACAGCGTAGCTACACGCACACACACACACACACACACACACACACACACACACACACACACACACACACACACACACACACACACACACACACACACACAGACACACACGTGTGTTATCATTTGGAAGGGTCATAATTTCGTTCTATTTACTCCATCAAATCAGAGGGGCAAGAATATTCATTAAGAAGGTCATTTGACCTTTAACAATGAAACAACTAACCGGTTACTAAAGTAACCGATGAATGGATTACTTACTTAAATAATAATATACTGGAGTGAAACTAAACTGGTGCGTCTATTTGTATTGGCTACAAGACCCTCACACATTATAACAATATACGTATGTATGTATGCATATATGTATGTATCTACGTATGTATTCATGTATGCATGTATGTATGTATATATGTATGTATTCATACGAATGCATATATGACACACAGTGTATATGTGTGAATGAGTGAGTGAAGTACATTTTTTTCCGTACACAAATTACGTATTAAATCTTGCTATGTACTCCTGTAGCAGTGGGGTTTCTTCAAGAACTGATATAATGTTCAATATAACACAGCAGGTGTATTGGCACTGACTTAAATATTACATTGATATCGTCATTATATACCAGCTATCTCTCCCTCGCCCCCTCTCTCTCTCTCTCTCTGTATATATTATATATATATATATATACGAGGTAGAGAGAGAGAGAGGGTGAGAGAGAGATATATAGAGAGAGATATATAGGGAGAGATTTCTCTTTCGCTCGCACACATTCGCAAAGGCGCTACACAAGGTTTCAAGGCACCCCGAAAACAACGCAAAACGAAAACAGTTTTAAAGGGGGAACCTTAGAAATAAAAATACAGACGAATGATGCAGAAATCCAGGGTTATCGGCCGTTAAAATGGACTTTGACAGTTTAGACCCCTACCAACGGTACTGCTGGTCTACCAGGGGTCGCAGCGTCTGACAAAAGCCAAAGAGCTGTCCAGAGACAAGACAAAACTTGAACTTATAGAAATTAAGCTATCACATGTACACATATAATTTTATGTGACGTCAGGGTGAAAATGTTGTATTTTATAGCACGAAAATTTTATGAATGAAACAAGGGAAAAGAAAAGGAGAAAAAGAGAAAGGTTAGGAAATATTTTGTACATCAAATATGCCGTCTGCTTTTCCATTTAGTCAAATGGTATCTTGACTTCGACCTGTCTCAAATCTCTTACTGCAACTCATTCTGTTTCACGTTCTCTGTCGCTTGCAAATCCTCCTTTTACATATTACTATATGTTGATTCCCAATTTTTTTGTTCTTTTTTAAATTTTCATTGAATAGGTAGGGCGTTGTTTCTAAGCATGATTAGAGAAAAAATTCCTTTTATAATTATATTCTTTATTTTTAGACTACACTTAGTTGTAGTTCAACCAAACCGACCCTACCCTAAATATCCAGAATAGGAAAGTAGCACAAAATATAGAAATATAACATGAAAATTTAAACAGTTTTTCGCCATTGAATACGGAATATTTGTGTATTTATATTCCGTTAAGTATTAATGTGTATGCATGTATGTTTGTATGTACGTGTGTGTAGGTGTGCGCGCGCGCACACACACATATATGTATATATATATATATATACATATATATATATATTTGGCAGTATCAGTAGAGTGTCGGACGCCATGCTTTCCAGCATAGTTACGTCCCTTTACGATCTGAGTTCAAATCCCGCCGAGGTTGACTTTGCCTTTCATCCCTACGGGGTCGATAAAATAAAGTACCAGTAATGCACTGGGTAATTGCTGGCCTTGTGCCTAAAGTAGAAACAATATATATATATATATATATACACATGATATATGTAAATCTTTGACAGAAGTAACAAAACACAGTTTAATGAAGAAATGTATTAGCTTAACCCTTAAAATATGAAAAGAGTCTTAAGATTTCGGACACTAGTCCTTCATCAGAAGGTAGAATTAGAAATAAAAGATGTAATAGAAAGAAATGAAAAGAGGTAGGGACGGGAAAAAAATGAGAAAAGAAATTACACGTACGTATTCAGTTAAACACACGCACGCACATTGAAATATCAATGATGGTTGGCAAATCACCGATGAGAGACTAATTTTATAATATATATATATATATATATATATATATATATATATATATATATATATATATATATATATATATATATATAAAACACACCCGTATTCCAGCTAGAACCTTTTTATTAAGGATTGTTCACATTTCCTTATTGGTATAGCATTCGAAAATTCATATCTATTTTCGTTTCGAGCCATTCAAAGATTCGGACTAAGAATTTGCAAAATAAGTGCAGTATTGATCGTGTTCTTAGTAGTGGTCGGAAAGTATTATTAACGTATATATGCATGAATATATGTATAAGTGACCGAATTTAAATTCATATCGCACAGAGCCACAACAAATACCGGTAATCTTCCGTCGTAATTTTTATTTTCAAAGTTTTATGATGAACATTTGTAATCTTCATTTCTCTTTCTCTGTAAGAATTTATTCTTATATTCTTTTACATGTTACAGGCGTTAGATTGCGTCGAGGCTAGGATTTAGTTGAACATATCAACACCAGTACTTATTTTCTTCTCTTTCTCTCTCTCAAATTCTCTTCTGTTTATCTTGAAGTAACCGACTGGCTTCCGCTATATTGAAATACCCAAGACACAACACATATCACTACAGTGTCCATCACCTTTTGGTACTTAGCACTATTGTCAATATTAACCTAATGCGCTTGTAGTGAGTGTACTTTCATTATGTTTTCTTTTATTTGATTGTTTTACACTAAATGGTTCGTATATAATTCTACGACTAGTCTATATTTCTCTTATCTCTGTTTCCACATTTGAAATAATATATATATATTTTTTTGTTATCAGTCTGTAATTCTTCAAGGTTGTTCCAGCCTATATTTATGATTTAAATTTCAGGTCAGTTCTTCTACTGGTTCCGTGTAGCGTCTGTAGCAATAACTCTAGTTTTTCATCTACAAAGTTCAATTCTATTTTTTCCATATACAAATCCCTCATTGACTTATAGCATTTAGATCCGTGTCCAGTCAGTCTAGAAGGCTGGTAGACATGTAAAATTGTTGTGGTTGTTGTTGCTGTTGCTCCTCTTGTTGTTGCTGTTGTTGTTCTTGTTGCTGTTGTTGTTCTTGTTGTTCTTGTTGTTCTTCTTGTTCTTCTTGTTCTTCTTGTTCTTCTTGTTCTTCTTGTCGCTGTTGATGGTATGCATCGTTAAGATATCCCTTACTTCATACAGAATTATGTATATCGAAAAAATAAAACATACACGGAAATGATGAAGGTTAACAGTGGGGGAAAATGTACAGATCCTAATATTGCTATTTTGAAGAACATGCTTATGAATATACTTATAGATGATATGTCAATGTCTATATAGATGTGATTATATATCATTTCAAATGTACAAATGTGATGATAAACATACATTTCTTAAGTAAATAATGTGTGTATAGTTTTCAGTTAACTTCTGCGCAATATGACAATGATAATTATATTACTTTCAAATAACTCTGTCATCAGGATGACCTTTTTCCACAGTTTTTCAATAATTTTTTTTTCTTGTTTCTGTTGCAGTCGAACAGCGGTCTAAACGAATCTGATGTGGATTCGGAGAATGTCAGTGAAAACGGAGATGAGAGTGAGATTTGCACAGACAAGATGGACCCGGCTGACAGAGAGCTATACGAAAAACTCAAACAACAGGAACGAGAAGAACGCGAAGAGATTGAACGTGAACTGAAAGCGCACGAGGAGGCGATTGCCCGTCAACACGAAGAAATGCGTGCCAAGGACTTGCGCCTACACGAGCGCATTCAGCAACGCGACCAGGACTTAGTTCGAAAACATCCAAGCTCGTCTGCAATTGGCGGTACGGGCGTTATCAGTGGTGGTGGAGGGGGAAACGGTAGTAGTGGGAGTAGTGGAAATAGTGGCGGTAGTAGTAGCAGTGTGAGTGGCAGCGGCGTTGTTGTTGGAGGTAGTGGTGGTGGGGGAAACGGATCAACGACAGACTATATTTCCACACCACCAGGTGCACACAGTAGAATAGGTGGTAGTGCCGGTAGTACTGGCAGTGGTAGCGGTGCTGGTGCTGGTAATGGTAATGGCAGTAGTACAGCAGTGAGTGGTGGGCCAGGGGGAGGAGGTGGTGGTGGAGGTGGAGGTGGAGGAGGTGGAGTAGCTCCAGATATGAAACCGGATCACACCCGGATTGACATTATTAACCATGCTGCTTATTTGGAACGTTTCGCCGCCGCCGCCGCTGCCGCAGCCGCCGCCAGCGCCGGTGTGGTCAACCCAAACCGAGGACTGCCGGGTGTAGGCAGTTTACCATCTGTTTCACCAACATCGGTCCCCAGTCACACAGCAACGACACAAGGCTTGGACAGCACAGGACCCTCCCATCACTGGACGTTCCAAGAACAATTCAAACAGGTAAATATGAATTTTAAAGAAAATCGTATCAACATATATTGTTGTACGTATGTGTGTATACAAACATACTCATATGATATATACACACATTTATGAATATATATATACATATATATTCATAAATGTGTGTATATATATATATATATATATATATATACATATATATACATATATATATATAGTGAAACTAATAAACCTTTGTTTGTACTGCCTCTCTGTTTTGTTCCCGTTCCATTTGTCACTATATATATTACATATATACATACATACACACATATATATATATGTTTGTGTATGTGTGTGTGTGTGTGTGAGTATGTGTGTGTGTGTGTGTGTGTGTGTGTGTGTGTGTGCGTTTATGGGTATGCATGTACGTATGTGTGTATGCACACAAATCTTCATAAATGTCTTGAGGGTAAAATGCTTCCGCGGTGTCTCGTTTTGGTGAGCCTCAAATTCCACGTTTCATTTTCATTCATGTCTTAATAATTCATATAAATAGTGAGGCATTATAAAAACAGAGTATCTGAAATATTTAAATGATTTTCCATTAAAAGTTCAATTCAGAATAAATACGTAATGATATAGGTTATAGTATAAAGAATTTGTCGCAGTATCCTTCCGGTTATGCCCATTAACCGACCGCAACTAATGGATATATATATGTATGTGTGTGTGTGTGTGCGCGCACGCGCTTATATGTGTTTGTGTTTGTGTGTGTGTGTGTGTGTGTGTGTGTGTGTGTGTGTGTGCGCGTGCGTGTGTGTGCGTGCCTGTATGAGTTTATAAATGTGTGACTGAATAAATAATTACTGACGAATGTAATGGCTGGAATTGATAAAGTAAAGATATACGAAACTATGATTAATTTAATAAACATTTGTCCACAATATTTACCAGCATATTCATACAAAATCATCTAATTATTATCCTTTAAAATTACCATCACCCCAGCCCAAAAATTATCCTTTTATATTCTCACCCAGAAAATTTTAATACCAGCTCAAAATGTTTCACTACATTATCACGAAAAGTATCTCCCCCAGGGGCGGTGGAACTGGGGGAGATACTTGGTTGATATTTGATAATAACAGCTAAACTAATCACTACAACTAAATTGACCAAATTTTCCCCTTCCCCTCCAATTCAGAAATGCTTCCACCGCCCCTGTCCCTTATATTTTGTTAACACAAAACATAGCGGCAACAAAGCCTTATTGTAATTGCAATTGTAATTCTAAATAAAGAAGTTTGTCGGAATTATTTTCAAATCTCCTCACAGTCCCTGGTTGATCCTCTAATTAAACATCTAAACATAAAACTAACATTAACAATTTCATTAAAAGTATATGACTCTATTTTCTTTACATGTGAATATACATCACTAATTTATTTCACAAACGTATTTGCGAGTGTGTGTGTATTCCTGACGATTTCATACGGATTAAACAGATCGAGTCCTCTAGAAGACATTTCTCTATCAAATAATGATGTTTACACTTTACTAGCGTATTGAGTACCTTTTATAACTGTGGTTACCCCCGACTTTACTCGGGATCTACACACACACACACCCACACACACACACACCCACACAAACACACACACACAGATAGATAGATAGATAGATAGTTAGATAGATATGTTTCTTTATTAGCCACAGGGGCAAAAAAGAAGGGGACAAATACAAAAGGGGAAGTTTACATACAATAAAAACGTGTAAAATATTATCACAAATGCAATTTAAAAATTAGTCGACTTTCCCCTATAAGGGGAGACATTATATATGGGTAACACATAGCCCAGAAAAAAATGTGCAACCCTCATCTCCAGGAGTACAAAGAGTTTGTACCCCTTTCCTTTCCTCCTCTTTTTCCTCAACCTACAGGCTGATATAGAGAGAAGGCCCATTCACTCGGGCCATTCTCGCCACTTTCACCCACCTTTCATAAAACTTGCTGGGGTACAGCACCTCTCTCTCCATCCTGATTCTTCTTCCAAAGTGGTATTTGAAAAAAAGAATCAGTTGTTGGCCGGAGAGAAAGGTGTCTGACCTCAGCCCTTTCAACCTTGTCCACCATACAACCTCTTTTGCCATAGCTATCACACAAAGGAAAACCGCCTCTCCTTCGTTTTTGAAGGAGGGTGGCGGTTTGAACATGACAATGGACTCGGTGGTCAACCGGATTGGTCCCACCCGCGACAATAGTCGTTCTACATAGCCTCACAGGTCGGTAACGCCCGGGAAGTGTATGAATGCGTGCGCGACGGTTTCTTCGTCTCCCACGCACCTCGGACAGATCTTTTTTGAAGGGTCCCTGCCCGGGCGCCCATGTCTGTAGAGCTTGTCTCGAACTGGTAAAGCTCCTCGGTAGCACTGCCAGGCCAGGGACTTTTGGAAGTTGTCCATCGGTCCCGGGCGGAAGGTCCTACCGAACAGACTGGCCAGTTCGTCTTCCTCTACGCCTAGAGTTTCACCGAGCGCGTCGTCGCACTTGCTGCGGATAAACCCTCTATAGAATGACGAAGTGGAGTCTGCACTGATCGCCGGGTCCGCCTGCCAGAGGGCTGTGAGCGCCTGATCACATTTGATGTGCCAGTCGCCCATTTTCCTCGGTCTTTGCTTGACCCAGGACTGCAGCTCGGTCAGCGAGACGAGTTGTGGGCAAGCTCGCCTAACGAATGGAGCCCACACCGGTTGTCCGGTGAGGAATACGTAGAGATGCCGCAGCCTGAGCGCGTGTTTGCGCATCGTCAGCCACAACATCCCCAGCCCTCCGTTGGAAGGGTGTTGGCAGCAGATGGATCTTCTCACCAAAGGAGCCCGCTTCTTCCAAAGGAATTGGAAGAGCGCGCGCTCCATTTTGGTGAGCGTTTGGGCTGGACAAGGCTCGACAGTCAAGCGGTAGTAGATGGCGATCGCTATAAAAGTGTTCGCCACCTCCGCTCGACCTTTCAAGGATAGTTTGCACTCGGCCCACTTCTGGGTGAGTGCAAACACCTTGGCCGTCACCTCGTTCCAGTTCTTCTCCACCTGGAGGTCCGGACCAAACCAGACCCCGAGCAGCTTTACCGGTCATTCCGTCCAGGGTCCGACGACGCCATCGGGAGGCATCGGTTTGCCTCTCCACGATCCGGGTTCCAAACCGATGGATTTGTCCCGGTTCAGCTTCGCTCCTGTGAACCTTCTCGTATTCCTTCATTAAGGTGCAAACTTCCTCTATTTGCGAGGTGCTCGACACCATTACTGCTATTTCGTCGGCGGAGGCCGACGCCGCTTTCCGCAGTCCCTGTTCCAGAGGGATGCCCTGCAATAGCTCCAACTTCCGCAGTAGTGGCTCGAGAGTCAGTATGTACAGAAGAGAGGAGAGATGGCATCCCTGTCGAATGGATCGCGTGATATGGAACGGCTCCGAGAGGTAACCGTTCATCTTGACCCTTGAGCAACTGTTGCTGCTGTGCATTGCAGCAATCCAGCCCCTGAACACGAGTCCGAAGCCTGCCGCCTCGAGCACCGCATCCAGGTAACGATGGTCAACCCTATCGAAAGCCTTAGACTGATCCAAGTTGATCAGGGCCCCACCCTACCCTCTCTATGATGTATCGCATGAGGTGGAGGTTGTCGTGTATGTACCTGGTCGGGATTGCGCATGTCTGCGCTTCTTCCACCAGGTTCTCGACGACAAGCGCCAGCCTCTTTGCCAACATCTTGGCGAAAATCTGTAACTCTGTGTTTAGCAGAGTTATGGGCCGGAAGTTGCCTATGTTATCTCCCTTATTCTCGTCCTTCCTGACTAGTATGACTACGCCCCCCCCCCCGGTCACAGAACTGGGAATTCTCCCGTTCTGCTGCAGTTGCAGTAGACCCCTTCCAGGAGACTGGAGAATAAGTCCGGCATTGCTACGTAAAATTCGTAGGGTAGACCGTTGAGACCTGGAGATTTGCGTTTGCCGCATTGGCTCAGCACATCCTCTATCTCAGCGGCTGAAATCGGCTTTTCGCAGAACATCGCCTCACTGTCCGAGAGTCGCGGTAGGCCGTCGAGGTATGGACCGAAATCCATAGCCCCTCCCGGCGCGCCGACCTGCCCGAACAGTTGAGAAAAGTGCCGCTGAAAGGCCGCACACATCTGCTTCGGCTCACGTATCACGCTTCCGTCTTGGTCCTTCAAAGACCGAATCGTGGACTTGTTGCCACTTTTTGCCTCCGTCACTCGGGCCCAGTTAACAGCTTTGGCTCCCTCGTTTCCCAGAGCACGTATTTTGCTTCTGACAACGCAGCCCTCGTGCTTTGCGTCGAAGAACTGGTCCAAGGCCGTTCTCGTTGCTAGTGCGCTGGCTACGTTGCCTTTTCTAATTGCCTCTTCTACTTTATCTACCAGTTCCTTCTCGGTCCTATTTCTATCTAACGCTAATTCTTTACTAAAAACTAATGAGTCTAATCTAACTGCCCCCTTGAGAGAGAACCACCATCTGTTGTTGACAATGGCCCCTGTCAAGTGCTGTTTAACTAAAGTGCTAATCCGTCTACTGTAGGCTTTGCATGTCGGTAACGACAAGTTCAGCTTCCAGTAGTCGGGTCCTTATCTATGGTCGAGTCCTTCTATCAAGGTTGACCATGCAGGTCACTAGTTTGTGATCTGAATAGACAACCATGAACATTTGTGGACAGCTTAACATGTCCCTATCCTTATTTCTAACTAGAACCCTATCTAGGTACTATCTAGATGTTCCGCTACGATTAGTTCACGTCCAGAGTGACACAGTCGGAAAATCTAGTTGATATCTATCGGCCAGGTCAAATCGGCCGATTAACTATTTGAGGCTGTTACACCCCCTCCGCTTTATCGGAACATGCTCCCACATAGTCCCAACGTGCATCTAGGATTCCATTCCAGTCCCCCACTAAAAGCAAGGAGCGGGACGTTCCCAGAAAAGTCTCTAGACGTTTGAATAAGTCTGGCCGCGGTGTCCCGGATGGGGGATATGCGGCCACCAGCCTGAAGGCTCCACCTTCACTACCGTCAACGTCTAGGACCACCAGCCGATCCTCCGCGTACAGATGTACCGTCTGTGTTACGAGGCCCAGGTGTTTCCGCAGCAAAACGGCAACCCTGCCTTCACTCCCCGGCTGACAGAGAGATGCGTAGATCTCAAAGTCATCGAAGATGGGGGCCAGCTGTCACTCGCTGTGGATCCTGGACTCACAAAGGCTACTACATCCATACTGTGCGACCAGGCCGCAGACATTCACACATCCAACTCTTATATTGGCCATGTTGGTTCTGAAGTTAAAAGAAGAGAAGAAAGCACTCACCTCTTCGTCTCCCGGGGACCAGGCCGCACGATTTTTATTGAGGTGTTAGAGGGGTTGTCTGGGTGGGTGGGTGGTGTTTTCCGGCGGAGTGGGGACGGAGATGTTTGGTGGGGAGGGGTGTCTGATGGGGTGGGGCTGTCTGAGGTGAGGGTGGGGAAACGTTTTAAAAGGACGCGGTTAATGGGTTTAATACAAGGATTACCCACGTCCTTAGGAAAGTTTTCCTTTAAAGACTTGTAGGTGTCCGTAGGGACCCTAATCATCTTTAAATTAGGTTTTTCTACACAGTTCTACACAGTTCGAAAAAAATTTCCCTTCGTTTATGTATGTGTAATGTTCTTGTGTTGCGGTGGTTTTTGTCTGTTGTTCTTGTGGGAGCTTTCGTTTTGTTGTAGGTGTTTGTGTTTGGAGTGATGTCGTGGTTTTCTTTTCGGGACGGCGGGGTCTTTGTTTGTAATGTTTGTGTTGTTTGTGTTGGTGGTTGTATGTCTGTAGTGATGTTTGTTGTTTTTTGTTCTTGTGGTGTCTTTTCTTCTTTCTTTTCGAACGGAGAGGCTCTCCCTCATTGTCACTTGGTGATGATGATGGTGAGATAGATAGATAGATTGGTTCATTGATAGATAGACATTATGTTATATCATATATCATATTATATTAGCAACAACTGTAACTTGTTGCCAAACTTGGTTTCCTGTAACTTACGAAGTATTGGGAAAATTTGAAATGTATATATCCCAACGCAAAATATGTGTAATAATAATCAATCTCTACGAATAATAGGCGATAAAATCAGTAAATTAGTCATGGAGACACAAAAATGTGGAGTAATTTTCTCATCTAGTATTTAGAGTCTTCAGAAATTACTATGGTTATTTCCGTTGAGCAGCATACATTTCAAATTTCATCTTTACATATATATGTATATATATATGATCTTGTTGGCAGAAACCAGTACTGGCAACTAACACGCCCTTCCCTGCGTGGGAGGCACACCTTTCATTACGCCGCCATTTTGGAATGGAATACATTGGTTTATTCTAGCATGACACTATAATGAACGCCATGACTTTTATATTTATATATATATATAATCGTGAAAAGCAATTTCGGTGTAGCGCTTACAATAGGAATTTGGAAGAAATGACTTCCGTTACTGTCTTGTTTCTTACATGTTATAGTAATTCACTATTCACGTTAGTCTGAATTATTACTGACGTCATATTTATAGAGTGATATTAACTTGTCGAAATCACAATGGTATCCAATCGATTGGTGAAAATGGCACTTCCGTTTTCATGTTGATTGTTGTCTGTGTACTTTGTTATTTTCACTATTCCTGGCCATTTCTAATCTCTCGTCCTACACCGTAATTTGCATTTATATGTATATATGTTTGTATTTGTGAGTGTGTGTGTGTGTTTGTGTGTGTGTGTGTGTGTGTGTGTGTTAAATATATTATATATATGTATATGCATATACATATATATAATATATTTAACACACACACATACACACACATATAAATATATACATATATTTATATGTGTGTGTATTTATATACATAATATAAAGAAAAAGTGAGAGGGACAGATAGAGTGAAATGTCTATATATAAACATACATACATTTTTATATAACATCACCGAGATGAAACATGCACACAGATGTACAGTCACATACACCAAATCACCCCCTCCCATATTTATATAATATGAAAATTCTTTGCCCTATGCCTAAGATTGTACGATTTCGAAAGTAACAAAGAACTTATTTTCTACCAACATTTTAGAATCTTAACTGTAATTCAAAGAATCCTTATAATGATATCTACACTCTACTGTTCTTAAGTTTAGAGTATGAAGTCGAAGAAACGTCGTACATGTCTTAACTTGTTAGATTTGATCCCTATAAATATTTCTATATACACTGTATTAAATCCAGCTTGCGATTTACCTTAAGGGTACTGATGCCGGTGGACTGCTTAACTAAATTACACACTAATTCATGAGTTAGACATTCAATCGAAAGACTGAATGCTCATATCTATGTATAATAACACATGGTGTATGTGTGTGAGAAAGAGAGTGTGTGTGTGTGATTGCCACTCTCTGTAAATTATAACTATAGAGAACTTGGCAATATGAAAAGAGAGACAGTGAAGAGTAAACGTTCAGTTAGAATGTATGCTACGAGCGACAAGCGCTTTCAATGTGTAGAACAGTAAAGAAAATTCATGACGGTTCCTATCAAAGAGAATTAATTTACTATTTGGTCTTGTTTTTTTCGAAATTACTCATTATCATTTCGTATTAATTCCTTCCTATTTTATGTTGAAAAAAATATATAATCATTTATTAAAATATAAACCTACTTCTGAAGATTTGTGGGAAAGCCTTCATGTATGTATGTATGTATGTATGTATGTATGTATGTATGTATGTATGTATGTATGTATGTATGTATGTATGTATGTATGTATGTGTGTATGTATGTGTGTATATATGTATGTATGTATGTGTTTGTGTATATGTTTTAATGTATGTATGTAAGTATGTATATATGCGTGTATGCATGTGTGTATGTATGTATTTATGTATGTATATGTGTATATATCATTTCATTTATATCATTTCACCTAACATTATATAAACTTCATAGAATAACGCAAACACTCCTACAACATCGCAGAGTACATAAACACAAATATATATGTGCATGCGTCTGTGTTCATATGTTAATGTATATATGTGTATGTCTATATATATATATATGTTTATATTTGTGTTTGTGTATATCGGTGTGTGTTTGTTTATTTATATATACTCATTCATACGTACATATATATATATATATATATATATATATATATATATATATATATATATATATATGTGTGTATGTGTGTGTATGGGTATGTGTTTGTTTATATATATATATATACGCAACATATAAACACGTGTGATATAATTTCTATTCGTAGACAAACATTGAATGATACACACACTTGCACAAATATGCAAACACATACACACAGATACACACAAAGACACACACACACATACACACACACACATAGATGCACCTGCGTTAGCCGTCAATTACGTATATATTTCATGCCTAATCTTTCCTTGTGTCAATGTTAAAAAACAAAAACAGAGAAACAAAAACAAAGTAGGCAACGTGATGAAACGTATGGTTTGTTAGTTGTTATTAATTGAGTATAAATAATTCTCTATATCTATCGTGTTTGTAATGTTGAAATATAGGCGAGGGTACAGTTCTGTGATGACTGTAGTATATTCTTCATCTCATCAACAATATATAACGTGTAATGTCTGTGTTTGTATATGTGTGTGTCAGTGAGAGAAAAAGAGAGAGGAGGGGGGTGAGGGGGAGAGAGAGAGGAACAGAGAGAGGTGGTAGTGAAAGAGAAAGAAAGAATTGTGGGAATAGAAGAGGTGACGGTGAGAGGGGCAAAGACGAAGGCAACGTGTGTTTATATATATATATATATATATATATATATATATATATATATATATATTCATATATATATTCATATATATATATTTCGTTTCTGAGACCAGCAAGAGGCAGACCACCTACCATTACCTCAATGGCCAAGAAAACCCACACAGAAAGATGGAACGGGTGGAACAGAGCCATACGGACCCCCGAAAACCACGATGAACTAAAGAAAATGATTGCACATGCGGTGGGGGCCAGTATAAAACTAACCCTTAAGGAACATATGTTCAAATTTAATGGAAAAACATATGCCCAAGAGGAGGGACCAGCCATTGGTGTCAGCAACTTCTTAATCCTGATAATGTACTCCCGCTACGTTGATGATATAAACATCGTAGTAAAAACACCCCCACTAGAGAACAGTCAGGAATTAGAGAAAAACACCATGGAAAGCATCCAGCAAATATCTAACTCCATCCATTAGAGTATTAGAGTTACTATAGACTACCCAAGCAAACACCCCAACCATCGGTTACCTGTACTAGACACAGAGCTCTTGTTAGAAACAATTAATAACAAAAAAAAAAATCCTCCATTCCCATTATGCCAAACCCATGACTTCCAAATATCTGATCCACCGAAACTCAGCTGTTTCGGATCACACCAAAATCAACATACTGATTGCGGATTTGGTACGGGTGATGAGAAACGTGTCCCGCATGTGCAACCCCAAAGAACTAGAGAGACACATACAACACTTCATCCACCGTATGCAGTTCTCTGGTTACAATCAGAGAGATAAAATCAGACTCTATAGAGGGGCCAGAACCAAATGGGAAAAAATGGTAACTAATGATACAAATGGGACCTGCCCCTTGTATAGGAGCAAATTTTGGAATAGAATAGAAATAACTAGGAATAAGGTTAATAGAATAAACTCATGGTATGATAGCAATAAATACCCGAGTGTAATGCTCATCAATACAACCCCTAGAGGTGAATTAGCTTACAAATTGAGAAGGGCCCTAGATAAACAGAAACTTAATATTAAGATAGTAGAAAGACCAGGTACCTTCATAAAAACACTTATTAGCAATACATACCCTTTTCAAAGACCTCCCTGTATAGATAAGAAATGCATAATCTGTAAACTAAGCCCCCATATTAACTGTAAAACTAGAAATATAGTATATAGCATAAGATGTACTGAAGGACAATGTAAAGATAAGAATATAGTGTACATAGTTGAGACAGCTCG
>OZ024743.1:288626968-288634468 GCA_964016885.1 Eledone cirrhosa | reverse complement strand
GTATACTCTATTATTGAACAAACGCATGATATCACATTATATATTTAAAGTACAAAATAACTTTGTAAGACCTACTGATTGTTATCAATAAGGTATGCAGCCAGTACAACTTTGTTTAGTTTTTCTGACCGTGCAGTGAGACAACGCTATTGTGTTAAATATAGTATGTGTCTACCTCCAATATATATTGTTTGTTGTGCTGAAATAGGTAAGCATGCACACACACACACACACGCACGCGCACACACACACACACACACACACACACACACACACACCACACACACACACAACACACACACACACACACACATATATATATATATATATAAAATGTGTATGTGCTTACACAGACAGAGAATACAATAGTTTGTTTTTTTTCGGAAAATCGTTAAATTTCAGTCCATTTCTTTTTGTTTCAAATGTTTAAATCAGTGTTACTGTTCACCTTTTGCCATGGTTGTTGCTGTTCGTGTAGTGGTTGTTTTGGTACCTGTGTCGGTTGTTGCTATTGGTTGTTATTAACATTATTATTGCTGTTGTTATTTGTGTTGCTTTTTTTTACTTGCTGTTGTTGTAATCTTTGTTCTTATTATCATTTACAATGATCATGATGATGATCATGTTGATAATAAGCAGGAGTAGTAAGATGAATATTCAGTTACTGTTGTAGTCATTGTTGTTATTATAGTTGCTATATATTTAGCGAGAAAAGAAGGGAGAAGGAAAATACCTTGATGAACTGTTCACTCGTTTTTTATCGGTTGATTGAATTCAGTGTTGTTTGACCTTAAAGTTTGTCTCGAACGGGTTGGCGCCATCTGACGGTCAATGTTGAAGCAAGGTGGATTACGTGGTGTATTGCAGAACAATTGCAAAAAGAGAATAAATATATATATATATATACAAGTATCAAAACCCATAAAGACACATGCACACACTTAAATAATCTTAGTTGCATACACCTATAATCTCACCCCCGTATAATATATATATATATATATATATATATATATATATATATATATATATATATAGAGAGAGAGAGAGAGAGAGAGAGAGAGAGAGATATTGATTCAAATGTAGATAAATATATAATATGATCCACGGTAACAGGGGTTCAAACATATCTTGAAATTGTTTCATCATATTTCAGCTTGGGGTAGAGTTGGCAGTGCCTCTGGTCCATTTAAGGGTCTCTTATTCTAACATTGGTGAGTTGTCAGGGGACCGGCTTTCTGTGCTCTGAGTTCTAATGCTACTAATATAAAATTTGCCTTTCATCATTTCGTAGTCGATTGATAAAATACCAATCCATTCCAGTGGCAGTGGATCAGTGGATTTGGTAAAATAGTTGGTATCTGCTCTGGTGGTGTGTGCTCTGGGTTCTTGTCATCGGGATAGGGGTGATTCTTCTACCAGGAGTTACCAGTGCCGAATAAGTTCGAAACTCTATCAATTTCGCCAAACAACTGCATTCGATAGGCAGTTTATTTATCAGCCTCGAAAGAAGGCAAGGTAAAGTTGAGCGTGGTGGGAATTGAACACAGATTACAGAGATCCTGTGCATATATTGCAATGTATTTAATCCGACGCTTTAAACAACATGTCGTTATTCCACAAAGTCACGAAATAGTTTCTTGTACATGAGGCAGATTACATCAGGTTAGTACAGGAGTTACCATACTGTTGACTGTTAGATTTAAGAGATCAAACCTGTACTACTATTATATTAGGGTTGATAAGATATATAAATTTAAGACTCTATGTTCCCAATACCTACCGGTTTTAGCAGATTTTCTTATATGTAACTTGTTAAATGAAATCCATAATCTAATATTTTGTTCTTAGAACAGAATTAATTATAGATGCATTGCCAATGATAAGGAACAATCTTCAGGCCATAACTTGGCACTTCGAGCATTTACAACCTTGGTGTGTATATTTCTCCACTTTTCTCATTAGCATCTAGTTACCTTTTAACAATTATACTATCTAACCCTCTTATTTCCTTTGATATTTCTCTTGATCTAACTATATTGGAAGAAATCCAAGCTTTTTACCTTTAAATAAGTTAGTGACAAATACCTCTCAAATTATATTGTGCTTTGATGGTCAAAACTGTCGCGCTAAATCTCGGATCGGAAAGATGCATAACAATATTTTAAATCAACATGAAGATAAAGGAAGCAAAACATTAATTAGATAATACTCGATTCATTGAAAGGAGCATCGTTCTGATAGTAAGGATATAATAGAAGGTGACGTAATAGAAAAAACATCTTTATTTCGTTGCTATGGTTAAAACATGGCAAA
This sequence comes from Eledone cirrhosa, assembly GCA_964016885.1. Taxonomy (NCBI): domain Eukaryota; kingdom Metazoa; phylum Mollusca; class Cephalopoda; order Octopoda; family Eledonidae; genus Eledone; species Eledone cirrhosa. The sequence goes on along the minus strand of OZ024743.1, from coordinate 288,632,152 downwards.
TGACCATCACTTTGTCTAGAGCATTGCAGTCAATTAAATGGACTAACACTACATGATTGCTACTTTATTTATCGACCCGGAGTGCTGAAATATAATGTTACTCTAGATGGGATTATTAATATTATTGTTGTTGTTGTTATTGCTATTGTCTTCATCGACGTCACTGTTGTTGTTATTAGTTCTGGTATTTATGCCTAGATCGTCTTTGGTGAGAATTGAGTTAGATCTAAAGAAGAAGAAGAAGAAGAAGAAGAAGAAGAAGAAGAAGAAGAAGAAGAAGAAGAAGAAGAAGAAGAAGAACAACAACAACAACAACAACAACAACAACAACAACAACAGCAACAACAACAACAACAACAACAACAGCAACAACAACAACAACAACAACAACAATAACAGCAGCAGCAGCAACGACAACAATAACGAAAAAAACAACAGCAACACCAAAGTCAACAACAACGATACGTAATTCTGTTTGAAGATACGAAGAAAATATTAAACGATGTGTAGCAACAACAACAACAAAAACAACTACAACAACAGCGACACCTACTAAAACCACCATCACCACCACAACAACAACAACAGCAGCAACAACAGCGGCAACAACGACAATATGAAAATGACGAAAGCAAAACGAAATGGACGGGATGTATCCTTAGAACGTAAAAGAGACGGGACCAAATGTCACAAGCACCGACGTTCTACAGATCCTCTAATATGCCATCCATAATCTATAGGTGTGTCATAACACTTTAGTGTATGGTGACACCTTAGAATTTCCACCATAATCTCTATGTCGCGAAATTAAGTCAACTCTGAACAATGTTTCTCAATAAGACAAAAGCGCGTATATTTTGGTTTTCAAGTAAACTACTTAGTTCAACGATCTTTATTTGTGGAACCCCTAAGATACGGGACATAAACAGCCAATTAACGCAAACAAAGACACAGGTAATCCCCACACACACATACAAACGATTATATATATATATATATTCATGTATATATATGTATATACATATATATATATATATATATATATATATATATGGTGGCTGCCAACTCGTTTTCGAGTACGGCCACTACTTTATATCCATGTAGGAGAACCCCTACCAATGCGCTGAACGAGTGTGACTTTTTAGTCCAGCCAGCGACTTGAAAACTCTGGTACAAACACTACACTTGTGACAATTATTGACACATAGTGCTGGGCCCATGGTACCATGTGACGACAAGTGCAGAGAGATCTCCTGATATAAAGCAATGCCTGTGCCGTGAAGCTTTTATAGTGAGCAAAGGCACTGCACAAAGCCAGTCCCACTCTCTTAACCAAGATGATATTTACCAAAAAGAAGAACAAGTCAACATCATTGGATACCATCAGAGTTGCAGGTGTTATATCAGAGTTTTCCTTCTCCTAGAATTCTGCCTTGACAAAGGCTAAGGGGTCATCTCTCCCGGTGATTTTGGATGGCCATTGACTCTTAAGAGCTCCTTTGCCCTTTGACAGGTTTTGTTTTTAGTCCTGCAGGATGTCCAAAGTCACCCTCCTCACCAAGAAACCTTGGTGGGGTTGCCAGTTTAGTCGCCAACGACCCGACCATGAGGCAGGTTGTACTGGGATACATGTTACCAGTAGCACCAACTAGTGACCTGACATATATATATATATATATATATATATATATATATATATATATATATATATATATATATATATATATATATATATATATATAGTTATGCTTGAGGAGGGTCATATTATTATAATATTGCCAGAAATAATAACAGAACACACTCACTGTTTGGTTTGGGTTGGTTTTCGCTTCTGTATCTTTTATATCTCCATAGTTAATTTATTTGGCAATCAATGTTTATCATTGATTGACCAGCGGTTAAAAATACAGATATAATTATATATATAATCTATCAAAGTTCTTTCGTCGCACATCTGCGACATCATCAGTGGTACTATTGTGTTTCCTCCCATTGTATTGTAAAGTTTACGCCATTTTTCACTTTTATTGGGATGTTGTTGAAGTGTGTATACATTTTTGGGACAGCCTGTGTATATACATATACATTTAATAAATAGTAGGTAGAGCACTCAATCGCAGGGACGAGTTGTGTTAATACAAAATATTCTATTACACCAACAGTATATTTTCTGTTTCGTTCATCAATTCATCAGATGGCCATGTGTTATGCAGAAAGGTAATGAAGCGTGAAACTAATATAACTGTAATTTTGTATTCTTGTTTTTGTTTTATTTCTTTTATTAACTATATATGTAGAGAGAGAGAAAATGGTGGAATTGGAAATAGCACGGAAAATATTTTAAAGTATCTGTTTCTCTTTTTTACTTCTTTGATTCGTCAAAATGACATTATGGAAAAAATGAGAGGCACAATTCTTTTAAAAAAAGTGTTTTATGATGTATATAGAATATATAAAATATAATCGCTGAAATCCATCTTATCAAATGCTGAGTATTACAATTAAAAAGAATTAAAAAGAATTAAAAATTAAAGATTTAAAATTAAGTGTTGAGGGAGGTTTGTTCATCTTTCTTGTTGAGAAGAAGACTGGATCTAAAATGTATATATATATCTGTATGTGTGTGTGAGAGAGAGAGAGAGAGAGAGAGAGAGAGTATGTGTTTGTGTGTGTGTGTGTTCTCCCGACATGCTTCTCTACCGATTCCGTCTACCAAGCTTTACCCAGAAGACATTAACCGACCCAATTTGTAGTAGAGTTCCAAGGTGGTATACAGGAAGACAGAATTCGACCATATTGCCAGGCGAGCACATATTTATTTATTTATTTATCTATTTATTCATTTATTTATTTACTTATTTGTAGCTCTAGTGTGTCTAATATTTTCAATTTGAAACCACACAATCGGGTTGTTTCAATCTCTAATATATTATATACTTTTACAGACGGCTTTCTTTTTTCCATGCTTCTGTTCTCAGACAGATTGGTTTTCATCGTCGGGGGTTGCAAATGTATATATATATATGTGTGTGTGTGTGTGTGTGTGTGTGTGTGTGTGTGTGTGTGTGTGTATGTGTGTGTGCATATTTTTACACAGCATTTTGTTCTTAACGATAACAATCTTGAAGAGTTATCCTCCTTTACTTCCCTATGAACCTGTACGAGAATGTCAAACAAATTTGTCACTTTATCATTTTAGTCGACACACTTTATTTGACATATGTTTGCACCATCTGTTGTTGGTAGGGCTAGATTTCATCTACTGTTTCAAAGTTCTGCTTAATTTCTGATGTGGTGTACCCAATATCTTTCGAACACTCCGCGCATATTTCGGATTTCTAAAGAGGTTTTTATTCATAAACATATATTTGAACTTACTTTTGTCGTTGGTATTGTTGTTTTCGTTGTTATTGTTGTTGTTGCTTGTTTTTGTTGATTAGCCCAAGTTCAAACCTAATAGGACAGAACTGTGATTTAACCATTTCGAAATTGTGTGAGAACTGACTTCATCCTATAATCCGATCGAGTGCATTCGCAGAGACTTCATTAAATCATATTGTTAATGTTTAGCCCGAGGTCAACCATTTTATTTTCCATCCTCTGAAATGCTTATAACCATTCCACTGAAGAAGAAAATTTATCCACTGTCCCTTCAATTTTAACCACGTTATAATGTATTTCGTCATAACCACCAGAAGACAAGAGACTGTTTTTTTTCCGAAGATGAAAGGTAGTTTTCTACTACATGTGATAATAGCTGATCGACACAACTCCATCAGTCAGTAATGTTCCTATACAGAACAAAGGCATCCACAACAGTTTCGTTTTCTCTCTGTGATTCTCTGCCAGAACACAATTGGCTAATGGTCTATCTTCACCAGTTGAGTTTATGATAATTTCCTCAAACCCTAGTAATTCTTCAAAATTAACTTCTGCGAAGTGAAAACGTAAAGAGCTCAAAGAGAACATCAAGCGTAATGTTTTTTTGTTTGTTTTTTTTTGTTTTGTTTTTTTTTGTTTTTCCAAAAGTTTGTATAGTCTGTAATAAGTGTCTCTAATTTAGACACGATGCCAGATTTGGGGCGGAGTAGTTTATTAAGTCGACATAGTAGCTGATTAAGTCGACGCAGTAGTTGATTGGTATGCTATTTTATCAACCACGGAAGGATAAAAGGTAAAATTAATTCTGATGCTATTCAATATCAGAAACCAAAATCGACGTTCTGATGATTCCACAAATCCAACGTTCTTGTAGGCTTTCTGATAATCACCTTTTTCCCCAAGAAAACTATTTACAGTCATACATATATATATATGTATACTATCGAACACAAACACACATAGAAACATAAATACATACATACATATGTCTTTCCACCACTCCCCCTCACACCCTCGGAACTCTTTCCTGCCCACTTTTCTCCTGATGAAGGGCTTACGCCCGAAACGTCCCCCCCCCCACTCGCAAGCGTGAAACTAATATTAACATTTGTACTGCCTCTTCGCTTCCACGTTGTTTTTTGTTGTTTTTTGTTTACTGTCTCAACTATAAGATATATATATATATATATATATATATATATATATATATATATATATATATATATATATATATATATATATATATTATATATATATACATATATATATAAAGTCAAAAGTCTGTCTTAAGCCAGAAGGCTCATTTGGCCGGTGCTTATCCCAGTTTCATAGCGTGAAGCGACTGAGAGCACAAGACTCTCCCCCTGTACAGGACGCCAGTCCATCGCAGGGTTAAACCCCAGCTATTGCTGGTACTCATTCTCAGCTGAGTATACTGGAGCAACGTGAAATGAAGTGTTTTACTCAAGAACACAAGACGCAACCCAGGAATCGACTCCACGACATTATGATCATAAGTCCAAACCCTTATCACTAGGCCACGTGCCTCCACACACCCACACACACACACACACACACACACACACACACACACACACATAACAGTGGGTGCAAGCTCTCCTATCCCGATGTTATCTCCAGAGATTCTGATATTGAAATCCAGGATTTGGCTGCGGCAATGAACGACAGACCTAGGTGGAGATAAATTGTTGAGTCGATTTCGGCTGAGGCCACCGGATGATAATGATGATGATGATGATGATGATGATGATATATATATATATTATATATATATATATATAT
>OZ024743.1:288621968-288624468 GCA_964016885.1 Eledone cirrhosa | reverse complement strand
TTTCCGAGCCTTATAACACAGTAAAGAGAGACGAACACAGATATATAACTATATGCGTTCAAATCATAAGGGACATATATATATATATATATTCTGCAAGTTTCTGTGGAGAGGCTTAATGGATGAGTTCTCCTACGCAGGGATCGATTTGGGCTCTGTTCAAAAGACTCTCCCAGCATGTCTGCAACTTCATGTTTTCGCTTTCTGTGTTATCCAGAGGGTGTATGCAGTCCTTAGACATTGCATTGAAGTTCTCTACTGTGCCATAGTCTCAAACGTGTTCACCCAGATTTGTATATTAGCTTTGAAGGGAAATTTGTTGGTTACAAAAAATGCATGAAATTGCCCCTGGACTTGCTTGTAAGTGCCACACTTATAATATTGTTTCACGCAGCAAATCCAGTGCTGTAGCTTCCTTCGGCGTTTTGTCTTCACGGATGTTGTTTCTACCGAGTTCTGAATTTTACAGTTGATCGGTTAGAAAATGAATATACAGTGACACAAAACCTGTACATTAACCTAATATATTGCTTCATTGTACTGTGCCGTTTGGTTCGTTATTTCTGTTTACGTTTTATACACACACACAGACACGCATACACACACACACACACACACACACACACACACACACACACACACACACACACACACACACACACACACACACACACACACACATATATCTATCTATCTATCTATACATATATAAACGTGTATATATATATATATACATATGTATATATATATATATATATATATATATATATATATATATATATATATATATATATATAGGAACAAGTATGACCCCGACGGCAGAGCTTAAGCCGTTTCGACGGCTAATTCTGGACTAAATAAGAATTTTTAGCCTGGTAAATAAATAGCCGAACTTCTCAGGGGGTAAATCCATATATGGTAAAATAGTGATTGTCACAAGGATTGGTGAAAAGTTTGTTGTTAAGACATTTGATTCTATCATGGATTGGTCAAAAGTTTGTTGTTAAGACATACGGTTCTATCATGGCATTTACGCCCTGAGAAGTTCGGCTATTTATTTACCAGGCTAAACATTCTTATTTAGTCCAGAATTAGCCGTCGAAACGGCTTGAGCTCTGGCGTCGGGGTTATACTTGTTCCTATTACCCACTCTACTACCCTAAGTATTGAGTACTTTGGTGCCTTATGGTCCATCTGGTTCCTTACCACATTTCCTTCGTTATATATATATATATATATATATATATATATAACGAAGATCCCGTTAAGGGTGAAAGCAGCGATTCTTTGCTTCAACTTTAATCTGTTATTTTAATAAATAAATATATATATATACATATATGTGTGTATATATATATATATATATATATATATATATATATATACATATATGTGTGTGTATATATATATATGCGTTTATGTGTGGAGGAAGATTATTAATGAGTTGCAAAGCTAAGGTGGCTTTTCAGCCAAACCGATTATTTGATGATTTTAACATAACTCTTACATAAATGTCTTTTCTCATGCATTGCAGAATCTTGACAATTGACATTATATACAGGCATGAGTCTCTTCAGATCACCGACTGATAGATAACGTTTGTTAGATTTGTTAGACATATGTTCTTTCAAGTGCCGATGACCTAATAATAACTTGTTTTTAGACCTTCAATGTCTAACAAGACAAGCGTTAGAAAAACAAACTCGATTGCAAGTTATTACAGCAGTATCGTTCAAATCCTGCTGAGGTTAACTTTGCCTTTCATCCTTACGGGGTCGATAACATAAAGTACCAGTAATGCACTGGGTAATTGCTGGCCTTGTGCCAAATGTAGAAACAATTATTACAGCAGTATCGGTAGAGGGTTGGACGCCACGCTTTGACGCATAGAGTTACGGCCCTTGACATTCTGATTTCAAATCCCGCCGAGGTTAACTTTGCCTTTCATCCTTACGGGGCCGATAAAATAAAGTAACAGTAATGCAGTGGGTAATTGCTGGTCTTGTGCCAAAAGTAGAAACAATTATTATTACAATATACTGGGTCTCCCTACCTTTCGTCTCATTTCAATTTTGAATTATTCATGTGATTTTCTGCAAAATGCATATGTTGAACATAATTTGTTTTCCTTGTCACCCCATCAATTGTACTTTATCCAAATCAGATTTAAGATATTTGTCTCTTAACGTCACTTTTTAAGACTTTCTCCAAAACATAATGGACAGTAGAATCTTTGAATTCATTCATTTTCTATACGAAATATATAACTTTCCCATTGGATTCGATACGAGCAATCTTATATGCAACAACACAGAAGAAAGGAATGCCACCATGAAAATCACTGCTTATGCACATGTCATGTTATATATATCGATATATACATGCATTTACACACAAATATACATACTTGTATATATACGCATGAGCATATATATATGTGTGTAGATATATATATATGTGTGTGTGTCTGCAAAAGGCAAACATAAATAATAAAACAAAC
>OZ024743.1:288601968-288619468 GCA_964016885.1 Eledone cirrhosa | reverse complement strand
TGTGAATTTGTGTATACTTTTATCCATCATAGAATGAAATCCTCAACAATATGAGAAAAATATTGTTTGTGTTTCTACGTAAATTTAATCCTTTGTCATTATGAATGTATAAATTACCTCCGCGTTAACAGTGTTTTTACTTATTTTTTAAATAAACTACTAGAGAATAAACCTATAGATTTCAGTCAAAACTGAGTTCATAAATTATATTTAATTAAATACATTAGACAACATAAATGGGCGTGTGTGTATATATATATATACAACTCTCATATCTGAAGAAGTGTTGATTAGGAGTCGGGATCCGATTGCCTGATCAAACCGAGCTGATCGATATAGAACGAATTGTAATAGGAAATAAAGGTTCACGAAAAGCTGCAATTCTTAATGTCACTCTCTCTATATATGTATATATATATATACTATATATACTGTATCTGTATCAGCAAATGATTACATCCAGTGTATTTATATATATATATATGCATACAATGAAATGTAACTTACACGTAGCCGATCTCTCGGACTCTTACAAAGCGCCGAGAAGATAAAGTTAATATAAAGAATGATGTCCTTATGCGTGGAAATGCTTTGAAATAGCTTATAAAATAGGAGGAAGACTCTTAAAAGATGGAAAAAGCAGTTGCCATCGGATGCTATGAGGAATCGAACCACATATCTCCTAAGCACTAAGACAGTATGAGTTATCAAACTGTCTTAAATTAGATAGCTGCATCACAGCTTTAAGATGGCTTGAACACATCATTTTTATATTATCTTTTTCGCTCAAACGATCGTGTCAATCCACGTGTATGGTATAAGCACTGACGCAAGATGACATGCGGTGATGTAGATTTCGGCGGCATCTGAACTCAAAGTTTAAAACGCCGAAAAAAATAATACCTCCAGTTTGTTGTGTGCTCTAGTGACTTTGCCATACCCCATAAAAATGGAGTTAAAAAATGAACCAGATGATTGTAGTAGTCGAGCAATTTACTTACTTTTTTTCGCACATGAGTGGTTTTAGGATGGTGGGTAATTGAGTCTTTAGCAGGTAGTCTGTTACACATATGCACACAAACATACACACACATGCACACAGACACACACATACAAACACACATAAACAAACACATACACACATACATACACACACAAACAAACACACTCACACAAACACTCAAGTTATGTATAAACATACTGCTACAAGGACGTTGATACCGTGGAATATAAATACGCACGCACAGACACATACAATCGCATACAATGATCAACACACACGCATAAACATTTAGAAAAACACACAACATACGCATGCACATACATACACACGAGCATGGATACTTGAACTCACGATGACACATACACATACGTAAAATGCACATACATAGATGTAGTAACCCATTACAGAGTCCCTGTTCTCTTAGATGAACACATACACACACACATACACACGCATACCACACACACACACACACACACACATACATATACACACACACACACACACACACACACACACCTGTATGTTGGACCTTCGTCAGTTCCGCTGATGAATATTCTAGTTGTTTGACCAACGGAAGAGCCTGCTCGTAAAATAATGTGAAAGTGGCTGATCTTTCCACAGACATGTGTAAAGTTTAATGCAGTTCTCAGGGAGATTCGATGTATCACATTATGAGACTACACGGATCATTTGAATTCCAGGTACAACTTATTTTGTCCAGCTGAGTGGACTGGTGCAACGTGAAATATTGTGTCTTGCTCAAGGATACCACGTACTGCCGGAGAGCGAACTTATGATAGTGAGCCGAGCACCGCAATAAATATACACACCGACACATAACATTCCCATAAAAGAATCATTACACTTCTAAATCCATGTATGCATACACACAAAAGACACACACAAACACCCAAACTCACAATCACTCGCGCGCGCACATATATCTCTACTTAGATAGATATCATGGCACTTGGTAACAATTGAGATAGCTCAATGACTGGCTTTCATTTTATGTTTTTATTTATGTTGTTTTATTTTGTTGTTACTTTTTTTTGTTTCATTTCAACAAAGACTGATACAACTTTATGAAACAAAGCAGGAAAGAATGAAAAAACATGTTTCAAACACTCCAGTCACCACACGGTACATAAAAGTGGGTAGATTTGTATTTAGGTGACAATTAATGACATCTTTCAATGTAAAGAGATTTTATTTCACACCGTCCCCCTTCTCTTCCTCCCACATATCCGACTATCACGGACACATTTGACGAAGTTATCCCTCTCTCATTCTTTCGCTCAACTCCCTTCATCTCTCTCCCCTCTCCCCGCTCTCTCTCTATACATATATGTATATATATATATATATATATATATATATATATATATATATATATATATATATATATATATATTTATATATGTATATATATATATATATATTTATATATATATATGTATATATATATATATATATATTTATATATATATATGTATATATATATATATATATATATATATATATATGTATATATATATATATTTATATATGTATATATATATATATATATATATATATATATATATATATATATATATATATATATATATATATTTAATATAGAAGAGCTTCTACAGGACTAGAACTTTTCTATATTAAAACTTTTATACTCTGCTATGTATTGAGTACTTTACTTACTGTGGTTACCTCCGATTCAACCCGGAATAACTTTATGTATATATATATATGTATATATATATATATATTTCACCGTACTACCTACACTATATACAGAGAGTGATAGAGAGTGTGAGTGTGGGAAAGAGAGAGAGAGAGAAAAGGGGAGAGAGCGGGAGAGAGATACAGAAAGTAAAAGAGAGGGAGATGTAGAGATATATAGATAGATACTGCTCGTTATGATGTATTGTCATAAAGAGACAATGTTTCACTCTAAAATATACATTGAATACACTGATTTTGTTCGTGTTTAAAGACACATATCCTACTATGTGTATATGGTAATGATGATACAACCAACAGCAAAATCAAGCGTAAATAAGTTAACATTCTGTACTTGGTGACGATAGAGGGATCAAATCTCCAGTATCATTGGTTGGCGTGGTTGGCGATTATTTTAATGTCTACAGCTTGTTGTGAGTTGAAACAAAACGTCAATGACCATACGGTAATTTCTATGTGGTATACTTTAAGTCACTCATTGATTGGCCTTGGGATTTTTCAATGTAAGCAGATTTCTATAAAAAGAATAAACAAACACACAGTACTTGGTGTAGTTGGGACTGGCTGCACTGATGTTTGTGTGGGTGGTATCACATTCGTAACAGCTTTTATAGTTGTATAATATTGAAGAGGGCGAGTTGATTAAAATCAAAAAAAAAAAAAACTGTGTGTGTTGGAGTAAAAAATACACTGGAGTATATATTTAGCTTCATCACCACAACGATCAGATTTCAATTCTCGGGGATTGGCTTTACTGTACGTCTTACTGGGACCAACTAGAGCAATCATGTGTAAACTGCTGTCCGTTTAGCTTTTTGAATGACACGTCTGATTTTAAAAGTTGCCATGATCTTTTAATAGTAAAACCCACCTTATGATGAACCGACTGCTCGAAAAAGGTTGCCTTTGCCTGAGATTGAGCTTGATCTGCTCCGAGCTTGTCCCAATTTCATTACACCTTCCGTAACTGAAAGTACAAGACTTCCCTTTAGATAGGACGCCAAGCAGCCGCTTCCAAATTGAACTAGAGATAGAAGAAATAAAGTGTTTTGTTCGATCCAATTTAGTCAAGAGATTAAACTCACAAGTTTACTAAACCAACACTCTAACCACTAAGTAACGGGCTTGTACAACAACATCTATTGCTTAACAGCACCATATTTTGTGGATATCAGTAGTAAAATAATGAAGGAGACAAGCTGATTAAGAAAAAAAAACACTAGGCTTTGAAACAAAGATATATTATAATTTTTAGTTTTGTGTCAGCATTCTGAGTTCAAATTCAGCTCTTTCCCAAATTTATTCGACTGTGCTTTCAACGTTTGGGGTCGTGAAATTAAATAACAGTCATGTAGTGATTTATATTCAAATTCAAAAGAATATACATCGTTGTTGATATAGATCCCGTGTAATTTATCCAGGCGTGGTAGTGGTGGTGGTGGTGGTGTTTGTGGTAGTGGTGGTGGTGGTGGTGTTTATGATGGTGTTGATGGTGGATCGCTCTGTTATTTCTAACATGCCAAGCGACCATGTGCAGGAGACTTCATTACTGGGTGGTTAAGAAGTTAGGAGGGGAGTATGGTTTTAGTGTACCATTGTATGTATGGAGAGAGAGAGAGAGAGAGAGAGAGAGAGAGAGAGAGAGAGGGGGAAAGAGAGAGGGGTAGAGAGAGATGGATGTTGGAGGATGGAAGAGGAGTAGGGATTGATAAGGAACAAAAAAAAATGACTGATTGTAATAAAAGATTGAACAGGAGAATAAGGTGGATGCGGGATATATTTATAAACTGGATTGGAGTAGAGGGTTATGACACTGTGTAGTGTAGTAATGGGTGAGTGTGGAGATATGTGAAGGAATTTCATAATTGAACTTAGGCTTGTTTTCTTTGGTTCTTTGTGTGTGTGTGTGTGTGTGTGTGTGTGTGTGTGTGTGTGTGTGTGTGTGTGTGTGTGTGTGTGTGTGTGTCTGTATGTGTGTGTCTGTGTGTGTATGTGAGTGTTATTGCAGTCTTTTTCGTTGTATTTGTAGTTTTTGTCGTTGTTGTTTTTAAATTAACAGTTTCTTGAAATAAATGTAATTTTAAATGGTGAGGTTGAATTCTTCTGAGGGTTTCGTTTACTAATTATGGTTAGCAGGGGTAGATGGTGATTGTTAGAGTATCAAAGGGGTGAGAAAAGAAAGAAAGAGATGAATAAATAAAGGCATAAGGAAAAAAGGAAGAGCAGAAAGAAAGATTAAATGAAATAAAGAAAGATAGACAGAATAAATGAAATAAATTAATAAATGGATGAATAAGGAAAGAAACAAAGTAAGAAAGAAAGAAAGAAGGAAAGAAAAAGAGGCCAAGAATGATAAAAACGACAGAGAAGAAGAAAGGTAGAAAGAAAGAAAAGAATGAAAATAAATGAATATTCAAATGAGGAGAGAAAGAAGGAAAATTTGGTGATGTAAAGAGAGAGAAAGGGGTGAAAGAGAGTGTGAAAATAGAAAGGAGATAAAAAAGGGACAATATGGATGGAGGGAGGTGCAGTTTATTTTGAAGTAAGGGATTAGATATAATGGAATATATAGCCAGAGAGAGAGAGAGAGAGAGAGAGAGAGAGAGAGAGTGAGAGAGAGAGAGAGAGAGAGAGAGAGAGAGAGAGAGAGAGAGAGAGACGGGGGATAGAAAGGGAGAAAGAATGAGAGAGAGAGGGAGAGAGAGAGAGAGAGAGAGGGGGAGGGAGAGTGTGTGTGTGTGTGTGTGTGCGATTGAAGGCAATTGTAAACGTGTAATTTTACTGTTGCTTAGCTCCAGATCAGACGGGCAGTTTAGATCTCTGGAAAGGCACCTAAGCAATGACAACCGGGAATGATAATCCCAATTTCCAAAAAGGGAGACAAGAGAGATTGTTCCAATTATAGAGAGATCTCCTTGTCAGTCTCCTTATCCCACATAAAGGCTCTGCTGTGTGCCTGGCAAAAAGATATAGGAATATTGTCGAATCAGAGCTAGGTAACGAATAGTGTGGTTTTTGCCCCTGACGCAGCACAGCCGACCAAATATTTACAATGAGGCAGGTCTTTGAGAAATTGTGAGAATATTGCCAAGAGGCGTATGCTTGTTTCGCAGGCCTCGATAAGGCATATGACTGCGTTTCACAGGACCTGTTGTGGGAGGTTCTGAAGGAATATAGGATCAGGAGACAGCTTCGTGTCGCCCTGATGCCTCTAACCGAATGCCCTATTATGTGTGTCCGGATAAATTGTACTAAGTTGAAACCATTCAATATTGGAGTCGGGCTCTGGCAAGGGGGCGTACTCCCCTGTTAATAAAGTTCATGGACAGGATTGACATGCGCAGCCTGGTCGGAATCGGTATCAAGACAAGTAGGCATAGGATCAAAACGGCTAGAATTTCGGGGTTAACTCTTCAGAAGTGGATCTGCAACATGCACTTGATAGAATTGCTGCCTAGTGCCGGTACATCTGGAATAAAAATAAGTGCTGCGAATAGACTGGCGGAATACTCTACATGTGAGTGCAATTCCACTATAGCAGATGAGAAATTCAAGTATCTCGAGACCATGTTCACCAATGATGTAAGATGAATTAAGTGCAAGAATTGCAGGAGCTGGTGCAGTGGTACACTAGATTCAACTTCCAGTCATCAGAAGAAGGGAGGTAGGCTTTAAAACCAAACACTCTGTCTTCAATTCGGTAATAGTGCCAACACTTACCTATGATCATTCATCTTAGGTAATTAATGACCGAAAGAAAACGATCACGAATAGAGGTGTCCAAAATGGGATTCATCCGAAGGGTCTTTTGAGTAGGGTTATAAGATAAAGTGCGCAGCTCGGATATCGGAGACTCGCTCATGGTAGAACCGCTATTTCTCCGAATTGTGAGATCACTACTTCGATACTACAGACATGGGGTTAGAATGTCTAAGGAAAGAATCGTTGAACAGATGTTACCAATCGGCAGGAGACGTGAAGTTTTCCGATATGAGAAATAGGGAGTTAAAGATAGATAGATAGATAAATAGATAGAAAGATAGATATATAGATAGATATATATAGAGATAGATAGATAGATAGATAGATAGATAGATAGATAGATCCATGAATGGGTGGTTATATAAATACACGGAAAGAAGCGGATAAAGAAGAAGAGAAGAAGAGAAAGAAAGAATGGAGGTGGAAGGAATAGAAAGGGAGAAGAAATGAAACTAAGAAAGAAGACGTAAGATAGGGTAGTGGGGGACGAGTTAAACCAGTAACATTAGTAATTCTCAATGGTTTCAGTAATGTTTCCAATTTAGAAAATAAATATAGGAAATAAACAACAAAAATTACTAATCGTAACGGTGGTGGTGGTGGTGGTGGTGGTGGTGGTGGTGGTGGTGACGGTGGTTAGGTTGGTGCTGATAGTATAGATATTCAGGGTGCTGGTTGCGGAGGTTATCGTGGTGTTGGTGGCGGTGTTGGTGGCGGCGGTGGCGGTGGTAATGATGGTGGTGATGGTGGTTAGGTTGGTGCTGATAGTATAGATATTCAGGGTGCTGGTTGCGGAGGTTATCGTGGTGTTGTTGGTGGTGGTGGTGGTGGTGGTGATGTGATAAAGGTAGATTGCACTGCTATTTCTAGCATCCCAATTGATCAAGACTTCTTCATTACTGGAGTGATTGGGTTGTTGAGGTTGCTGAGGTAGCTGAGATGAGTTGTGTGTAAGTGTTTGTGTATACGAGTATGCGTGTGTATGTGTTTGTGTATGCGTGCATGCGGGTGTATGTATACGTGTGTCTGTCTCTGTATGTGATTGTGTGTATAAAGAGACAGAGAGAGATGGGTGGGAAGAGTCTCAGTAACATTTCCAATTTAGAAATGAGAGTAGGAAGCAAAACAGGAAATAAATAGAAATAACTAAACAACTGAACAGTATGTGGCGGTGGGGGGAGTATTAGTGTTTGTGGTGGTGGGAGTGTTGACGGTATTTCCATTAGTTTATGTTTAAATTGGGGACCCCATGTGTCGCAATTAACAAACTCTTAATTGTTACTTCCCCCCATATCGCCTCTGCCGACACCCACCAGCTCCACCACCGCCACCACCACCAGCTCCACCGCCACCAGCTCCACCGCCGTCACCACCACCTCCAGCTCCACTTCCACCACCAGCTCCACCACCACCACCACCAGCTCAACCGCCGCCGCCACCACCAGCTCCACCGCCGCCGCCGCCGCCACCAGCACCACCAGCTCCACCAGCTCCACCACCACCAGCTCCAAGGCCACCACCAACTCCACCACCGCCACCACCAACTCCACCACCACCACAACCACCACCACCACCACCACCACCACCTGCTCCACCGCCGCCACCCGGCCGTCGTCGACTAATGCCATTAAATATGTGCAAGTGTCAATCAGATTTCAGAATTGCCGCCATTGGTTGCCGCTCTCTCTCTGCCTTGTTAATAGAATCGCTCTTGCTGCTGCATTTGCAGTTGACGCTGCTTCCTGCTGCTGCAACTAATCACTTGCTGCCACTATTATTGTAACTGCTGTTGTTGTTATTGCTGTGGTTGGTGGTGATGTTGCTGTTGTTACTGTTGTTGCTTTCGGAGATGTTAGTTTTTTAAATTATTATTTACGCCCTTTTACGGACTGAGTTCAAATCCCGCCGAGGTTAATTTTGCCTTTCATCCTTACGGGGTCGATAAAATAAAGTACCAGTAATACATTGGGATAATTGCTAGCCTTGTGCCAAAACTAGAAACAATTATTATTATTATCATTATTATTTTTCATAATTAGGGCGGTGGATTCGTAGAATCAGTAGCGCGTCGGTATTGAGCTATGGCCCTTTACGTTCTGAGTTCAAATCCTGCCAAGTTTAGCTTTGCCTTTCATCCTTATGGGGTCGATAAAATAAAGCACCAGTAATGCACTTTGATCTATTTAATCGACTTTTCCTTTCCCTTCAGTAATAGACTTCCCCCCCTAAACCCCCCAGCCTCCACCCCACCCCCACCCCAAATTACTGGCCTTGTGCCTATACAGGTAGATTGGCAGTATCGGTAGAGGGTCGGCACCATGCTTTGACGCATAGAGTTACGGCCCTTGCCATTCTGAGTTCAAATCCCGCCGAGGTTAACTTTGCCTTTCATCCTTACGGAGTCGATAAAATAAAGTACCAGTAATGTACTGTAATTGCTGTCCTTGTGCCAATAGAAGAAACAATTTTTTTAAAGTACTTTGGCTTTGACTCGAAAGCACGTTTTATTATCTAATTATTGAAGCGTGGTGAATTGAAAGTGCTGGTAGTGCTACGGCCCTTACCTTCTGAGTTCAAATGCCGTCGAAGTTAGCTTTTCCTTTCATCCTTATGGTGTCGATAAATAATAGCACTAGTAAGGCACTTGGATTAATTTAATCGACTTTTCCTTTCCCTTCAAATTATGAATGCGCGTTGACTTTTGGCCATAATATAGATGGTTCGATTACTCGTAAATGGGGAGGTTAATCCGGTGATGGACAAGCATCCACCCTAGAGTTGCGTCTTTTAATCTCAGTCGCTTAACATCAAGGAAACACGGATAATCATCGGTCTAATGAAAGATATGATACTTACACACGCACACACATACACATACACACACATATGTACACACACACACACACACACACACACACACACACATATATATATATATATATATTGTCATGCAGGGTGAATGTCAGCTTTGAGAAAGACTGTCGGTGGGGTAGGGAATATTCATGGGAATAATAGGTTTGATGGGAACCAAATCTTCGGTATATATTTTATATATATATATATATATATATATATATATATATATGTGTGTGTGTGTGTGTGTGTGTGCGTATATATATGTATGCATGCATATATACATATGTGTATGTATATGTGTATATATTAATGCATATATATATATGTAGTTTTCTTTGTGTGTGTATTGAATTTCAATATATACTCGGTTTTACGTTTCTCTCTTTCAGCATAATGTAGACACACACAGAACCATACATATACACATACATATCTCGATATTAAGATAGTCATATATATGTAAATCTATATCTGTGTATATATGCGTGTGTTTATGGATACACACACACATATATATATAATCATATAAATATATATGAATGTACATATGTGTGTGTATGTATATATATATATATATATATATATATATATATATGTGTGTGTGTGTGTCTGTGTGTATGTATGTACATATGTATGGGTTTATATGTATGTATATATATATATATATATATGATATATGGGCGAATAACTGTAAGTGTGTGTCTGTGTCTGCGTTTGTTACTATATATGGGTAAGGTTTTGTGACCGCGCTTCTTTAAGTGTTTGTCATATATATATATATATATATATATGTATAAAGAAAATTATTCAAACCAAGGTTAAATGTTTGTTTAATAAGAAAACTAATATCTAAGGAGGTCAGAATGCAGTTGGTATTATGTAAGGAATTGTATCTACACCAATGAGAGAATAAAAAAACACTGCTTGAAAATGAGAACGAAAAGAAAATGGTCTCCAGGGAAACTCTTTAGGATTATTTTAGGCAAACATACACACACGCATATTGTACGTCTATGTACCGCAAATGAGTTTCTTTTTATGTATGTGTATGTCTATTTATGTCTGTATGTATATATGTATATATGTATGTATGTATACATTTATATGTGAAAGTGTATTTAAATGTAATTACATAAATATAAAAAAATATGTGCATATACATATCTATATCTCTCTCTCTCTCTCTCTCTCTCTATATATATATATATATATATATATATATATATATATATATATATATATATATATATATATATAATATGATTATATTATATACATATATTATGCGTGTATATGTGTGTATGTACCATAGCTTTTCTTTCAAACATATTGTATTAAAAACACAAGGATTTTCCTATATTCTCAGGATTTCTTTATATTGCTTGGCAATTATAAATCCGTAAGTTCATGTAAGTCTATTAGTGTTTCTCGACCTTCACAACCACCTCTTCAGAACAAGTTATGAGATGCGTGCTTTCGGGGTTATGGTTTTGAGCTCATAGTGGTAAAGTTGGGGCGTTGTATCCTTGATCAAGTAATTTATTTCACGTTGCTCCATTCCTCACAGCTGGAAAAAGGATTTGCGTTGACCCTGGTGTCAAGTTGTTTTGGTCTTTGCCCTACCCTTAGACAACATCTATATCGTAGAGAGAAGAGATTAGCATGCATGGGCAGCTGCTAGTTTAACACAAGGAAAACCTTGCCAAGGTTTATACTTATGACTGGAACTTTCCAGTTACATACCCATGGTCAATCATGAGCAAACTGTCAAAAACTGATTAACGGAATATCATTCAAATTATCATAGAGTATATGTAATAAGACATGTTCAGTATTTTAGTAACAATACTATCGAAACACCGAATATTTATTCTTTGGATCTGGAGTTGATATATTATCGACATTAACAAAGACAACAAAGACAAATGGACATTAGCTATTGATATGGCACACAGTGTATCTTAGGCATTTTTACCCATTTGGAGGCCACTCCTCTCAAAGTGGAAACAACCAATTTCTTCGAATGAAAAAAAAGATAGATAGATAGATAGATAGATAGATAGATAGATAGATAGATAGATAGATAGATAGATAGATAGATAGATAGATAGATAGAGGTTTCTTGAACAAGAGAAAGAAACAAACCCAGTACTCGACTGGCACTTTATTACAGACGATTTGAAGACCAAGGAACTTTTAACCCGGTACCTAACGACACTGCCAATTCGCCCCTATATACAAGTAACATCTGTTGATTAACAAATAGGTATTTCGTTAAATGTTTACAACCAGACACTGGCGAAATTAAAACAAGAAAAAAACATAAAATTTGTTATTTTGTTCATCGCCACTGGCTCTAAAACTGTGAATTGTCGTCGCCGTTGTTGGGTGGACAATAAACAAATTGTTATTAGCATTACGGTTTATCGAAGCGTTTAGATGATTGAAATTTAAAAACTTTAAATTCTAAACACAACATCGCTGAAATATCGTTAGAACATCGGGTAAACTTATTTTAGAGACAGAACAATGCGGCCTACAACACTATAGAGAATCCAACTCCGTATCTCTTGAACTCCGGCAAAGCGTATCAACCACTACGCTAAGTGGCAGCTGGCAATATTTTCTGTCCAAATTAGAAATTATATAATAATTTGTAGAGGCTAAAGCTGGAGTAAACATATCTTGCGATTAGATTTTAATTTGGAAAGAAAATGTTGTCAAATACCACTTAGCGTATTGGATAACACACTGGGCCGGAATTCAAGAGTTACGGACTTCGATTTTATGTAGTGGCTGCTGTACATGTATTTTACATGTATTTTATGTATGTCTCTAATGGAAGTTTACCCGATTTTCTAACGCGATTTTCAACATTTTCAACATTTTCAAATTATTGTGTAAATGGGCTCGGCTTGAGGATACGGCTGTAGATTGGATTAGAAAGACTGGGAGAGGGCACTTTGCCCTAGCGGACTGGGTGACCGTGGCATTTGTGAGATTTCTACACGAGAGACCCTTAGAGTCTCCTCAATTTTGGGGAAGTTATGTTTGTTTTAAATGTTTTTCTTAGTCTCTTTTATAAATTTTATTTTACACAAAGAAAAGCCCTCACTATATCGTCTTGTATCATCTTTAATGTTTCCTTAATGTTAGCCCTGTGTGGCTGATAAAGAAATCATTATTAGTAGGGGAAATAACAGCGACAGCGACAGTAATTGTAGTAGAAGTAGTAGTAGTTGTAGTATTATCAGTAGTATTAAACAATATTCATTTAATATACCAAGGAATCAGTGTGTGTTTATTGTTATGCAATTATCATATAAATACATAGCTGATAATATATATATTTTAAAAATAATATATATATATACATATATATCTAAACAGATATAAGATGATATGATGTGATACGATATATATATATATATATATATATATATATATATATATATATATAAAGAGTGTAGAGAAAGAATGTGTGAGGCAGAGATGAAGACAGGCTGACACATGTGTAGTGTTTGTATAAATTAGAATGATTGCAACAATCACAGTCAGTATAAAATATAATTAACAATAGACGCCAGGTTTATGTTGTTATCGTAATTTCCTTGTTTAAATTAAACAAATTAAACACGCTCATAGAGATATCACTGCGTGGATGAATATATATATATATATATATATAATATAAAGAATGATATATATATATATATATATATATATATATATATATATATATATATATATATATATATATTTATACACACATATATGTACATATATATATATATACACACACATATATGTATATATATATATAACAGGCATATATGTGCTCGAGTGTATGCGTGTATGTTAGGCACACACGTGTGTGTATGTTTACACAGTAAACCACGGAGTAATTACAGCATTGTTTGTCAAATGCCCTAGAATTAACAGGCTGAGTTTTAAACAGTTGCAATTATATTCTTCGAAATTATTTATTTAATTTATAACTTAAATATACAAGCATTTGTGTATGTGTATAAACGTGTATATTATATACATATAGACATGAGTAAATATATATATAATTCGTTTTACTCAGGAGAACCTTTAATATGTTCTAGCATTCTTATCTAGTTTTTTTTACTTATAATATTTGTACAGAACATACGCATTTTTTTTGTGTTTATTTGATAGTGCTATGTTTTATAGCCAATGATTGGATGCGACATATCCTTTGTCCATTCTCTTTCTTAATCAATTAGACATTTGTTTCAACGCGCACAAAATGGCAAATTTCTTTCGTAACGGAATTGTTGTGCTTGATCCTGGTCACCCATCAGCAAGCTGGCTGTTAATCCCTTCAAGTTATATTTAATCAAATAGTTCCTTTCTAAGTAGCTCTTCTAATCTCTTTATGATGCAAGATAATTTCTTCTTTATCTTCAATTGTTATCAGTCTAATCACGTTCAATTTTCTTTTTATATTTTTTCTTCTGATTTATTGCCATTATTCATCTTATCTAAGTTGGCAACAAATGCCACATTCCGAATGAATAAGCCTCTAAGTGGTATTATTGTTTGAATTGAGAAATATAGCAGCTAAATCTTCCTCAAATCAGCCCTGTCGTCTCTTCAACAAAAGAACGAGATGGACATTTCATGGCTAGAACATACATATGCTGCTATTCGTGGTTGAACTGAGGTTAATCAACAACCACAAACGTAATGACCACTCCAATGATAATGAAGGCAACGGCGAGATCATTATCACCAACAAGAACAACAATAATGCCCAGGAAAAAAAGCAACAAAAATTCTTCATAGAGGTCTTCTATACACATATCTATTTTCATTGACTTTGAAATCCTCTCTACTGTGCAATCAACTTCCTCCAGTTGATTGTGGCTGAACGCTGACATATACTGTCGTAAATACCTTCTTCTTCTTCTTCTTCTTCTTCTTCTTCTTCTTCTTCTTCTTCTTCTTCTTCTTCTTCTTCTTCTTCTTCTTCTTCTTCTTCTCACCCTCCATCCGTCCATCCGTCTTCTTTTTCATCTTCTTCATATTCTCCTCCTCCCTTTCTTTCTTCTTTCTCCCTCTTATCACCCCTCCCTTGTCCCAATCCCTTCCCGCTGTAATCTCGGGATGAAGTACTCTGGACACCTCAATAATGACCGGCATAGTTCAGTTGTTTCGTTTTCTTTTGCTTCAATCCTGTTATCTACAAACGATGATGAATTCAAATTCCCCTCAGTTTAACTTTGCCTTTTCCTTTTTCTTTCTATATAAACGAAGTACCGCTCAAATGCGATAGATTGGGGAATTATTGAAGTAGATGCCTTGCAATATCTGCTCCGACTCTGTGTGTTCTAAGTTCAAATCCTTCTTCCTCTCACCGAAAACATATGGTGACATATTAGAAATAGTAAATCACCCAAGAGGCTTCCTTTGAAATGAAAATTAGAGAATACCGGTTTCAGCTACGCAGGTGTTAACTGCAACAACAACAATAATATCGCTAACAACACTGTTATCATATGATATAATAAAATCCGATGATGTTGCATACATTTTTAATCGTCTGGTATGATAATCTCTGACGTCCGTACTTCAATCGTATCGTCAGTTTGCACAGGAAAATTCCTCGTAGTCATAGAATAATTATTTTTCATAACAGCTTCTTATGTTATACAATGTTTCATCTACTTTGAATTCATATTACCTATTAGACTTCTAAAATTACCATTTAGCCTATTCTGTCGTGTTTCCTTTAATATTCGTTTCTGCCATCTTGCGTGCGACATTTTACACATAAAATATGGCGGAAAGTACTGTCGACATTGCCACATATGTGATAGCTACTATCTTTCTGTTTGCTGATTTCCTTCTGGTTTTGCTTTAACAAGATTTCTACTCATTTTTTTCTTATTGTGCAGCAATAATGGTCAGGTGTTCTGTTGGATTACTTTCCGTATTTAGTCTTTCCTTCTTCCATCATATCTCACTCTTTTATTCTGTTATGTCTTCTTGTGTTTGGCTGGCAAATATAACACCTTTTTACGATTATATATTTTGATGTTTTCTATGTCATCATTTTTTCTTCTGTTTATAACCATTTTCTCCTATTATCCGCTAATAACCTTCCTAACGGCAAACATAGGTTTCTCTTCCCTTTTCCTAAATACACAGCTCACGTCCTATAATTGCCACGCTGCATTGATTAAACCATTGTCCCTATACAGTCTGTCAACACTTCTTCGTTGATGTAATCCATTTCTTCAGTTCATTTTTACTTAGTTCATTTTCGACCACTGAAGAGATGCTGCAAATTATCTCACCATGCATTGTTGACATCCTAACTACTGATGTTTTTGTTGGTAACGCTTTATATATATATATATATATATATATATATATATATATATATATATATATATATATATATATATATATATATATATATATATAAATATATATATATATAAAATAAATATAAATATAAATAAATATATATTTATATGTGTGGGGTGGGGGTCTGTAAGAATATAATGATATACTTTATAAAAAAAAAGCGAAATTAAAAGCAATTTCATTTTTAACATTTAAAAGGATAGTTTTCCATGTTATGTACAAAGACACATTTATACATACGCACGCATACAACCCCCCCCCCCATATATATATATATATATATATATATATATATAATTCAGCTGCGTGGTTGCGTATAATCGTGCATATGGACACTTATACAGTATGGCTATGTATTATAAACATCCATATACTCTCATCTACTTCGCTTTTACATAAATACTAAGGGAGGTGTGATATAATGTCGATCATCATCATGACCAAGATGGCTGCAGTGATGGTCACATTTGTAATATGCATACCGTCATTACTTTTCTTAACGTTATGGTGTAACTATTCATCTTTTTTTGAAGATTGAATGCCAACATTGTCCTTGAATACAAATTCATTACAATATACTAACATTATATAATACATATTGCTTAGTCTGTTTTTGAGTGTGTGAAAACGTAAATGTATGAGTCATTGTATATATGTCTATTTGCATTTATATATATAAACTTTTAATATATCAAAATAAAAACATCAAACATGGTTATGCACAAAAATACTTGCATATACACATATAGATGTATAAATGGAGAAATACATACACACACACATACATACACACACACACATACATACACACACATTTACTGAATTAAGAATATAAATAGCTCTAGGCTAACAATCATATATATATATATATATATATATATATATATATATATATATATATATTTATAATGAGCCACGGGGGAGACATGGTCTGACATGGAATATATATGTATATATCGGGTGGGGGCGTGTCTGTATATGTACTGTTTATTCTTTTACTGATTTCAGTAATTAAATTGCGACCATACTGGAGTTCCACATTAGGTTACACACGCAACCCCTCCACACAACACAGATATATTTGGAAATATATATTTGTGCGTGAGTGTGTGTATGTCGGTCTGTCTCTCTGTCTCTGTGTATATATACAATCCTATAGCGGTGTATTCATGTGTACATGTCTTGAATAGAGACAGAACCACAAAAAGCTTATCATGACTTTATTTAGCTATGGAGCTCTAGACTGTATTGTATCCAATTTAGTTTAAAGATTTACAGATTAATCTCTCCCTGAATAAGAGGCATTAGTTTCTGTAACAAATGTATTTTATCATCTCATATACATGAGTGTGGGGTGGTGGTGGTGTGTGTGTGTGTGTGTGTGTGTGTGTGTGTGTGCATATATATATATATATATATATATATATATATATCCGTGTTTCCTATAAAATTGTTCATACTCTAGCTTGAAATATCTGACTGAAATATCCGACTGGCGACAGAAATCCTTTCAGCTCTAAATTCTTTCTATTATATTTTAATACTCACGTACAAAACCTCGATTATGGATGACTGTATGTACATAATCGTGTTTGCATGTATCTGTGTATAGATGTGTATATATGTCTGTGTATGTATATGAGCGTCAATTTGTGTCTCTGTAAATGAGTGTATACGTGTGTACATGTGTGCGTGTATTTGTTTCTGTTTGTTTTTATGAGTATGCGTGTGTGC
>OZ024743.1:288591968-288596968 GCA_964016885.1 Eledone cirrhosa | reverse complement strand
CTCAATTTACTCTGGCTCTCTTGCTGAGTTTGGATTACAATCCTGCCGAAGTCAAATTTCATCCTTATTAGCTGCTAAATGTCGGCGCTGTCCACTGTCCTTCCCACTCTCACATCTTTGATGTTCTTATGGTTAAAGGCTGAGTGTAACTGCATGCAACTACATGGACACCTCAAACTGTTAGCAAACCGATCCTGATGGTATCTACTTCCAATTCATATTCGATTATGAGTGATGGCCGTAGTTTATCTATTTATTTCTCTATCCATATTGAGAATGGAGGACAGGGACCATCGGATATACTTAGACTGGTAGATACAAACACATATAGATGCATTGGCACTGGATATATTGGATAGATAGATAGATAGATAGATAATTCGCCGACCAATCAATCATTGCAGGAAATGTGACCATTAAGCAAGCAAAAGTATGTAAATCTCTGATTTATTAAACAAACTAGGACATGTATTATTTTGTTTATTTTTTAAGTAGCAGTGTAAACCAATATGGATATGTGGTCCATTTGAGGTTATTGCAATCCCCTAATCACATAATCCCTATAACAATCAATCGCTTTATTGATTACACAATGTGTGTCTGTCATAATCAAGGCGATCAATTATTCATTTTTCTTAAAACAAGTATTTGTTTATTGACAATAGATCAAATGGAATGAATGGAATTTAAATACGAGAAACTGAAACTAATGTTGATGAGATAGAGTCGAATAGGATAAAGGTTTCTATTTTAGGTGAGAGGCTAACAATTTGTAGATATGGTGAAGTCGATCAAATAAACCCAGTACTTGACTGGTAATATATTTTATCGAACCCAGATGGATGAAAGGCAAAGCTGAATTCAAAACGTAAAGAGCCGAAAGAGACGAATGTCAGAAATTTCAGAGGTATATGACGATTAAACCAACACCAGTTCTTTAGTAGTACTTTATTTTTATTGTATTGTAAAGGCAGACGGCCAGAAATTTGAGATGAAGGATAAGTTGATTAAATCGACTTCAGTACTTGACAGGTAGTTTATCTTATTGAAGCATTACATATGCACAGAGTCGAAAATGTGAGAGGGGGATATATTCGATTACATCAACCTCAGTATATTATTTTACTACTACTGGTACATTATTTTAACGACTTCAAATGGGTGAAATGAAAAGTTGGCTTCGGTAGGATTGTCTCTTCTGTCAAGCTATCATGAACTCTAAGTTCAACATGGGAAAGAAAATTAAAATTAAAAGAGAGTTACTACATTTCAGTAAATTTGCTGAAAGGTGTGATTGAATTGAGGAACTAATCTGATCTCAACATGCTCTGTATCCCGATGAGCGCAGTTGAGAGAGGGATCAGTCATGGAACTGTGGTGCTCATTGATTGACCTAGGCTGGTGGTTCTCCCTACTGGGACTGAGACACACTTTGTATACGTAGTATACCACCATTTTTCCATTTACCCGATTTCTATGTAACTTCTAAACATTTTGAAACCCCTCCCAATAATGTCACCTCATCCATCGACTTTATGGCAATAATAAAGGATATTTTAATTTTAACTGGTAGGAGGGAAGTAAGCAGGTATACTTAAACTGGAAACCGGGCCTGAACGCTTGCAACAGACGGAACTCCTTTAAGTTACTCAAAGGCTAGGCGGAGATGTTAAACCCTTAAATCTACCACCCATAATTATTTTTATCACTCTCTACTACAACTACAAATAATACTTCAACTACTACCACTTTCTTAATTTTCTCCTCTTCCTTTCTCTCACACTTCTACAGTATCTCCTCCTCCTCTTCCTCCTCCTCTTCCTTTCTCTCCTTTCCACCGACGTTGATGTCGAAGTTGTTGCATGTTCTGTTGTTCTGGTCTCTCCCTTCGTTGGTTTGTTGATGTTCCATGTTAATCAGACGATATGTCTGGCTATCGGGAACATAAAGCAATGAAACAGCACGTAGTGAGTAGAGTGAATAAATAAAGAAACACATAAAATATAAATACATATTCACACTATATACCATTATATATACAAACAATCATACATATATGTTACACACGCATAGAAGCATCGCACACCAGAAGCATCATAATGCATATGCAAATACATACACACGCACTCATAGACGCTCATAGGCACACACACCTGTGTGTACGTATATGTATATATATATATATATATATATATATATATATATATATATATTGATATATATGTATGTATATATATATATATATATATATATTGATATATGTGTGTGTGTGTGTGTGTGTGTGTGTGTGTGTGTGTGTGTGTGTGCGCGCGCAAAGTATCAAACGAGTGTGAAATGCTTAGCAGGAAAAAATACTCAATACCGTAGCAGTCAAGAATAAAAGTTTTCGTGAGTCGCTACTCGACGTTTCACGTTACTGATCCTCATATAACATACATATAAATCTATTCACATACGCACACACAGACTATACAAGAGTGAATAAATTACTTATACCTATATATAATAAACACCGAGAAGAAATATAGATTATACATTTATTGTTAAATTTCAGATTCAAATCCCTACATTTATAACGAGAGACGTGGCAAAAGGTTTGAAAAGATTTGAAGTATTTTTTTTCTTTCGGTGCACCAAAGTGACCGACTCGTTAAAACGTGGGTTAGAATGCTTCTGAGTTCAAATCTCTGTACCTTTATTCATTTAAAGGTTGATAGAAAAAAGTGTCAGTCCCATATTGAGGTCGATTCTCCCTCTGTGATGCACTCTTTCACTCTATCAGTTGCAGTTGACAGCTTCAAGGACATCGGAGAACGAGTCTGGCATGTCTACGTAAAACGTGATTTGTGCGTTGTGCAGCTTCCCGTGTCTCGGCTGCTGTTATCAGCCTTTCTGGGGGAGGGACGGTTGCTTCGTCCCTCTGGCCCTCTCAACAAGGATGTCTCTGTATATTCTTCTATAGAGGGTTTCTCGGAGGTCTCAAATTGAATCAGTGAACATTTTCTTGAGAAGAATGTATGTTATTTTATTTATTTGTGTAATCTATAAATGAGTGTGGGTGGTGTAAATTTAGGGGATGTTGTATAGTTTTTTTCTGTAATACTAGTATGAAGTTAAGTAATTTGTTTGTTGTTCGTGTTTATTGCTGTGTAGTGCATGACAGTTGTATAGTTTTTCTGGATTTCAGCTTGTTGTTGTTGCGGACGTGGGTTTGATTTTGTTTGGGCTGTTGTTGGCATTTTTAAGGTGTTGATGGTGGTGGCGTTGAAGTTCTGAGTTTTTTCTGTTTGTTTCCTTCACCCTATTTTGGGGGTCTTTCGTTTTTTTCTCTGGTTGTTTTCCACCCTTCATCCTTGTCACAGTCCATAGCCAATTGTGCGACTTCGGGGAGGGGTATGTCTTCCACTGGCATTGGTGTTGCAGTTTGTGGTATACGTGGGTGTTTTATTGTAGCAGTTGTTTTATGCTGGTATTGCTTTTTTTTTTTTGTTTTCTTTTGTTTTTTTTTTGTTTTTTTGGTTGCACCCAGCATGTGATCCGGCGTGGGAAGGAGAGAGGACCTCGACCCTGCTTTTGTGTGTTTCGGGCAGAAGGCTTTTAGGCGGATTTTATTTCCACAAATGTGGCAACTTGGCCTTCTACCCTCGACCGGTACGGACAGGTGGATGCCGTCATCGAGGTCTCTCACATCGGGGATGGCTTCTATACTTTCCTGGTGTGTTTGGATCAGCAAATCCATCCCCAATCCTATTCAGTTTCTTGCTTTATTTCTACCGTGTCCAGTATTGTAGTTGTTTCCTCGACGTCAGTAAGGACAGCCGCCAAAAGCAAAGAAATGGTTATTGAGAGTGACACTTGCGTTACTCTAACCCTTACGATTATTTGACCATAGTATGTTGTCACCATGGTCATCTCTTCGCTGTGGGTGGTGAGATGGAGTGTGTCCTGGCTTCTTGTGGGGTGTCAAAGAGAACATCCACAGTGTCATATTTTGTCCCCCGGGCTATTTATGTCTTATGTGCCCACACGCACTCATAGCATTTGGGATTTGGGAGTCACTTATCTGCTCCACCTTGCGCGATTTCGTACTAATTGTGGAGTACGAAACCGTACCAAGACGTCTGTTCTCCATGATGTCGGGTCGATGAGTGAGGCTGACCATGTGGCCACTTTTCTTTACTAATTGTTTTACCTCCTTCATTTCCTCTTGACTGTCGTGGACGCTTTCCACGATTTTAGCCGCCTTCGTAAAGAAAATAATCGCTTTTGAGACCTCGTCATCTTTGTTGCTGTTATTACTTCTGTTGTTGTTGTGGTGGTTGTTACTGTAGTCACTGTTGCTGCTATTCCTACTTATTTCTGTTACACATTTTCGTGTTGTTGTTGAGGTAGTGGCAGTGGTAGTGGTGGAGTTTGCAATATAGTTTTAGAGCGGTGTTTCATTCAGGTAACAAACTGTTTTAGCAGTGCCGTGTCGAATGTTTAAATAAACACAACCATAAGCAATAAAGACGGTGGTTCTGTTTAATGTATTGTGATTTTGTGTGTATGTGTGTAAGAAAGAAAAGGAAATTGTATGGAAAGACATAAATCATACGCGTACTTATTTCAGACACACACACACACAAATATATATATGTATATATATATATATATATATATATATATATATATATATATATATATATATATATATATATATATATATATATATATATACATACATATATATGTGTGTATATATATATATATATATACACACACACACATATATTTATATAATGGTGAAAGGCAAAGATGGTAAATGTTCAATATTCATTATATATATGTGAATTGGCAGTATCGGTAGAGGGTCGGACGCCATGCTTACCAGCATAGTTACGTCCCTTTACGATCTGAGTTCAAATCCCGCCGAGGTTGACTTTACCTTTCATCCTTACGGGGTCGATAAAACAAAGTACCAGTAATGCACTGGGTAATTGCTGGCCTTGTGCCTAAAG
>OZ024743.1:288574468-288586968 GCA_964016885.1 Eledone cirrhosa | reverse complement strand
TACTCAAACTAGGCTCATCTGGACTTAATACCACCATCATCATCATCCTCGTCATCATCATCCTCATCGTCATCGTCGTCACACACCGACCCCATCCAGACCCACGACTCTTCTGATGTCAAGCTGCCTCCGTTGCAAAATGGTACAGTCTATCATTCACATCATCTTATTTGATGGATGGTCAACAAAACTTGTCATCACACCATCAGTTAGCAACACCTCCAACCACGCTTTCCACACCAACACCGGCCCCACCATCAGCACCAGACACACCACCACCGCCACCAATATCAATGCTTTCAAGCCCAACTCTGCTAATACCGACATCATCAACGCTAGCAACAGCGCCACCATCACCAACACCACTAACATCAGTAACATCAACACCACTTTCACCAACAACATCAACATCAGTAACATCAACACAACCAACAAGAACAACATCAACAAAACCAACAACACCAATATGCCCAACACCACCAACATCAACTCTAGCATCACCAACATCACTAACATGAACAACTCCAACATCACTACCAACACCACTACAACCATTATCACAATCACTGCCACCACCATCAAAACCAACACCGCCAACATCATCAACAATATATTTATATATAACGAATTTTAATCTACAGGACTAGAACTGTTTCATTCGTATGAAATCATCATACTATATATATATATATATATGTGTGTGTGTGTGTGTCTGTGTGTGTGTGTGTGTGTGTGCGTGTGTGCCTAATGTTGACGTTTTTGTTATTATGTCCCGTAAGTCAGTGGCTCAACTATCAGTGATCGATAAAATATGGACTGGATTTGATAAAAATAATTACTGGGTGTCGATATAATCGACTAAATTGATTGAAAGAGGCACCCCAGGGTGACAAAATTTAGAGAGAAAGGGAGAAGGTGAGAGAGAGAGTGGGGAGAGAGAAACAGAGAGAGGGAGGGGGAATATGGAGGGGGAGAGGGAGAGGGTGATGTAAAAAGGGTGAATAAAATACTGAACAGATGGATAAACTGGAAAATAAGTTGTAATATAGAAAGGGTTATTTGTTTTGTTTAATTTTGTATTTTGGTTGTTGTTGTTGGTGGTGGTTGTGGTGGTGGTTGTGGTGGTGGTAGTGGTAGTGTTATTGTTGTTGTTGTTGAAGGGGGTGGTGGTGGGATGTTAGTGTTGATGGTGATGTTGTTTTTGTTGCTGGTGGTTGTGGTGGTAGTTGAAGTAGTGGTGTTATTGTTCTTGTTGGTGGTGGTGGTGGTTGTGGTGGTAGTGCTAGTGTTATTGTTGTTGTTGGTGGTGGTGATAGTCGGGTGTTATTGTTGATGTTGTTGTTGGTGGTGGTGATGGTGGTGGTTGTGGTGTTGGTGGTAGTGTTATTGTTGTTGTTGTTGGTGGTGGAAGTGGGATGTTATTGTTGATGTTGTTGTTGTTGGCGGTAGTGGTGGTGGTGTTATTGTTGATGTTGTTGTTGTTGGTGGTGGTGATGGTGGTAGTAATGGTGGTGGTGATGGTCTTCGTCGTGTGAGCTGCAAGTTGCAAGCTGGCAGAGTAGACAGAGAGATGAAGGTGTGAAATAATGTGTGTGTGGAGGTTTAATATAGGGTGACTGGGTAAGACAATGGATACAGATTGGCGATTGTGAAGGAGAGGCAGAAGCAGGGGCAGCAGATAAAAGAAAGTAGTGCCGTAGATATGGAGTTGGTGTGTCCAGTCTTCTTTCTCGCAGCTTCATATATTTTAACACCACATCAGGCAAGAGAAGTCGTTGTAATAATTTGCTTTTGTTTTAGCGTTCTGTCTTACCATCTTGAACGATCGCATCACAATTACTCTTTCCTTCAGAACCACCTTCCTCTCCCCATTTTTATTTCTTTTATTTCACACTTCACCTCTTTCTTACCCAAGTCATCCATTCATCTAATCTTCCAGTTATCCAGCTCATCTAATCTTTATTTATTTAATTTTTTTTTATGAGGAGATGTATCCCATAACTTTTATGCTTTCAACCCACCTCACCCAATTCATGCGCCATTTTATTTGTATATTTATTCATTTATTTCACACTTCCTCATTTTCTACATGAATCCATCCAACCATCAACGCGTCAATCCATCCGACCATCCGTTCATCAGCTCATCCACCCACCACGTTCATTTCAATTTATATTTTTTTACTTTTACAAATTTTGGTCAGAAGGTTCTATCCAAACCTCTATATATACACATACACACATTCTTTTATATATATATATATATATATTATAAATGTAAGCTATCGCCGTATTTAGACTAAAGAAATTAAAGAAATTATTTAGCCTGATAGTGGGGTCAAGAACCCTCGGAGTGATGTGTTGGTGTAAATGGTAGCACAGTGGTCTGGATAACCAAAGCTGTGGGTCCGACTCCCATGTACGTCAATACTCATCTTTTTACATTTCTCCGAGGGTTCTTAACCCCACTATCAGGCTAAATAATTTCTTTAATTTCTTAAGTCAAAATACGGCGATAGCTTACATTAATAATAATTTCAAACTCGCTCGCTGTTTCAAAAATATTCTTACTCATATATATATATATATATATATATATATATATATATATATATATATGAAGGTCTCGCATCCGAAAAGTTAAGACCCTCTTCCTAATATATATCCCTTCCATATACTGTACCAATTGTGTTGTTATTTCTGTTTACCTTTTACACACACACAAACACACACACATATATATATATATATATAAAAAGTGAGGTTTTTTTACAAAATGAAAAAAAAACGAGGTGTCCTACACGAGTGAAAGTATAAGGAAAAAAGTTGAAATGGAAAATGCAACTGGAGTCTTTTTTTTATATATATTTATTTGGTTCCTTTACCGGTTTCGCAGTTCTCAAAATTAGAATTGAGATGGAGGGTTTGTGGTTTTTCTCACATCTCTCTCTCTCTCTCTCTCTCTCTCTATATATATATATATATATATATATATATATATATATATATATATATATATATATATATACAGTGTGTGTGTGTGTGTGCGGTGGGTGGGGGTGCATGTGTATAAGCGTGAAAATATATCTATTTTAAAGAATCTTCACTAAATTTCGCACCGGAATCCAGATCCAACCCAAGATAATACAAAAGAAATTTTAACTGACAACCACCTCTGGGATAAACAGGAAAGTTTCCACAATGGAGATAGAGGAAGACTGAAAATATTAGTAGGGTTGGAGAAGTACAGATGAGGATGAGTCGTCTGAAATAGAACAGATTACTACAATAAAACATTGCGACATTTTTGTCATCTTTCTCCTTGTCACACATACACGCACACACATACACACTCACACACATATATATAGATATATACTTATATACATATATATATATTTATATATATATAAAGATATACATATATATTATATATAGAGAGAGTTATAAACTCAAAATAGTTTTTTACAATTAAATAGCTCAAAGAAAGGAATATTTCCGAGCCGTGTAATACAAATGAATATATGATAGGGATAAACACTGATACAAGTATACATGTGTTCACAAGTATACATGTGTTCGCATATATATATATATATATATATATATATATATATATATATATATATAATATATATATATATATATATATATATATATATATATATATATATATATATATATATATATATATATATATATATATATATATATATAAAAGGTTCAATTCTGAAGAATAAGATATTCAGAAAAACTGAATGCTCGACATTGAATTCGATAGAGGTTTGATCCCCGATCCCCATCCCCTCCTCCTCCTCCTCCTCCTCCTCATCATCATCATCATCATCATCATCACCATGATCGTCTTCGTCATCATCAGTAGCTTGCTATTAATATTTATTATGTAATATTTACCTTCAATTGAAGGTAAATATTACATAATTTTTTCTACTTTAGGCACAAGGCCAGCAATTACCCAGTGCAATAAAGTACCAGCAATGCACTGGGTAATTGCTGGCCTTGTGCCTAAAGTAGAAACAATTATGTAATATTTACCTTCAATTTATGCTAGAAGATCAATGCATTAATATTTTAAAAATTCTTTATGGATAGAAGAGTTGTAAAGTTGATATTACATAAAAAATATTCTGATCATTATTAAATAATGTATCAAGACACCCTTTACGTGCAGAAGTAGTGAGGCCTATTTTTGGTTAAAATCGCCATGGAAAATATTTGTTTTGTGGACTATAAATGACATGTGAGCGCATGATTATGTATGAGAAGGGTAGCGTGTGTGTTTGTCTGTGTGTATGAGTGTGTGTGTGTGTGTGTGTGTGCGCGCGTGTGTATTTGTGTGTGTATCTGTGTGTGTGAGGAAGACTATGTAACTGCTTTGTATAATTGCTTTTTTTCCTTTATGCGACGTACCTTAGGGAGTTCACTGTTCCCTAAACTCTAAATGGATAGTGTTAAAACAACCACAAGTTGTCATATCTCATATTAAAGCCCAACAACAGTAACGATGACAACCATGACAACAGCAACAATACCTGCCACCACTGCCCCGCTATCACCAGTAACATTATAAGCATCGACATCATCATCATCATCATCATCATCATCATCATCATCATCGATATCATTATCATCTTCATCATCATCAACAACATCATTATCATTATCATATTAATCACCAGAATCATCACTCTTACTCTCTTCTCATCATCATCACCATCCTCATCATCATCTCCATTATCAACAACAACAACAATATCAACTAGGAAGATAACATTAACATGAAGAAGATCATGAGTGAAACGTGGTACACAGGATATCTGACAGAAAGTGATAGGATGAGAGAAGAAAGCGGTTTATAAACCTGAGAGAGGGGGTGAGAGGGAAATAAAGAGATGATATTAAGGAATGGTGTGTATAAGAGTGAGTGAGCTAAAGGGAAGTGAAAAGAGAGGGAATATAGTGGAACAGAGAATAGGGTGGTCGTGTGTATGTGAGAGAGAGAGAGAGGTGCATAAAGACGGAGAGAAGAGAGAGTATGGGAGAGAGTAAGGGAGATAAATGCAAAGAGAGCGCCACAGAAGAGCAGAGAGAGTTAGAAATAGGGACGTTTGGTGAGATTGTGTGTGAGCGAGAGAGAGAGAGAGAGAGAGAGAGAGAGAGAGAGAGAGAGAGAGAGAGAGAGAGAGAGAGAGATGTGAATGTGCGACAGAAAGAAAAGAGATAAATGGCGGGAGGGTATCGTTGTATAGATTTTCATTGTATTTGTCTCGTCTGACATTAAACTGACGGACAACCTCACACCTTTAGCCAGATGCTCAAGATTTTTCATCTATGCTAAATCATCAGTTTCTTTCTTTTTATCTCTGATTGTCTCTAAGTCACTACTTCTTCTCTGTCCATCTGTTTATCCTGTTTGACTTTCTCTTTGTCTGTCCCTCTTGCTAGGAATGTCTCTTCCCCTCTTCTCTACTGCTGCCCTTTTTGGGGGCCATTCTTTATCTGTCTGTCCCTCTTCTCTCTCAGTCCATCTCTCCTCTCATTTCCTGTCTCTGCCTATTCTTTCTCCCCACATTCTGTGTTCCTGTCTCTCTTCTCTCTCGTCTGGGCTACCTCTCTTTCCTCTCATTTTTTCTCTCTCTCTTTTTTCCACTCTCTCTGTCGGTCGGTCATCTTCTCTACATCAAATCTCTCTCTCTCTCTCTCTCTCTCTCTCTCTCTCTCTCTCTCTCTCTCTCTCTCTCTCTCTCTCTCTCTCTCTCTCATTCTTTCTTTCTCCCTCTCCAATCTTCTCTCCTTTTTATCCAATAAATTTATTTTCGTTCGGTGCAGTGAGTTGGCAGTCTCTACATCGTAAGTCAAAATTACTTGACAATATTTGCCCCAGTTCAAATCCCACAAAGCTCAAATTTTCCTTTCATCAGTTGATAAAAGAAAGTACCTGTCCAGGCAGTGGATTGGCGGAAACGCACCAGCCTCGAACAGTCCTCTGCCATTTTTTGTTCAAATCCAGTTGTGACTTATTTGGGTGGTAGAATTAATTCATCAATCAGTTTAACAGCACAAGGTGGACCTTGGATAACTTAAGCGGATTCCACTCCGGTAAAATCATTCGAACTCCATGTTCGGCTACATTTTGAGGTCAAACATTTGAGTAAAGTCCATCTCATACACTGAAAGAAAGAAAAATACTCCATCGTCTTTATTCCCGCTTTTCTTCTCTCTACATTTCTCTCTCAATTCTCATCACATGCTAAAGACTCTCTTTCTTTCTCTCCATCTCTCTCTCCTTCTCTGACCGTTCTTTCGATTTTCTGATTTAACCCTAATTTTGTTATGCGTAATAGCACCAGGCTGTTTTCACAGCTCCATCCGTGTTGAGATTCATACAACTTTTTTTTTTAAGGTTGTAACCAGCAGAAACAAGGGGAAGTAATCGACAAGGCACTGTTTCTCGTTCTTTTGCGTCTTTCAAGACTATATATCACCTCACTTCTGCTCAGCTTAAAATAAGCTAGAATCCTATTTAAAAAGCCCTCAAATGTTTTTCATAAACATCTTGTTTATTATTCAATACATAAATACGTACATATATGTGTCTACCATTATAGAGGAGCACCAATACAAACTTTTTTAATTTAAGCCTCACCGCCTACTGCTCCGTATGCAAATGTGTTCCATTAATTCATACAGATATGCAAAATTCTATAGGATATTATTTGTAACCCTGTCAGATGGACTGTATCCGTAATTCGAAGTGCCAGGTTTTTTCACACACTGTGGTATCACCACCACTATTACTATTATTTCCCCGTGAACAGAATCCTCGGGCACTTACACGTCAATTTAATGGTTTCTTATATAGGCACAAGAACAGCAATTTTGGGGGAAGGGAAAGTCGATTAAATCGACCCCAGTGCCTGACTGGTACTTTATTTTATCGACCCCGTAAGGTTGAAAGTCAAAGTTAACCTCGGTGGGATTTGAACTCAGATCATAAAGGGCCGTAACTCTATGTTGCAAAGTATGGCGTCCGAAGCTCTACCGATACTGCCAATTAACCGCCCTTTACACGTCAATTTAATAAACGAGTTGTTCCCTTGATCAAGCAATGAGACCACTCATCGCTAAAACCGACGTAGGTCCATACAATGTGTGTGTGAGAGGGAGATAGGTGTGACAGGAAAGGAGAGATAGGGAAGACGTTTATGTATAAAAGATGTCTAATTTAATAAATCAATGAACATCTTTCATTCTATTTCCTTCATCCGCCCTCACATCTATTTACGACTCTTTCTCTCTATATTACTTCCTTTCTATCTCTCTTATACAAACATCAACACACACACATTCATATACATACATATACACAAATATAAACATGTGCACTCACACATGCATAAACCAATGACTTCACATTTAATAATTCACAATAATACCACATCAACTGGACTGTTAATGTTTTATAGACATGAATATATATATATATATATATACATTCATACATACACACACATATATATATATATATATATATCATATATATATATATATATATATATATATATATATATATATATATATATATATATACATATATATATGTATATATGTATATATATATGTATATATATATATATGTGTGTGTGTATGTATGTATATATGAATATATATGTATGTATATATATATATATATGTATATATATATCATATTTTTTGTATCACACGCTTAATTATCTCATAAGGTGCTCAGCTTTCTATTTTAACGATGAGATTAATAGCCTATTTCGATATAATAAAAATACGATAAAGTCCACTATTTTTTGCCTGTTGTTACCCCTAGCCCCACTACTTACAAATCTTATGTTGGTAGACTGGGAGGGGTAATGCTCCAGCCCCCTTACCTTACACCATCATCAAATTTCAGTATCTTCCGCTTTATTATGAAAGAGGAGGGCGGTAGGAACTGTTGTGGTTTTTTCGTTGATGATGGTGGTGGTGATAGGTGGGGAGGGCGGGGGTTTATTTGTAGTGATGCTGATGCTGGTAGTGATAGTGCTGATGGTAATATGGCGGGGGGGGGGGGCTACTAGTAGTGGATCAAGCTGAGAGAAATCTCAATTTTCCTATCTTTTAATATTCTTCTTCTTCTTCTTCTTCTTCTTCTTCTTCTTCTTCTTCTTCTTCTTCTTCTTCTTCTTCTTCTTCTTCTACATCATCATCTTGAAAGGAGAAAGACGGGTTTCTTCCAAATGGTGTCATGACATCGTTTCGTAGGATCCGAAACTTGAGACCAGAATTTCAGCAGTGTGTTAACAAAGTCTTATTCTTATAAATTTAATTTACGTAATTGTTTCGTTGTGCCTTGTTTGCCATCAAATGATATTTAATATTTTAAATAGAAATATATTGGACACTGGAACATACGTGGTGTCCATACAGGTACGTGTTATAAGAGCGCAGTAACGGTCAAATGGTTAACAAGAGCTCTTCACAACCATGAGGGCTCATGTTTGATTTCGCTGGGTAGTAATTATAGCACATGTTTAATCACATAGCCATTGGTTGATATTGTGAATGAAATTGAAAATGGAAAGGAAACAGTGTAGAAACCGTTGGATTTGCTGTACTTATAGTTCAAAAGGCCTAGTTTATCGCATTGGGACACCATGCTTTGCAGCATAGAGTTATGTCCCTTTGCGTTCTGAGTTCAAATACCGCCGAGGTTAGCTTTGACTTTCATCCTTACGGGGTCGATAAAATAAAGCAACTGTAATGCACTGGGGTCAATTTAATGGAATTTCCCCTCCCCAAAATTGCTGGTCTTGTGCCTATAGTAGACATCTTTATTACGATGATTCTGATTGATAATAAGCCCTTGTCCTTTTCGACGATGAGCAATCAAGCTTTCTATCAATCGAACGTCTAATTCATGAATTTACGTGCACGTGGTTGAGTATTCCACCGACATATGAATCATAAATATGATTCTATATTTGATTCATCGTAGCACATTCTGTGACAAAATAGAACATTTCAGTTACAAGTATAATTCATCTGACTAGCTTTTCCACAGTTCCTGTCTACTCAATTTCCCTCACAAGTCTCACGTCCACCCAAGGCAATGACAAAGACACTTGCCTCCGAATGCCGTGGAATCACATTCAGGTCATTCTGATTAGGAAACGAACATCTTAATTATAGTCAAGCTTGTGTCCTTCAGAGCTACTTATGCTATAACTCAAAGTAGTTAGCCCCCATATATTCAAATACAACGCCCACCCTCCCCATATATATATATATATATATATATATATATATATATATATATTGCTATGTATATTATATGTTTTGTATCTATATATGCATGTATAGTGTATCATTTTTTATTGTTCCTTTATTCAAAAGCATAAATATGGTTAATCACGCCATTTATCCTTGTGTTTTGTATCAGTTAAAATTATCAGTTGACAAAAAAGATATCAAGCTTATACCTAAAGGTTTCATATGACCTGAGATGGCTAAAACAAGACATTGATGTGTATGATATGTATGTCATTACTTAATCATTTGATTAATAATTGGAAGCTAATTTTGTCAAGCGTTAGGAGCTGTTAATTATCGTGTAGTTTAGTATAGCCGGCAAGTTCAGCTGGTTTGTTTGTTTAGGATTTCAATGGGGTGGCGAATGATATGAGCTTCTTTAAGGGTCAGGGATCAAAATAGTGTGATAAGGTTTTAAACACCGGTGCTCAATCTATAATTGTTTATGTGGTAATCATAATCGTTCTGCATCTTTTGATGTCTATATGTATTTGATAGTAGTGTATTGTGAAGGTAGGAGCACGAACATTTGCGTTGATGCAGGTTATGTTATATAATGTTCTGTGTCAGCCTTACAATGGGTTTTGGGTGTATGAAAACACACCAGTGTGTTTCACATCGTTTCTTTCTCGGCATTCCCGTATCAGCGTGTAAACGTCCATCCTTTGTCAATTTATATTTGGTACTTCTTGTACACAGTTAAATTGTAGATTAGCTTATATGAAAATTTACATTTTTTTTAACAGATGAATACCAGCTTTACGCTCTTTTTGTTCACTAGCTCTTGCAAAGGTTTCCAAACTATTTTAACGCAAAACCTTCATACGATATTCCCAACCTTGCGAAAGTCACGTATGTTTGACGAACAACTCCCTATACTTAACTTTTAATAAGGTGGTTAATAAAAAAAAAGAAAGTTGTTTCAGGGAGAATACTTATTCATTAAAAAGAGAAGATATTTTATATTACCTTTTATTAAAGATAACACCTTATCTTGCGGAACCATGATGTTCCTTGCCAACAAGTTTGGGAAACATTGATCTAATGCAATCTATGCTTGGTCGATGAGTTGAAGAGGGAGATGGGAGAGGGAGAGTGAAATAAAGGGAGATTATGGGATTTCTTTTCACAGCAGTAAATTTTACACCCGTGTTATATAGCATCATATAAAATCTAATCCATTTCGTTGTTCACCCGCGGTGATTACATATCTGTACTCAGATTACTGGCTGCGTGTCAGCATCTTGTAATATTCAGTGGTCCTGGTGAATATCGCTTCGTATGGGGAAGATAAACAACATATCTTATTTTTATGATGTTAACTGGCTAGGTCTATTTTGTGTGGTTACATAATAGGCACGTACTTACATTTTTGAAGGGTTGTGTAATCCCGAGTCTACTGCCACACTCTGTCTGAATCCATTGGAGGCTCTTATGCTCTGGAACCACTCTGGCGAGTGCTCTATTTTCTCTTAGTAGTTACCGCGACGTAAGCATCGAATTAACAGAGCTATGAGTTCTTAGGCGTCTAAAGACAGGAAAAAGGAAACTCCCTATAAATCACAGAATCCATTTTGAATAAATAGTACTAAATAACTCTACGAACCTTATTGAGTACATTTACGTCTTAATAGCAATTCACACAAAGATGATACAGCATTCTTTCTCTTCCTATATAAATATATATATATATACATACATGGTGAATCACACAAACAATTAAAAACCACACACATTCCCATGTCCCGTTTTTTTCTGTTTTTGTTTATTAATCTATCAAATAGTGTACTCTCCTGATGAAGGACAAAAGTCCGGTAACTTGAACCTTCTTCTCTCTTTCATCGAAAGCGGGAACCTAATAACACCAATTGCTTTTGTGTCTCAGTTTGTCATATATATGTATATATGTATGCATATATATATACATATATATATATGTATGTATGGGAGGGGAGTTACAGAAAAGGTCGGCAATAACAACGGGGAAGTGAGACATGAATATATATATATATATACATATATATATATATATATATATGTATATATACATACATATATATATATATATATATATATATATATATATATATATATATATATATATATATATATATATATTCATGTCTCACCTCCCCGTTGTTATTGCCGACCTTTTCTGTAACTCTTTCCCATGCCCCTCCCTTCCCTCCCTCTATTACCCACTCTATTTAATTTAAACTCTCTTTAGGTTCATTTATCTTTATTGCTACCCTCAGCATTCTTTTATATCTGCTCTTTACACTGCGGTGTGACATGACATGTAGTAGGCTCCAACTATGGTATATACAGAAAATGGGTGTGAGCAGCATATAAAGTGACTAGACGGGTGCACTTCGCGGCGTGTGCTCTTACTTCTATACATAAATAAATATATATATACACGCACGCACACGCACACACACAGAGACACACATATGTATATATATATATATATGTGTGTGTGTGTGTGTGTGTGTGTGTAAATGTGTAAATATGCATGTGTGTAAATATGCATGTATGTGTAAATATGCATGTGTATATTTTGCGTGTATGTATTGTGTGATTGCGAGTGTATGCGTTCATCTGCATCTGAATAGTTCGAAAAATAATTTATCCCTGTTCTGAGATAGTAGTGTAAGTAAGTACATTTACTGATCAATTTAAACACTTATAAATACATAAATATATATACGTACGTAAATCAATCCATTTGACCACCCTAACAACAACTACAATAATTCATTTTAATATTGCCATAAGAAGACCAACAATTTATGGGAAAGGGAAAGCTGATTATGTACTTAACTGGTAATTAATTTAAATGCAAGATTTACCTCAGCAGGATTTGAACTTAGAACGTAGGAAGTGGTAAACAGTATCGCAAAACAATCCTGACCCCAACTTCTTCGGAGATTTACAGAAACTATAAAAGATAAAGGAGTTGACTGAGGGCTCTTGGACAATAATTGTTTCTACCATTAGCAATTTGAAAGGAAGAGTAAAGTCAACCCAAATGCGTTACTGGTACTTTATTTCATCGACTGGTAATGATAGAAGGCAAAGCTACCCCCGATGGGATTTGAACGCTGAACGTAAAAGGCCGTAACTATTGTTGCCTGACGATATACGGACGCTGCCAAT
>OZ024743.1:288564468-288569468 GCA_964016885.1 Eledone cirrhosa | reverse complement strand
CTCTTGCACATCGCGCATTTAACTCGAGTTACGTTGCAATCTGGTTCAGTATTCAAACATCTGTACACACACACACACACACACACATATATATATATATATATATATATATATATATATATATATTTATATTATACAGATGTTTATATAGGTTTTCGACGTATCGGTCATAAGTCTTTCTTCAAGAAATAGAAAGTTTGGTGATAAAGAGAAAAGGTTGGAAATACGGATTTTGCGAAA
Source organism: Eledone cirrhosa (assembly GCA_964016885.1). Lineage (NCBI taxonomy): Eukaryota > Metazoa > Mollusca > Cephalopoda > Octopoda > Eledonidae > Eledone > Eledone cirrhosa. Next base: position 288,569,228 of record OZ024743.1, on the reverse strand, counting down.
CAAATACACATATACAGATAGGTATCCGCACAAAAAAGCGGGACATGGAGATAAATATTGATTATGGCATAAGGAAAGATAGATAGATTGATAGATAGATATGTATGTCAGAGATTTATCAGGTAGCACGCACAAAAAGGTGTTTCCACATCTCTTCATTTCCCATGATCTTTCCATCTTACACTTCAAAATCATAGATTTTCTCTCCCCTTTTTCTCTCTCTCTCTCTCACACACTCTCTCTGTTACCCCCTCTCTCTCTCTCTCTCTCTCACTTCCTCCCTCGTTATTTACTAAACATTTTTTTTCTACATCGAATTTGTTTTCTATGTTAATTAACATACCTCCGTTTCTTCTTCAATGTCTATTTGTTTTTTCAATTTCTGCTCACCCGAATGCCTGATTAATTCTGTCTGTTACCCATATTGCCAATCCACTATATATTGATGTGTCTACTAAATTGAGCACTCTAGTAAATATTTCCACGCCAACCCATTAATACGCTCCTGATGTATTCGTGAAATATTTAACACCCCCCCCCCCTCTCTCTCTCTCTCTCTCTCTATATATATATATATATATATATATATTAGTTCGTATGCATAATTTTGATATACATATATATATCAAAATTGTGCATACAAACTAATCGAAGAGGAGAGATAAGTGATTAGTTATGAGAATTATATGTAGTGAGGGGGACAGTGTGCTCAATGACTATTAGATGCAAGACAAGCGAACAACGAAAGCCAAAGTAATAATGTCAAGCAAAAAATTATACAAGCAGAGTTAATACAAGAATTAAATGTTAGAAAAAGCAATACCAATGAGGAGACAATATCAAACTTTTCTTTTTAATATCACTTACTATTATTGATTTTATTATCGATAATTATCATCTGTGTGTTCATAATACTGATATGGTTCCCGAAACAATTGTCAGCCATTAAATATATTTGTTCAGGAATTTGGTATTGTTTTCTCTAGAATTTAATTTTTGCATATTACACACACACAGACGCGCACACGCACACGCGCACACACACACACACACACACACACACACACACACACACACACACATACACACACATATATATATATATATATATATATATATATATATATATATAATTATAAGTACAATGTAAGGTCAAGTATGTGTATACCTATTCATATACACCTAACTATTGTAAGTATCTATTGGAAATATGATGAAATATATTGCCAATGAACATGTTTATTAAGTTTATGCAGATTAAAGCTACCTTGATTAGGTTTTCTTACTAGATAGATAAGGTGAAGGGTGAATATTATTGAGGGAATAACTGAGACAAGATTGACTAGGCTAAAAAGTTCATTTAGTAAGTGTGATAAGTCGCCAGGTTCTAGTTGAATTCTAGCTTTACTTATGTAGTAAGTGACTGATATTAAAATACTGTAGGCGGAGAATGGTCGCATCGTTAACAAGTCCCGTGGCATCTTCGGTATGTGTCATTTCTGACCCCCTTAGGATATTTGGTAGACAGAAATTGTTTGGAAGCCCGTTGGGTGTACGGTACCTGTAATTCAGAAGGCCATTCTTATAACACTGTATCACACTGTGTCACAGTATTTCCCTGCGATATTATATTTAAACACACGTGTCTGTGAAATACACGTTAATTTCACAACTTGGCTATTCCGTTGATCGAGCACTAATATATCAGGAATCAGAATAAAGTTATACAATATGATTAAGAAACAATTAAGTTTTTGACAAGAAAAGTTTGTTTGAAAGATCCACGTGACTATCCCTTTCTTTACACCTCGCTGCATGGCCGTAATAAGCGAGATCCAAAGAAAAGTAACAACTCTGAAATATATGTACGCACACCTCATACTCTGATACCAAGGTAGCTGTCTTAAGATTACAGCTTGAAATATTCACAGTGGGATTAAATGTATAATTATAAATAAACATATTGTGTAAGGGTCCCCATAACATTATAATATAGTAAAATTATATTTTACTAGAATTAGGGCTAAAAAATATCATCTTCATTTTATTAAACATGGCAATTTGTCCATCCCCCTTTCCAATCCTCGCAGAGCCCCTCTTGTGAGAAATACTGCTTGCTCTGCGGATATTAAGCGTGAAGTTTGATATTTAATGATAAAGTCATTGCGAAATAAAAATTGGCAAAGTCGTTAGAGCGTTGTATCAAATAACTCGGCAATTGTTTCGGCGCTTTGTTCTTTTGGTTCGTATCACTTGGAGGTCAACATTACCGCTCGAGGGCCAGAGGATGGCTTTTTTTTTCATTCTGTCATGTTTTCATTCTGTCATGTTTTCATTATGGCATGTTTTCATTATGGCATGTTTTAAAATGAACTTTTACTGTGTTTCTTCTCGTTTTATTGGTCATAACATTGTTTAACGTTCTGATGATTTTGAATATATATTTAGGTGGTCAAGTATGTGTCATATATAGACTGTGTACATATAAAAAAGATAAAGGGTCTCGGCGATGTGTGTTTCAAAATGGTCCATTCAGAGAACGGAAAGCCCGTTAAATTAACGTGTATGTGGCAGTAATTCACAGCGATACAATGAATGACAAATCAGACCTTTTGAATTAAAGGTTCATTCTATTCTACAAGTTTCAAAACAGTTTCTGTCTAGAGCTTCAGTTACAAGCTTTACGCAAAATATCACACAGTGGGATCGAACACAGAAGGCTATGGTTGAGAAGTGAATTTCTGGGTTGCTACATTCTTCATCAAATATTACATCGACCGCGTTATATCTCTCTCTCTATATATATATATATAGACGCAGATACATGAAGACAAAAAGTTAGAGAAATATATTGGGAAATAGGTAAATAATGTGACATACAGATAGAGACATGGAGAGAGTGTGAGAGTGGGAGAATGGAGGAAGAGCCAATGAAAAGACAAAAGATAGACAAATTAATGTATGAATGATTGGATAGAAAGTTTATTGCATTTACACATTCACAAAGACGCAAACAAACACAGGTACTCACAGATACACACTTGGCACTTCCATTAATAATTGCTGTGCGTCAATGTATATGATGACTTCATACTCCATTTCAGATGAACTAACGAATATACACACACACTTCATTCTCTTTCTATGTTTCTTTGTTTTCTGTCTCTCCTACTCTCCCTCTTTATCTCTCTCTCTCTCACACACACACACACACACACACATATATATATATAATGGAGAGGTAGATCTTAGACAGCTAAATAGGTAGATAGATAAATAGACAGATAAATAAATAAATAATTATATAAATAAATAGATAGATAGATAGAGAGGGGGAGAGAGAGAGAAAGAGAGAGAGAGAGAGAGTGAGAGAGAGAGAGAGAGAGAGAGAGAGAGAGAGAGAGAGAGAGAGAGAGAGAGAGAGAGATTATCAACTAAATAATATATAGCACCATATATCAAATCAACCCGTCAGCTAAACAGCAACAAATTCTGACAGACGTTAATGAAACACTCAACGGTTCTATTTATATTGTAAGTAAGAATATATATAGTCAATAAATGTTTTATAATTCATTTCACAACAGTAATTACGAATGTATATATATATGAGGTAATTTGGGCACAGCTAATTACTTCTGACTAAATAGGATGCAGAAATATTTCGTCAATGATTAGAAGAGCCCTAGTTATTGAGTTCTAGAAGAAAATATATTTGTTGCTATGGCTACTCATACCTCATTCTCTTTCTCTTTCCCTCTACCTCCCTCTTTCTCTCTCAATATATATATATAATGTATCAATTCATCTACCTATTGTTTACCCTGCCGTTTACTCTCTCTCTATGTATGTATATATATATATATATGTGTGTGTGTTTATCCCGGGTTCAATCGGGGGTAATCACAGTAAGGTACTCAATACATAGCAGAGTATAACTATTTAATATAGAAATGGCTTCTACAGGACTAGAACTGTTTCATTCGGTATGTATATATATATATATAAATTCATATATATATATATATATATATATATATATATATATATATATATATATATATATATATATATATATATATATATATATATATATATATATATATATATATATATACATATATATATATACATATATATATATATATATATATATATATATAGAAGTGGTAACACAACAGTTAGTTCACCATATCGATATGGTGAACTAACTGTTGTGTTACCACGTCTACCTAACTCATCCCATGCACCGAGTTCTCTACCACTACGGATATTACCTTCCAGTGTTCTACCTCTCTCTCTCTATATATATATATATAAATCCATACATGAATGAAAGACAAAGTTGACATATATTATATTTATATATATATATATATATATATGTGTGTGGGTGGGGGGGGGGGTCTGTGTGTGTGTGTGTATGTGTATGTACACATAGATATATACATAATTATATAAGGATTTTCCTATAGCAATATAAATGTTCGACAATATTTATAACATTATAACTGATCTTACCCTCAGCATTCTCTCCTCAGATGCAGAAAAGTAGGTCTAAGAGCCGAACTCGCTATCTTCAAATTAGTGTTCCGGCCAACCTTTACCTATCGTCAAGAATCTTACGTAATGACCGAAAGAATACGATCTCGAATACATGCGGCCGAAATAGGGTTGAAGTATATTTGGAGTAACGTTTCTCGACAGAGTGCGTAACTCAGAGATAAGTGACTCGCTCCAGCTAGAGCCACTACTTCTCT
>OZ024743.1:288539468-288541968 GCA_964016885.1 Eledone cirrhosa | reverse complement strand
TATATATATTTATAATTATATATATATATATATTTATAATTATATATATATATATATATATACATATATATATATATATATATACATATATATATACATATATATATATATATACATACATATATATATATATACATATATATATATATATGTATGTATGTATATATATATATATATATATATATATATATATATATATATATATATATATACATACATACATACATACATACATACATATATTTATTTTAAAAAAAAAATATATATATATATGAATGTTTATATATATATATATATATATATAATTTTTTATTCCCCTATTATCTCCTGGTACCCTACTTCAACCGTTGCCTTGTTACGTTCCTCTACCCAGAATCCACCACCCATCACTGAGACCACCAACCGCTGAGAAACAATCCTGATGCACCTAGCATCATTCCCGAAAGTCGCAGCTATCACCCCACCATACCATCATCATTACCACCATCTAGATTGTTAGAAACGGCTGAGCGCTGAACTAAATGACTTAAAATATTTACTTTTCTTTGTCTACATTATTTGTGTTCTTGTAAGGTTGAATAAAATATATATTCCATTATATTTCGTCATTTTTTACATAAATATTTAGTTAAAAAGTGAAAGGCATTCTCGATTTAGAACCGAGTAGACTCTGCTAATGTCACTTAAGGCTGAAGCGGTGCTGTTAAACAGGGCAACGGATTATGCTTAGGAACCCAAACCCAGAAGAATTATAGTAAATTGTGACCTCCCACCAGTTTTCTTTGTCTAGGGAACTTACCGCTACAATACCCAGTATTTCTAACGTAGTGTATGCTTAAAATATATTTGGCTGGTAACTTTAATATGTTGTGTGACCATGTAAAATCCAGCGTTTTTGATTTGTCCAATATCTGATGTTCATTTATGACAAGCCCCCATTTTTTTGGACGGCTCATGCTTATCTGAGAAGTACCTGTAGAATCAGAAAATACTTGAGCCCTAATTAGTAGTTAACACTCTGTAGCCACCAAGAGGCATATTGTTTACAATGTTAGGACAGATGTTCCTATCATTAAAACACCTAAGAAACCTTATATAACATACAAACACACATGAGGCCGGCTAACCCTACATAGATGTAAGCTATAACAACAACAACAGCAAACTATGAGACAAAGTTACAGTTATACAACGAAATGATCGAGATCAAATCTAGAAAATGTCCTTTCGGCTCATTGCAATAATCTAAATTACCTTTCATTATTGAACTGATGAACAAAGAAACTAACTAACTAAAATCCCTTTCGTTGCCTAAATATATATGCCTATATGGTGCGTTTCCTTAATTTCTTATTCTGCTAAACTGCAGCTGCCATTAAAATCAACTATACATGTCAACATGTAGTAGCATATAATAATGCACGTAGGATTGCTGCTGCTGCAGCAACTATTACTACTACTACTACTACTACTACTACTACTACTACTACTACTACTACTACTACTACTACTACTACTACTACTACTACTACTACTACTACAATAATAATGATAGTAACCTCAATAATAGTACTACTTCAATAATAGTACTACTACGAATTATAATAATTATGTATGTATTCTCTCTTGCACTAACACAAACTTTTTACTTATTCGTTTAGTCACTCATATCCCCCCTCTTTTTCTTAACCCTCTGTTTTCTCTCCCCACTGTTTGCTCCTTTTCTACTCCCATCTCTCTCATATTCCCTTATTCTATCTACATGTACATGTCTACCCATCCATTCATCCATCTAGCTATATATCTACCTATGGATATATGTATCTACCGAGCCTATTTCGCCGTTTACTTTTTCGCATATGCATATCTCTCTCTCTATATATATATATATCGCCAGCCATTTATGTGTTGAGGTATCTACTTATATAAACATCCACCTATCTATCTATCTATCATTCTTTCTATGTACCTATACACACACACACAGACACACAGACACCAACACACACACACACACACACACACACACACACACACATATATATATATATATATATATATATATATGTGTGTGTGTATGTATGTATTTATGTATGTATGAATCCGCCTGCATATCTATTTATCAAATTAACTGTTTTCTCTCACACTTCAACATATCTTTTTTCTTTCCATTTTTATTTTACTCAATTCTTTTTTTTCTATCCCACTGATTCTTTCTTTCACTATTCCTCATGTGTCGTAATAGATGCGATTACTAAAATGAGATTATACATACGTATTTATACACCTACTTAAATATGCACACCCAGATTTCTACATACTGTCATAATATAAATCCAACTCTCTGACATCCGTTCTTTCTCTCACACTTCAATGCTTTCCCACTCTCTTTTTTTTTTCACTATTTCTATACCCTTAATATTAAAAATATTAAGATTATTTTTAGAAACTGAGATGTACGATAGAGTTATATCTGTATATATACTCAGTGTGTAACCGA
>OZ024743.1:288531968-288534468 GCA_964016885.1 Eledone cirrhosa | reverse complement strand
GTGTGTGTATATTTTAATCTATATGTCTATGTGTATATGTGTGCATTCGTATGTTTGTGTCTTCGTGCACGTGTATGTGTTTGAAACACGAAGCCAGACAGCAGACAGCAACACATACACACACACACAGACAGACAGTAGACAAACATACACACACATACAGACAACAGACAAGCATACACGCATAGAGAGTAGAAAACAACACATACACGCAGACACACAGAGCAGACAAAGCTACACACACAGAGTGCAGAAAAACACACGCGCACATACACACAAACACAAATACAGAGCAGACAAATATACACACAGAGACAGCAGTTAAATATACACAGACATTATATTTTTACCATTTGTTTTTTCATATTTTCTGTACGAAAAACACTTATTCCACACAAACATACGATGTTTTAGCCTGAGCTAACACACCTAGGATTCCCACCAATCCATCTATGACCAACTCATCAATTTTATTCCTCTTGTTGTTGTAGTTTGTTCAAACATATTCTGTAATTATTTTATTCTCTTACTGTTTTCAGTCATTAGACGGCTGCCATTCTGGAGCATTGCCTTCTCGGACTTTAGTCGATTATATTGAACTTACTAATAAGAAACACACTAGAGTACTTGAGAAAGTTCAAATACTCACTCGGCTTGTACCAAATAACTATTGGGTTCGATTACATTTTTTTTTCAAGTCTGGTGCTGTCGAACCGGGACACAAACAAGCAGTAGATACAAACACACAAACATGTATGAAGGGCTTCGTCACAGATTCTGCCTACTAATTTTCACTCACAGAGCTGTGATAAAAGAAACCTGTCCATATTTGGCCTTCATTTCTCTCCTTTTGGACACTGACGGCCATCTATAGAATAAGAATCTTCCTCCTGGAGAGGTGTGAAGAGAGAGAGGCAGAGAGCACACGAGCAAGTGGGATCTAGCTGTCGAAATGGCCGGAGCTCAGCCGTCTGGTTCCTGACTCTTTTCATATATATATATATATATAAAGAAAGAGAAAGAAAGAGAGAGAGAGAGAGCGAGATGATGAAGTAAAGGATAAAATGCAAAGTGGACCTTGGTGGGATTTAAATTCAGACAATGTAGGATGCAGGAATGAATACCACAATGTACTATATTGCGAGAATCGTTAGAACTTTGGGCAACATGCTTAGCGGCATTTTCGTTGTAACTTTAAATACCTTCTAAAATAAAGTACTCTGTTTTTCAGCCTTCCAGCGTCAATAAAATATAGTACCAGTCACGTACCGCCTTTATTTAATCGACTTTTCACTGTCTGAAACTTGAAATCACCCAGTCCAAGAGACTCAGCCAACTCCTTCGTATATTAAAAAATTTATAGACAAATTAATTTAGAGCTATCTTGTCATATCCCTTGCACTCTGTCTTGAAACCCTATTATTCATTCTATTTATTTATTTATTTACCTTTCAACTAGATATGATCGACAAAATTAGGACCGAGTCAAATACTGGTTCGGTATAAGCGACTGTCCTCACAATATGTGACCTTGTTATATATGTGTTAAAGTAAAAAGCGTTCACTTACGTAACATAATGTAACAGTTGATGTATCATATCAAACATACGTTAGGGCCAGAACAAATGACTGGCGTCTGACCCTCTACGATTTAAGTTCATATTCAGCCGAGGTCAAATTTCTCTTTCATCGTATCGGGTTTGATAAAATAAAATACCTGTTCAGGACGGCGTATTAGCAGAATTGTTAGATCATCAGGTTAAATACACTGCCGCATTTGTTTATTAATATATTTTTTTGTTTGTTCTCAGTTCAAATCTTGTTATGGCTTACTTGACTTGTGTAACACTACCAACTGTTTGTAGAGTGCTTTTAGTGGAGCTGTTCTATTGCAAAAAATTTACGCCGAGGCTTGGGATTGACGATACTTTCTCCCTCCCTCGTTACCAGCAGACTCAAAGACCCTGAACAAGAAATAGGCCTACAAATGGTTTTATTCACAAGCAAAATGTCATTAAGTTGTTAAAAACGACAGAGTACTTGAGAAAATGCTTTAGATTTATATTTAAGTGCCATTACATTCTGAGTTCAAATACCGACAGAGTCAACGTGCCCCACCCTATCGTCATTTCAGCGTCATTAAAAATGTACCAAACATTTGCTAGGTTCGATTTCATAAACAACAAACCCTGCTTAACTTTATTTTCTTTCCTGCAAAATTTCATTTTATATAAGTGGTGTGAAGACCCTTAAAGACGGAAAAAGTGTTGACATTGGCCACTACAGGGTTTCAACCGCCTAATCGGTATCTGGGAGTTATGAGGTTAGGTTTCTTGTAGCGGCCGAGGTCAACTTATTTTTCTTACTCTAAGGGTCTTCATTCTATTTTATAAGCTATTTTATAGCATCTCTGCGCATGAGCACACCACTATTTACATTAACGTTGTCCCCTCTCCTCAGCGCTTTATAAGAAAATCCGAGAGATCGGCTACATATATTT
>OZ024743.1:288494468-288524468 GCA_964016885.1 Eledone cirrhosa | reverse complement strand
AAAAAAGTAACAACAAAAACAAAAAAGCAACAACTAAAATTTAGTTACGCCCTAATCGCTATATACTACAATGCTTTTAACATCTATGTCATGTGTGAGTTTTTTTCTATATTATAAACCCATTTATAGTATATGTTACAGGACCCAACTAACCTAATCCGGCGCTGACAACATGAAATTAAAGAAAGACTAAACGTAAACACAGGAACTTAGAAACCCAATGTGTTGTTGGTAGGGTTTGGTTGGACATCAATCGAACCTCTGAAACGATCGTAAAATGTACTAATTAACTACATATATCTGACTTCTGCCTTGTTTACATTATCTTTACACAAACATGGCGGTGGATTGGCAGTATCGGTAGAGAGTCAGACGCCATGCTTTGCAGCAAAGAGTTACGGCCCTTTACGATATGAGTTCAAATCCCGCCGAGGTTAACTTTGCCTTTCATCCTTACGGGGTCGATAAAATAAAGTACCAGTAATACACTGTGATAATTGCTGGCCTTGTGCTAAAAGTAGAAACAATTATCTATACACAAACACAAACACAGACACACACACTCGCGCGAATACATATATATATAATTCCCAGTATTCTGATCATTTGATCAGGGACACACACTGTCTCGAGTGACGCAATTTCGAGTGATCAGCGACCTTTAGACACACCTGATCAATGAAACAATTGTTATTGCTGTAAATAAAGCCCTCTTTGTACAGATGACCATCTTACTATTCAATCTTTCACTATATATGTATATACATATAACAATGTTATTAATAAATGGAAACTATATTTATAAAACCATATTTATTCTATTATATATATTTCAAGGATACCAAAACTTTGGTACGCTCTCATCAGATAAAATAGAAAGTTTGTTTTATAAATATAGTTTCCATTTATTTAATATCATTGATATTATACTCCAGAAAACTTGTCGAGTGCTTCGAATCAGTTATAAATATATATATTTGTTGAATTACCAACAAATTAAATATCCCTTTTGCTCATATATATATATATATATATATATATATATATATATATATATATATATATATATAACAACAAAGTGTAGTAAGAAACCAGGTGGACCATAACGCACCAGAGTACTCAATACTGTGTGTGTGTGTGTGTGTGTGTGTGTGTGTGTGTGTGTGTGTGTGTGTGTGTGTGCATGTGTGTGTGAAGAAATAGAAAAATGGAGGAGATCGGGCAGTGGCAGAAGGGAAGAAGAGTTTCTTAGAGAAAACAGGTCTATTCGAGTCGCCATCATATATATAGGGTATAGATAAATAGATAGATAGGGGGTAGAGAGGAGACATGGATTGAGAGAGTGATTGAGAGAAAGACAGATGTACAGACAGACAGACAGATAGATAGATAGATAGATAGATAGATAGATAGATAGATAGATAGATAGATAGATAGATAGAGTGGTTGATAGTTAAGCAGACAGGTAAATAGAAAGAAAGAATGATGACAAAATACGTAGGGATGCCTAATTTTAAATAAAGAAAACATTTGTGTGTAATATCGTCTATCTCTGCGTATGTGTGTAAATATACATACATACAGACATATATATATATATATGTGTGTGTGTGTGTGTGTGTGTGTGTGTGTATGTATGTGCATGCACACACACACATATATACATACACACAAAAACGCACTGGCTAAATAACATAAAAACAACCAGTCTTCCTTTCTCCTGTTTTCTATGAGCCCCACTACACCCTGTCATCTAGATCACACAACCTCTTTAAATCATTCAGGAAGAGCATCCACCACCATCACCACCATCACCACTAATATCACCTAACATTACCCACACACTACCACAACCACCGTCACCGCCTGGCTCCCTACCACCACCACCATCACCGTCTCCACATATACCATCACGAGCAGAGCCACACCCGCCGCTACCACCACCACAACCCAAACCACTACCACATCCATCGGCTCTCCCACGTCAATATATCAAATGTAAGTGCTACACTTGAGTGCCACTAATTTGATCCCACCTACCAGTGCCTCCTCCGCCCAATTTGTTATTTCTCCTCCTCCTATTCCTCCTTTTCCCTTCCCTATCCTTAGCTCTCTCACTCTCTCCACCTCTTCCTTACTCCTCACTCTCTACTACTCCCTACGCATCTTATTCTACACATTCATACAATTAACACAATGGTATATTTGCTAAACATCCCTTGGTTTACATACATACAACATGCAAGTATACAGTTACGCATACACATGCATACAGTTACACATACACAGATACATGCATACAGTTACACATACACAGACACATGTACAAGTTTATTACACATATATTGTATGCTTAGGTATCCCTTAAATGTTAAGTACACTATACATACACATACATATATATATATTACTATATATATATAGTAATAATAATAAATGTGAAAACTAAAATCCAAAGAGGGCTCGATAAGGATAAATATATAACAGAAGATCCCGTTAAGGTGAAAGCAGCGATTCTTTGCTTAAACTTTAATCTGTTATTTTAATTAATAAATATATATATATATTACAAATATTATTATTTCTGGCAATATTATTACAACAATATGACCCTCCCCAAGTATATATATATATATATACTTGGGGAGGGTCATATTGTTGTAATAATATTGCCAGAAATAATAATATTTGTTTCGACACAGGATTTCATATCAAAAACCTTGCAAAACAAATATATATGTATATGTATATATATTTATGATGATTTCTCACGAATGAAACAGATCTAGTCCTGTAGAAGTTTTTCTATATTAAACATTTATACTCTACACTGTGGTTACCCCCGATTGAACCCGGGATAACTTATATATATATATATGTAAAAGTTCTATTTAAATCGGGAGCTTCCAACAGTAATGATTGCATTATTTAAGGGTATGTCAATATTTATTTATAAAACTGTTCTATATTATATTTTATCTGATGAAAGCACACCATTATTTAACTTGGTGTTCTTGAAATATGTATAATGAAATAAATATGGTTTTATAAATATAGTTTCCATTTGTTAATATCGTATATATATATATATATATATATATATATATATATATATATATATATATATATATATGCCGAAACCACCCGAGCTCTCGATCGAATCTTTCTCTCATTACGTCCCACCATTAATCGAGTACTATTCTGATTTGTGATCTACCCTGTATAATATATATTCATATGATGAATATATAAGTATATACATATATATATATATATGTGTGTGCGTGTGTGTATGTGTGTCTGACTGTTCATTTAATCTATTAATTTCCTATTTTTATACCATCACCACACTCTCGCCCTATTGGAGTAATGTGTCAAAGAAAATTCAACGATCATATCGACATTAGAGTTATTATTTATTTTATCGAGTATCGCTAGAGGGTCGGACGCCATGCTTTGCAGCAAAGACTTACGGCCCTTTATGGTCTGAGTTCAAATCCCGCTGAGGTTAACTTTGCCTTTCATCCTTACAGGGTCGATAAAATAAAGTACCAGTAATGCACTGGATGTTTGCTGGCCTTGTGCCAAAAGTAGAAACAATTATTTATTTTATCGAGTTATTATTTATTTTGCAGCAAAGAGTTACGGCCCTGTATGGTCTGAGTTCAAATCCCGCCGAGGTTAACTTTGCCTTTCTGCCTTTCATCCTTATGGGGTCAATATAATAAAGTACCAGTAATACACTGGGATAATTTCTGGCCTTGTGCCAAAAGTAGAAACAATTTTTTTATTTTATCGACCTCTCTTTGTCGAATCAGTAAACGTACGACCAGGCAAAGACAGACACACACTCACATGACTCCAGTTGCATTTTCTTTCCTTATATATATATCGACAGTTGATTGACTTTCGTCAAATCGGACCGAGGAAACAATGTTTCCGTTGGTCTTTCCAATTGCTAATACTATCTATCTGTCGCAACTCCAGGTAGAAGGAGCCACGTGAAATAAAGTGTCTTGCTCGCCCGGTCAGGGAATCGAACTCAAAACCTCACGATTGCGAATCCAATTCTCTAACAACTATATATATATATATATATATATATATATATATATATATATATATATAAAGAGAGAGAGAGAGAGAGAGAGAGAGAGAGAGAGAGAGAAGGATAGCTATCTATCTAGCTAGATAGATTGATATACATATGTATACATTTATGTATTTCTATATGTAATTTACATATTGTAGATTTCAACGTATTAGATTTACCTTAAACTCTTATATTTCTCTCCCATGTAATCAGTACTTGTATTACCTAAGTAACTTATTAATTACTTTATAATTATTAGATACATTTACTTTTATGTGTAAACATATGTATGCCTAATTCGAAAATACGCGAATGCCTGATTATATTATCCAGCTGTAACTTTCAGCATGTCTACCACCGTAACGAAGGCTATCGGATTCGATTCCCTCTGACGTATTGGGTTGCCATTTTTAGCTTTCAAATTTGGAATAGAATTGACTTCCGTTGGTTTGGAGAGTGAATCTTCCAGTGGATCAGCCTACTCATGAAATTAAATTGCACGTGGTTGAATATATCACGGACACGTATGCTCTTTACAATAATCCTCAGGGAGATTCCGTGTTACATAGTGTTTTAGATGGTTGATATTTTCTATTACATACGATGACATTTCAAACAGCTTCTATCTGCACAATTTCATTCACATGGCATAGGTCGAATCTAAGAACGATTAAATGATACTTGCCCAACATGCCACGCTGTAGGATCGATATCCATACTTTATGATAGCAAACAAAGTCCTTAACACATCGGCCATACTGCGTCTATTCTTTCAAATATATAGAAAGAAGGAAAATAGAATAATAGATCCGTTTTGATGATAAATATTTATGTATTTCAATCGATGGCCCACCTACATATTGAATTATTGTCCCAATAGGTAATAATTCCGAACACATCTTCACTGAAACTTTAGGTAGAATCAGCAGTTTTAGAAAAACCGTACCTTTGATTTGCATGTACAAACCGCCCGATAGGCTTCAAACAAAATATCTGCCTCTCAATACAATGTGACATAAATGACTGACTATTTTGCAGGCACTTGTAACCCAAACCGAGCTCTGGATTATGACCTATACGATTTTTGTTCTGGTTCTCGCTTTTCTGGGTTCAAATTCCACTGAAGTCAACTTTGTCGTTCTTCCCATTAGCGGTCGATAAATGCAGAACCAGTCAAACCGCGGGTTTGAGTCCAGTGCGTGTCATCCGGGCAAACGACATATACCATAGCCTCGAGTCGATGCGAGCCATGTGAGTGAAATTGAATAGACGGAGACTGTTTGGAAGCCTGATTGATGGACTCTACTAAGCTACATACAGACAGACATACAGACACACACAATTATATATATATATATATATATATATATATATATATATATATATATATATATATATATATATATTCACGTATTTGTGTATGTTATCGTTGACTTAAGCAGATTAAAGGAAAACCAATATGTTTTCTTTTCATTTACATCCAAAATTTTAAATAGGCAATAAAATTATACGTAAACCCACCACAGGATTTACTTTGAAATATTTCTTGGTACAATATATATAAAGAGAGAGGGGGTGAGAGAGAAAGAAATGGAGAGAGAGAGAGAGAGAGAGAGAGAGAGAGAGAGAGAGAGAGAGAGAGAGAGAGAGAGAGAGAGAGAGGGGGGGGGGCAGAGAGAGAGATGAGACAGAGAGAAAGATTGGTAATCAAGTAAAGAAATATACAAACAGATAAGTGGATCGTAGATAGATGGATAGATATGTGAAGTGTTGAATGAAATATGTAAGAAAGCGTCTGGGAATGCAGCCGAGACATTTCTATTGCAGGTGTTTATACTAACGAAAAATTAAACATTATTTACTGAGAATTCGATGTAAATATTGTAGAAATAACTGTTACATAACTACTACTACTAAAACTACTACCACTACTACTACTACTACTACTACTACTACTACTAATAATAATAATAATAATAATAATAATAATAATAATAATGATTTCTTTATTAACCACAAGGGTTTACATAAAGTAGACATTAAGGACAGTGCAGGACAATGCAGGACGGTACAAATGGGCATTTCTGCGTGTAAAAAAAACAAAAATAGAGGATGTAACAAAAATAACAATGAAAATAACAATGAAAAATTCCCCAATAGGGGGGAGACTTCGGAGGGACATTTGTGGAGAAAGCCCAGTAAAAAGCCACAATGACCCTGACCACCAAGGCAAGTGCCCTCTCCCAGTTTTCCACCTTTAGTTTACAGATATATACTCAGAGTCGGCCCATTCACTCGGGCCATTCTTGCTTCTCTCACCCATCTTTCAACAAAATGCTGGGAAGAGAGCACTTCCTTCTCTACTCTGATTTTCCTTTTCAAATGAAATTTGAAAAAGTCAATCAGAGCATCACCGAAGAGGTAAGTGCTCGTCTTCAGCCCTTTCAAACGTGTCCACCATACTATCTCTTTCGCCATGGCCACCAGACAGATAAAAACTGCCTGCCCTTCCCGGCTAAAGGAGGAGGGCGGGGCAATCCTCACGATAGACTCAGATGATAGCTGGATCCGTCCTAAACGCGACAGCAGGTGTTCGACATAAACCCACAAGTCAGCAATTTTCGGACACTGGACGAGTGCGTGCAGGACGGTTTCGTCGCCCTGCGCGCATCTCGGACATGCCCGGCTGACGGCACCTCCATGCCTGTAGAGTTTATCCCGAACTGGCAAGGCTCCTCGGTAGCACTGCCAGGCCAGAGATTTCTGGAAGTTGTCCATAGGCCCTGGCCCGAAGGTTCTTCCGAAGAGATTGGCTAGTTGATTTTCGTCGACGCCTAGAGTTTCCCCAAGTACGTCGTCGCTCTTCCCCTCCACTAATCCTCTATAGAACGCCGAGGTGGAGTTTCCACCGATCACATTGCCCGATTGGTCGAGGGCTGTGAGCGCCTGAAGACATTCCAGTCTCCAGGCGCTCCCTCTCGGTCTTCGCTTGACCCAGGACTGCAGCTCCGTCAAGGAAACGAGCTGGGGAAAAACGCGTCTAGCAAACGGCGACCACACCTGATCACCGTCGAGGAAGAGGTGGAGATGTCGTAGCCTGAGCGCGTGCCTGCGCATCATCAGCCACGGCATGCCCAGCCCTCCACGTAGCGGGTGTTGACAACAGATGGACCGCCTGACCATCGGAGCACGTCCCTTCCACAAAAAGCGAAAGAGCAAACGCTCCAGCGCAGTCAGGCGAGGCTTAGGACAAGGTACGACGGTTAGGCGGTAGCAGATGACAGACGCGATGTACGCGTTAGCCACCTCCGCTCGACCTTTCAGGGATAGCTTCCTCTCCGCCCATTTCTGGGTGAGAGAAGCCACCCTGCTCGTCACCTCGTCCCAGTTTTTGTCCGTCTGGAGGTCCGGACCGAACCAGACCCCTAGCAATTTAACCGGTCCGTCCGTCCAGCGCCCGACGACGCTGTTGGACGGCATGGACCTGCCTCTCCAGGTGCCGAGCTGCAGGCCCACTGACTTTTCCTGGTTGATCATTGCTCCTGTCACCGCTTCGTATTCTCTTAGTGTAGTGCCGATCGCCTCGATGTGTTTGGCGTTCGACACCACTACGGTGACATCGTCCGCATATGCTGACACGGATCTTCCGCATCCTAGTTCGCGCGGGACTCCCCTCAACGTCTCCAGTTTGTGCAGTAATGGCTCGAGAGTCAATACGTACAAGAGGGACGAGAGGGGACATCCTTGGCGGACCGAGCGCATGATGTTGAACGGTTCCGACAGGTGACCGTTCACTCTCACCACAGAGCAGATGTCGCTGTGCATGGCAGCGATCCAGCCTCTGAAGACGGGCCCAAAGCCAGCCGCCCTCAGGACTGCCGCTAGGTAACGATGGTCGACCCTATCGAAAGCTTTCGACTGATCTAAATTGATCAAGGACCCACCCGTGCCAGGTTCCCTAGCTACCCTCTCTACGATGTATCGCATGAGGTGGAGGTTGTCGTGGATGGATCTGTCGGGAATGGCGCATGTCTGCGCCTCTCCCACCAGACCACCAACGACAAGCGCCAACCTCTTTGCTAGCACCTTGGCCAAAATCTTAAACTCTGTGTTTAGCAGAGTTATGGGCCGGAAATTGTCTATGTTATCCCCCTTGTTCGGATCCTTTCTCAGCAGTGCCACCGCTCCTCGGCTCACAGAACTGGGAATTCTCCCGTTCTGTTGCCAGTTGCAGTAGACGTCCGCCAAGAGGCCTCCGAACAAGTCTGGCATCTGTACGTAAAGTTCATAGGGCAGACCATCCAAACCAGGCGATTTACCCCTTGTGCAGCCAGTAATTGCCTCCCTTACTTCAGCGGCTGTTATCGGCTTTTCGCAACACTTCGCCTCAGTGGCCGAGAGCCGCGGCAGTCCGTCGAGGTAGACACTAAAGTCCATCCCTCTACCCGGCCCCCCGCTGCCCCCGAACAGCTGAGCGAAGTGTCGCTGAAAAGCTTCACACATTTGCCCGGGATCGAGTAGCATGCGCCCGTCGTGGTCCACCAAAGACCGGATCGTGGCTTTGTTGCCACGACGCGCCTCCGCCACTCGGGCCCATTGAACGGCTTTCGTCCCCTCGTGTCTGAGAGCACGCACCCTAGCTCTGACAACGCAGCCTTCGTGCTTTGCATTGAAGAATTGGTCAAGGGCCAATTTCGCCGCAAGCACGTCGGTCGCAATGCCTTTGCTAAGCGCCTCGTCTAATTTTCTAACTAGTTCTCCCTCTGCTCTATTTTTCTCTATTGCTAAAGCCTTACTAAACCTAATCGATTCTATTCTAATCGCTCTTTTCAGAGCAAACCACCACTTGTTGTTGACGATGGCCCCCGTCAACGCCCGCTTAACTAGTTCGCTAATCCGGTCTCTGTGGGCCTTGCGCGCTGGTAAGGACGCGTTTAGCTTCCAGTAGCCGGGTCCTCGTCTATGAAGCCTATCTAAGTCAAGCACACAGATCACGAATTTGTGGTCCGTGTAGCTGACTATCTTGAATTGTGGACAGCCTATGCTAGACCTATCTATTTCCCTACAAAATACTCTATCTAGATATGATCTGGATGACCCTATGCGGTTTGTCCAAGTCCACATTGGCACATTCGGGAAATCCAATCGGTACCTGTCAGACAGTTCAAAACGCCTGAGCAGGTTGGTGAGGCTCTTGCACCCTCCACCCCTATCCGCTAATCCCACACAGTCCCAGCGTGCATCTAAGATCCCGTTCCAGTCGCCCACTAACACTAAAGAGCGCGACGTTCCAAGAAAGGTCTCCAGACGCCGGAAGAAATCAGGCCGCCCTGCTCCTGTCGGGGCATAGACGGCCACTAGCCTGAAAGCTTGCCCGTCTCCGCTGGTCACGTCCAGCACCACCAGCTTACCCTCTGGGTCCAGGAAGATGGCCCGTATGGCGAGATCCAAACCTCTCCGAAAAAGCACAGCAACTCCTCCACCCGATCCAGGACGGCTGGGAGATGCGTACACATCGTAGCCGCCGAAGATCGGTGCGAAGGCCCGTGCTTCGGAGATTCTGGTCTCGCTGATGGCCACTACATCTATGTTTAGTGACCTGAGGTCGTTGAGCAGGTGACCCTGCTTCCATGACGACCCCAAGCCACGCGCATTTATGCTGCCTATTCTGAGTGAGGTCATGTTTAAAATAGAGTGGAAAAGATGGGAAAGACCACTTACCGTATTTTTGGTAGAGGAGGGATGGTTTTTACATCCCTTTTCACTTGATCGTCTGGTGAAGGGACCGTTGAATCGTCCCTTCGGCTGGTCGTCGGCTCTTCTAAGAGAATGTCTGAATATACTCTTCGATTAATGGTTCCTCCTAGGTCCCTGAAATCACCAACTGCGTTGGGGAATTTCGTTTTAATGTTTGTGTATTGTTTCTGTGCTATTTTTAGCAGTCTTATGTTAGTTGGCGTTTTGATTGGTGCTGGTATTATGTAGTCCTGTTGTGAAATGTCTGTGTGTTCAATTATGTAAGTCATTAGTTTCTTGTTGTGTGTGTTTATTGCCGTGCATTTGTTTTTCTGGGGGTGGGGTGTGGTTCTGCTATTTTCTTGTCGTTGTTGCTGGGTGTGTGTGTTTTGTTGTTGTGTTTGCGATGTTGGTGCTTGTGGTGGTGGTGTTGAAGGTGTTGTTGGCGGTGGGGTTGTCGCCGGTGGTGATGGTGGTGCTGGTGTGGGTGGTGATGGTGTTGGTGGTGTTGCTGCTGTGGGTCTCTTTGCAGTAGACTTTACCCTTTTCTCATTTCTTTCCTCCCTTTTCAAAGGCGACGATGCGCTGCTTCTGCGTTTGTGCCTTCTTGAGACCTTTTGCCATCCCTCTCCCACCTCACACTCCATGTCTGATTCTGTAAGGTCGGGGAGGGGTACCAGCTCCACTCTTTCACTTGTTGTTGTTGGTGATGTTTGCACTGGAGTCTCTGTTGCAGCTGCATTTGGTATTGCTGTTGTTGTTGTTAATATTTCCACTGCTGCTGCTGTCTTTGATTTCCGTGGAGTGGGTATGGGTGCCACGGACCTATCGTTCCTGGTTGCCGCTTGTCCTGTTGCTGGTAGCCGTGGAACCGGATTCGGGAGGAGGGGGGTTTTCTCCTTTCTCAGGGTCTTCTCGTTGCAGAAGGCCCTGAGGTGAGTCTTCGATCCACAGCGAAAGCATTTCGGGCGTTTGCCCTCAACACTTATGGGCAGTTGAGTGCCGTTATCGAAGTCTATCACATCCGGGATAGCTTCGATGCACTCCTGGTTGGTTTGGATTAGCATCTCAATGGAGGAGCCGACCCAATCTTCTCTTACTTTTTTCTGTACTTGCAGTACAGTTGTTTTGTCCTCGATTCCGACGAGGACAGACGCGGCCAGCCAAGAAGGGGTCATTCCGGGGGGGACGTGGGTCAGTTTGACCCTCA
Organism: Eledone cirrhosa; assembly: GCA_964016885.1. Classification (NCBI taxonomy): domain Eukaryota; kingdom Metazoa; phylum Mollusca; class Cephalopoda; order Octopoda; family Eledonidae; genus Eledone; species Eledone cirrhosa. The sequence continues at coordinate 288,513,429 of OZ024743.1, read as the reverse complement.
CAATTTTTTGCCCGCAGTAGGAGGGCACCAACACCATTTCCTCGCTCCTTAGGGTCACTACTGATTGGGCCTTTGCCTCCTGGGGTGTGGCAAAAAGTACGTCTACGGTGGCGTATTTTTTGCCTCGGGTGATGTGCGTTTTCCTCTGCCACACAGACCCCAAGGCTTTTTGTATTTGGGCCTCTGTGGCTCTTTCCACCCTACGGGATTTTGTACTTACTGTACGGTACGTGACCGTACAGTGTTCTTGGGTTTCGAAAAAATTTTTCGCTGCCTTGCAGATTGCTCGGTGTCCGTTCTTTGTCACCATCTTCTTCGCTTCCTCTAATTCCTCATTTGTTATGAGGATTGTTTCCAGGTTTTTCGCAATACCTGCAAATGAGATTGGTTTTTCTCTGCTGTTGTTGTTGTCGTCAGAGCTGCTGGTACTTTTGTTGTTGCTGCAGGTACTACGACTACTGCCTCCGCCGCTGTTGCTGTGGTTGTTGTTGGTGTTGCTGCTGCTAATGCTGTTGTTGTTTATGCTGCTGGTGATGCTGTTGCGGCTGCTACTGTTGTTTTCATTGTCACTGTTGCTGTTGTTATTACGGCTGCTACTGCTATTATTCCTGACGTCAGACGAATGAACTGGGTTTTCGTATTTCCCGCACACCTGTTTCGTCGCTGTCGTCGTCGTCGTGGAGAAACCTTGCACGCTTTGCACGAGACTTTTCTTTTCTTTCGTCGCTTGCGAAAGAGAAGGTAGGGAGAGAGACACATTTAAAGATGGGAGGGAGAGAGACAATCTTCTCTCTCCTGTAGTGATGATTGAGGAAGAAGAAGACGGAATGAGTGGGAGTGACGTATGAAATTTTTTTTTTTTGGTAGCCATGTTTTTTTGTTTAAAATGAAATTTTGGGTACAAAACCCCAATAACTGGCTATTTAACCCCGAAGGGCCAAATAACGGACAGAAAGACCCCTCTCACGAGGAGGAGGGTGTCTTTATCAACAATTTGGTTCAAGTTTTAAACAATTTACAATTGTTTTAACGGTTAAAAATTACTATACCTTACAGAGCCGAGCCTCCGTCAACCATGGCATTCAATAATAATAATAATAATAATAATAATAATAATAAGAGTCGGTGATAGAAAACGATCAGGTGAAGGTGCTGTGGGATTTTAGGATACAGACGGACAAGAAACTGGAACACAATAGACCTGACCTGGTGGTTTTGAACAAGGAAAAAAGATTGTGTCTGATTGTGGATGTGGCCTGCCCATTCGACACGATAGTGCAAGAGAAGGAGAGGGAGAAAATTAACCGATACCAGGACTTAAAGTGGGAGGTTAAAAGGATTTGGAACTGCCATGAAGTCAAAGTGGTCCCGATTGTCATAGGCGCACTAGGTACTATCTCAAAAAGTTTCCAGGGATGGTTAAAGAAAATTGGCACCACCCCGCTTTTTGGAACACTTCAAAAGGCATGCTTGCTAGGAACAGCAAGAACTCTCCGATACGTCCTGAATATCTGAGGCTGCAGGTAGTGGCTTGATATTCATTTCAACAAACTTTCCAGTTAACTAACATCAATGACTGAGACTCAAAGAATAATAATAATAATAATAATAATAATAATAATAATAATAATAATAATAATAATAATTATAATAATGATTTCTTTATTAACCACAAGGGTTTACATAAAGTAGACATTAAGGACAGTGCAGGACAATGCAGGACGGTACAAATGGGCATTTCTGCGTGTAAAAAAAACAAAAATAGAGGATGTAACAAAAATAACAATGAAAATAACAATGAAAAATTCCCCAATAGGGGGGAGACTTCGGAGGGACATTTGTGGAGAAAGCCCAGTAAAAAGCCACAATGACCCTGACCACCAAGGCAAGTGCCCTCTCCCAGTTTTCCACCTTTAGTTTACAGATATATACTCAGAGTCGGCCCATTCACTCGGGCCATTCTTGCTTCTCTCACCCATCTTTCAACAAAATGCTGGGAAGAGAGCACTTCCTTCTCTACTCTGATTTTCCTTTTCAAATGAAATTTGAAAAAGTCAATCAGAGCATCACCGAAGAGGTAAGTGCTCGTCTTCAGCCCTTTCAAACGTGTCCACCATACTATCTCTTTCGCCATGGCCACCAGACAGATAAAAACTGCCTGCCCTTCCCGGCTAAAGGAGGAGGGCGGGGCAATCCTCACGATAGACTCAGATGATAGCTGGATCCGTCCTAAACGCGACAGCAGGTGTTCGACATAAACCCACAAGTCAGCAATTTTCGGACACTGGACGAGTGCGTGCAGGACGGTTTCGTCGCCCTGCGCGCATCTCGGACATGCCCGGCTGACGGCACCTCCATGCCTGTAGAGTTTATCCCGAACTGGCAAGGCTCCTCGGTAGCACTGCCAGGCCAGAGATTTCTGGAAGTTGTCCATAGGCCCTGGCCCGAAGGTTCTTCCGAAGAGATTGGCTAGTTGATTTTCGTCGACGCCTAGAGTTTCCCCAAGTACGTCGTCGCTCTTCCCCTCCACTAATCCTCTATAGAACGCCGAGGTGGAGTTTCCACCGATCACATTGCCCGATTGGTCGAGGGCTGTGAGCGCCTGAAGACATTCCAGTCTCCAGGCGCTCCCTCTCGGTCTTCGCTTGACCCAGGACTGCAGCTCCGTCAAGGAAACGAGCTGGGGAAAAACGCGTCTAGCAAACGGCGACCACACCTGATCACCGTCGAGGAAGAGGTGGAGATGTCGTAGCCTGAGCGCGTGCCTGCGCATCATCAGCCACGGCATGCCCAGCCCTCCACGTAGCGGGTGTTGACAACAGATGGACCGCCTGACCATCGGAGCACGTCCCTTCCACAAAAAGCGAAAGAGCAAACGCTCCAGCGCAGTCAGGCGAGGCTTAGGACAAGGTACGACGGTTAGGCGGTAGCAGATGACAGACGCGATGTACGCGTTAGCCACCTCCGCTCGACCTTTCAGGGATAGCTTCCTCTCCGCCCATTTCTGGGTGAGAGAAGCCACCCTGCTCGTCACCTCGTCCCAGTTTTTGTCCGTCTGGAGGTCCGGACCGAACCAGACCCCTAGCAATTTAACCGGTCCGTCCGTCCAGCGCCCGACGACGCTGTTGGACGGCATGGACCTGCCTCTCCAGGTGCCGAGCTGCAGGCCCACTGACTTTTCCTGGTTGATCATTGCTCCTGTCACCGCTTCGTATTCTCTTAGTGTAGTGCCGATCGCCTCGATGTGTTTGGCGTTCGACACCACTACGGTGACATCGTCCGCATATGCTGACACGGATCTTCCGCATCCTAGTTCGCGCGGGACTCCCCTCAACGTCTCCAGTTTGTGCAGTAATGGCTCGAGAGTCAATACGTACAAGAGGGACGAGAGGGGACATCCTTGGCGGACCGAGCGCATGATGTTGAACGGTTCCGACAGGTGACCGTTCACTCTCACCACAGAGCAGATGTCGCTGTGCATGGCAGCGATCCAGCCTCTGAAGACGGGCCCAAAGCCAGCCGCCCTCAGGACTGCCGCTAGGTAACGATGGTCGACCCTATCGAAAGCTTTCGACTGATCTAAATTGATCAAGGACCCACCCGTGCCAGGTTCCCTAGCTACCCTCTCTACGATGTATCGCATGAGGTGGAGGTTGTCGTGGATGGATCTGTCGGGAATGGCGCATGTCTGCGCCTCTCCCACCAGACCACCAACGACAAGCGCCAACCTCTTTGCTAGCACCTTGGCCAAAATCTTAAACTCTGTGTTTAGCAGAGTTATGGGCCGGAAATTGTCTATGTTATCCCCCTTGTTCGGATCCTTTCTCAGCAGTGCCACCGCTCCTCGGCTCACAGAACTGGGAATTCTCCCGTTCTGTTGCCAGTTGCAGTAGACGTCCGCCAAGAGGCCTCCGAACAAGTCTGGCATCTGTACGTAAAGTTCATAGGGCAGACCATCCAAACCAGGCGATTTACCCCTTGTGCAGCCAGTCATTGCCTCCCTTACTTCAGCGGCTGTTATCGGCTTTTCGCAACACTTCGCCTCAGTGGCCGAGAGCCGCGGCAGTCCGTCGAGGTAGACACTAAAGTCCATCCCTCTACCCGGCCCCCCGCTGCCCCCGAACAGCTGAGCGAAGTGTCGCTGAAAAGCTTCACACATTTGCCCGGGATCGAGTAGCATGCGCCCGTCGTGGTCCACCAAAGACCGGATCGTGGCTTTGTTGCCACGACGCGCCTCCGCCACTCGGGCCCATTGAACGGCTTTCGTCCCCTCGTGTCTGAGAGCACGCACCCTAGCTCTGACAACGCAGCCTTCGTGCTTTGCATTGAAGAATTGGTCAAGGGCCAATTTCGCCGCAAGCACGTCGGTCGCAATGCCTTTGCTAAGCGCCTCGTCTAATTTTCTAACTAGTTCTCCCTCTGCTCTATTTTTCTCTATTGCTAAAGCCTTACTAAACCTAATTGATTCTATTCTAATCGCTCTTTTCAGAGCAAACCACCACTTGTTGTTGACGATGGCCCCCGTCAACGCCCGCTTAACTAGTTCGCTAATCCGGTCTCTGTAGGCCTTGCGCGCTGGTAAGGACGCGTTTAGCTTCCAGTAGCCGGGTCCTCGTCTATGAAGCCTATCTAAGTCAAGCACACAGATCACGAATTTGTGGTCCGTGTAGCTGACTATCTTGAATTGTGGACAGCCTATGCTAGACCTATCTATTTCCCTACAAAATACTCTATCTAGATATGATCTGGATGACCCTATGCGGTTTGTCCAAGTCCACATTGGCACATTCGGGAAATCCAATCGGTACCTGTCAGACAGTTCAAAACGCCTGAGCAGGTTGGTGAGGCTCTTGCACCCTCCACCCCTATCCGCTAATCCCACACAGTCCCAGCGTGCATCTAAGATCCCGTTCCAGTCGCCCACTAACACTAAAGAGCGCGACGTTCCAAGAAAGGTCTCCAGACGCCGGAAGAAATCAGGCCGCCCTGCTCCTGTCGGGGCATAGACGGCCACTAGCCTGAAAGCTTGCCCGTCTCCGCTGGTCACGTCCAGCACCACCAGCTTACCCTCTGGGTCCAGGAAGATGGCCCGTATGGCGAGATCCAAACCTCTCCGAAAAAGCACAGCAACTCCTCCACCCGATCCAGGACGGCTGGGAGATGCGTACACATCGTAGCCGCCGAAGATCGGTGCGAAGGCCCGTGCTTCGGAGATTCTGGTTTCGCTGATGGCCACTACATCTATGTTTAGTGACCTGAGGTCGTTGAGCAGGTGACCCTGCTTCCATGACGACCCCAAGCCACGCGCATTTATGCTGCCTATTCTGAGTGAGGTCATGTTTAAAATAGAGTGGAAAAGATGGGAAAGACCACTTACCGTATTTTTGGTAGAGGAGGGATGGTTTTTACATCCCTTTTCACTTGATCGTCTGGTGAAGGGACCGTTGAATCGTCCCTTCGGCTGGTCGTCGGCTCTTCTAAGAGAATGTCTGAATATACTCTTCGATTAATGGTTCCTCCTAGGTCCCTGAAATCACCAACTGCGTTGGGGAATTTCGTTTTAATGTTTGTGTATTGTTTCTGTGCTATTTTTAGCAGTCTTATGTTAGTTGGCGTTTTGATTGGTGCTGGTATTATGTAGTCCTGTTGTGAAATGTCTGTGTGTTCAATTATGTAAGTCATTAGTTTCTTGTTGTGTGTGTTTATTGCCGTGCATTTGTTTTTCTGGGGGTGGGGTGTGGTTCTGCTATTTTCTTGTCGTTGTTGCTGGGTGTGTGTGTTTTGTTGTTGTGTTTGCGATGTTGGTGCTTGTGGTGGTGGTGTTGAAGGTGTTGTTGGCGGTGGGGTTGTCGCCGGTGGTGATGGTGGTGCTGGTGTGGGTGGTGATGGTGTTGGTGGTGTTGCTGCTGTGGGTCTCTTTGCAGTAGACTTTACCCTTTTCTCATTTCTTTCCTCCCTTTTCAAAGGCGACGATGCGCTGCTTCTGCGTTTGTGCCTTCTTGAGACCTTTTGCCATCCCTCTCCCACCTCACACTCCATGTCTGATTCTGTAAGGTCGGGGAGGGGTACCAGCTCCACTCTTTCACTTGTTGTTGTTGGTGATGTTTGCACTGGAGTCTCTGTTGCAGCTGCATTTGGTATTGCTGTTGTTGTTGTTAATATTTCCACTGCTGCTGCTGTCTTTGATTTCCGTGGAGTGGGTATGGGTGCCACGGACCTATCGTTCCTGGTTGCCGCTTGTCCTGTTGCTGGTAGCCGTGGAACCGGATTCGGGAGGAGGGGGGTTTTCTCCTTTCTCAGGGTCTTCTCGTTGCAGAAGGCCCTGAGGTGAGTCTTCGATCCACAGCGAAAGCATTTCGGGCGTTTGCCCTCAACACTTATGGGCAGTTGAGTGCCGTTATCGAAGTCTATCACATCCGGGATAGCTTCGATGCACTCCTGGTTGGTTTGGATTAGCATCTCAATGGAGGAGCCGACCCAATCTTCTCTTACTTTTTTCTGTACTTGCAGTACAGTTGTTTTGTCCTCGATTCCGACGAGGACAGACGCGGCCAGCCAAGAAGGGGTCATTCCGGGGGGGACGTGGGTCAGTTTGACCCTCACAATTTTTTGCCCGCAGTAGGAGGGCACCAACACCATTTCCTCGCTCCTTAGGGTCACTACTGATTGGGCCTTTGCCTCCTGGGGTGTGGCAAAAAGTACGTCTACGGTGGCGTATTTTTTGCCTCGGGTGATGTGCGTTTTCCTCTGCCACACAGACCCCAAGGCTTTTTGTATTTGGGCCTCTGTGGCTCTTTCCACCCTACGGGATTTTGTACTTACTGTACGGTACGTGACCGTACAGTGTTCTTGGGTTTCGAAAAAATTTTTCGCTGCCTTGCAGATTGCTCGGTGTCCGTTCTTTGTCACCATCTTCTTCGCTTCCTCTAATTCCTCATTTGTTATGAGGATTGTTTCCAGGTTTTTCGCAATACCTGCAAATGAGATTGGTTTTTCTCTGCTGTTGTTGTTGTCGTCAGAGCTGCTGGTACTTTTGTTGTTGCTGCAGGTACTACGACTACTGCCTCCGCCGCTGTTGCTGTGGTTGTTGTTGGTGTTGCTGCTGCTAATGCTGTTGTTGTTTATGCTGCTGGTGATGCTGTTGCGGCTGCTACTGTTGTTTTCATTGTCACTGTTGCTGTTGTTATTACGGCTGCTACTGCTATTATTCCTGACGTCAGACGAATGAACTGGGTTTTCGTATTTCCCGCACACCTGTTTCGTCGCTGTCGTCGTCGTCGTGGAGAAACCTTGCACGCTTTGCACGAGACTTTTCTTTTCTTTCGTCGCTTGCGAAAGAGAAGGTAGGGAGAGAGACACATTTAAAGATGGGAGGGAGAGAGACAATCTTCTCTCTCCTGTAGTGATGATTGAGGAAGAAGAAGACGGAATGAGTGGGAGTGACGTATGAAATTTTTTTTTTTTGGTAGCCATGTTTTTTTGTTTAAAATGAAATTTTGGGTACAAAACCCCAATAACTGGCTATTTAACCCCGAAGGGCCAAATAACGGACAGAAAGACCCCTCTCACGAGGAGGAGGGTGTCTTTATCAACAATTTGGTTCAAGTTTTAAACAATTTACAATTGTTTTAACGGTTAAAAATTACTATACCTTACAGAGCCGAGCCTCCGTCAACCATGGCATTCAATAATAATAATAATAATAATAATAATAATAATAAGAGTCGGTGATAGAAAACGATCAGGTGAAGGTGCTGTGGGATTTTAGGATACAGACGGACAAGAAACTGGAACACAATAGACCTGACCTGGTGGTTTTGAACAAGGAAAAAAGATTGTGTCTGATTGTGGATGTGGCCTGCCCATTCGACACGATAGTGCAAGAGAAGGAGAGGGAGAAAATTAACCGATACCAGGACTTAAAGTGGGAGGTTAAAAGGATTTGGAACTGCCATGAAGTCAAAGTGGTCCCGATTGTCATAGGCGCACTAGGTACTATCTCAAAAAGTTTCCAGGGATGGTTAAAGAAAATTGGCACCACCCCGCTTTTTGGAACACTTCAAAAGGCATGCTTGCTAGGAACAGCAAGAACTCTCCGATACGTCCTGAATATCTGAGGCTGCAGGTAGTGGCTTGATATTCATTTCAACAAACTTTCCAGTTAACTAACATCAATGACTGAGACTCAAAGAATAATAATAATAATAATAATAATAATAATAATAATAATAATAATAATAATAATAATTATAATAATGCTACTATTTCTGTTGCTGGTTGTACTTCTAATAGCACCGGTACCGCCATCACCAACGCCACTTCCACTACACCCCACTCCTAAATACAATTGTTTCTAGTATGAAGTACAAGGAGAAACATTTGAAAGGTGAAGGGGTTTTTCGATTATACCGAGCCGAGCAGTAGTCAATTATTTTTACTGTGTAGACACATGTAGAATGAAAGGTAAATTTTATCTTAGTCGCATTTTTTAATTAGAATACAAAACCCTAAAAATATATTTTTCAGTATTTTATCTAAAACTCTGTCAACCCATATATATATATGGAAGGCACACCCTTCACACACACATTACATCGTACCCCAACTCCTTCGTCAAATATATATGGAAGCCCTCTTATTTCGTTCATCTCGCCAACGGAAATAATAATGGTTTCTTATATAGGCACAAGGCCAGCAATTATGGGGGATGGGAATGTCGATTATATCGACCCCAGTGCCTGCCTGGTAATTTATTTTATCGACCCCGTATGGATGAAAGGCAAAGTTAACCTCGGCGTGATTCAAACTCAGATCGTAAAGACCTGTAACTCTATGCTGCAAAGCATGGCGTCCGACCGTCTACCGGATACTGCCAATGGAAATAATAATAAAACCGATGCATGTCGCTTTCTAGTTGGACTAACTCGTCGGGTAAGGAGGAATTGTTATTCGTGACATACCTCATGCACGGTTTTACATTTTGCTTCAGCAAGTTCAAGACACAACGCCTTGCATTGTCCCCAATCACGAGACCCCTGTGGCCAATAAAAGAAATTACTATTAATATTATTTTATCCTCCCTCAAAATTGACCTGGTTTAGTCAATCCAATGGACTATAATAAATTTGGGGTCTATTTGTACCGATTATTGACGCAACTATTACTAACACTCTGCAAAAAACATGTACTACTTGTTTTGATGTCGCCATTTTCCAATGCATTGAAATATTGTAAATGATCACTGTTTTGTACTTTCATAACTACGGACAAGTTTCCAAGTTATTAGACCTCCTCAGTAAACCATAGACGTACGACATATATATATATATATATATATATATATATATGGAACGAGAAAGTGCCAAGGGTGGAGAGGGAGAGAGAGGCAGATGTGTTCGTATATGCTATATATATATATATATATATATGCGTTACCGTGGCGGTATTTTGTGGCCGTGGTCCTGTCACAGCTACATTAGTAACCGTATGAAAAGAGATAATAGCTGATAGGTAAATATGGGGGAAATAAATCGTTGGAGACGCTCGTTTACTAACACTACTTAGCAGTAGCACCAACACAGCGTCATGCTGAATGGAAGTATATATGGAAATATATTCAATATGTCTTTGTTTAATAAAGTTACATAAGACTCAGGGAGGGTAGTTTAAGTTGTAGTTATGTCAAACATACATAAACACACACACACACACATTTACATATATGTATGTACGTGCGCACAGTGTGAGTGAGTGCTTGAGTATGAGTGTGAGGGTGTGTTTGAGTAGGAGTGTGAGTGTGTGTGTGAGTGTGAGTGTGAGTGTGAGTTTGAGTATGAGTGTGAGTGTGTGTTTGAGTGTGAGTGTGTGTTTGAGTGTGTTTGAGTATCCAATAATATAATGACAAAATCAGACACTTTAGAACGACATACTGAAAAAATTTAACCACAGATAAGGAAGAAATAACCTGAAATAAGTTATAACACCCCCCCCCACACACACACACACACACACACATAAATACATAAATAATTACATATATATATATATATATATATATATATATATATATATATATATATATATATATATATATATGTATATATATATGTGTGTGATACATATATATATATATATATTTATCTTTATCGAGCCCTCTTTGGATTTTAGTCTTCAATTTTATTATTATTACTATATATATATATATATATATATATATATATATATATATATATATATATATATATATATATATATATATATATATATATATACAGACAGACAGACATGCATGTGTTACATCTTATTTCAGATTATTTCTTCCTTATATATATATATATATATATATATATATATATATATATATAAATTTATATATATATATATATATATACATATTTATATATATACGAATGTGTTTATTTGTATATATATATATACATATTGATATGCATATATATCTATATATATCCAGATATATAGATGTATGTGTGCGCGCGCGCGTGTGTGTGTTTGTGCGTGTGTGTACATATACACAGGACATACTTATAATTCATATATAATGAGAGAAAGCGAAAATCTTGACAGGCATATTGCAAAAATCTCAGAATAACATGAAATAAAGATGAATCTTTCATACATTTTAGTGCCGTAAAATACGATTCTGTTTATTGCTTCCGCTAACCAAATATTTTTTATATATTTTTATAGTGACTTTCTCTCATCCTTAGTCTTCTTATTGTAGTTTTTTTTAGTTGTTGGACTTGTTGTTGTTGCTATTGTTGTTATTGTTGTGTTAGAGTCTTATTTATATGTGTATTTCTTTTTTTTTTTGTTTGTTCGTTCGTTTGTTTTCTTTGTATAGTTTCACTTGACTCCTGTTTTTTTGTTTTTTTTATATAATACAACGGCACAAGTACACGCATGTTTAGAAATATACACACGCATATATATATATATGCATACATACATATATGTACATGTATATATATATATATATATATATATATATATATATATATATATATATATATATATATTTATATATATATATACATACATATTTTATAAGGTGAGAGAGAGAGAGAAAGAGTGAGGGAGATGAAGGACGATAAATAAAGTTGCCGACAGGGACATGGGTAGAAGAGAATGTAACTGTAACACACTGACACGCACTCGCACATAGGCACACACAGACATACACATGCACGAATACTCAAACACACACACGCACACACACACATACACATGAAGACGGCTACACTGCATATCTGGAAGAGAACTCACCTAACTTGTCTGTGTCTCTATACCACCACTTTGTAAAATTGTTTACATGTTGGTTTGTTTGTGTGCGTGTGTGTGTGTTTATGTGTATGTGTGCATGTGTGTGCGTGTGTGTTTATGTGTATGTGTGTGTGTGTGTGTGTGTGTGTGTGTAGTAGTAGTAGTGTTGTTAGTTATATTGATAGTGTACTAGGTCTATTCATTCGGCTGTTTGCACTATGATTTCAAATGCTATTGAGATCAACTCTGCCTTTTATGATTTCTCAGGCTCAATAAATATATTTGTTTCTACTTTTGGCACAAGGCCAGAATTTACATCAGTGCATTACTGGTGCTTTATTTTATCGAGCCCGTAAGGATGAAAGGCAAAGTCAACCTCGGCGGATTTTGAACTCAGGCCGTAAAGGGCCGTGACTCTATGTTGCTCAATAAATATATTGGCACAGGGCCAGCAATTATCCAGTGTATTACTGGTACTTTATTTTATCAGTTGAATATTGTAACCATTATTTCTGCTTTATCATTTTCCTCCACTCTCTCTCTCTCTCTCTCTCTCTCTCTCTCTCTCTCTCTCTCTCTCTCTCTCTCTCTCTCTCTCATTTCTTTCTTTCTGGAAGTAATCCTCTCTGATCAAACCAGGTGACGTATTGGATCTGCAGAGGGATTGCCATATGCTACCTACGCCCCAAATCAATAACATAAGCATCCCAATTATTTTGCGAATGATTTACTGTCTACAATTCATTGTAATAACATAGTGTTTCGTTTTCCTTCACGGTAGTTTAAAAATTAGTTTATACATTTTAGTTACATAATCAATACTACAACTAAAACAACAACAACATCAACAACAAAAACAACAACAACAGCTACTACTACTAGTAGTAGTACTACTACTACTACTACTACTACTACCGATGATGATGATAATAATTGTTTCTACTTTTGACACAAGGCCAGCAATTACCCAATGCATTACTGGTACTTTATTTTATCGACCTCGTAAGGATGAAAGGCAAAGTTAACCTCCGTGGGATTTGAACTCAGACCGTAAAGGGCCGTAACTCTATGCTGCAAAGCATGGTGTCCGACTCTCTACCGATACTGCCAATAATAATGTCTTCTACTTTAGGCACAAGGCCCACAATTTATTGGGGGGGGGTCCATTAAATCCACCCCTGTGCACTACTTGTACTTTGTTTTATCAACTTCTTCAATAATAACTGTTTCTACTTTTGGCACAAGGCCAGCAATTACCAGTGCATTACTGGTACTTTATTTTATCGACCTCGTAAGGATGAAAGGCAAAGTTAACCTCTGCGGGATTTGAACTCAGAATGGCAACGACCGTAACTCTATGCGTCAAAGCATGGCGTCCGACCCTCTACCGATACTGCCAATCCAACTTCTTCAATATATACATATGAGTGGGGGTATCTGAGACGTTTGCTTTGATCTTGCCAGTTTAGGCATACAAGATCGATAATATCGAGACACTGGTGTCATATGCCGGATTTGGCGGATGATTTTACCTTATTTTCAGTTTTAATATTTAAATGTTAACATATTTCCCTATGGATATAAATATCTACTTGGTTACACATGTGGATATATAATGTCATTATGACGACTTTGCAAACGGAAATGACGTAATCTATTGTTTCGTAAGATTGATTGCTTAGTCCGAAGTTGACGTTGTCTTTGTCTCCTTTTTTTTAATTTGCTTCATTTATTTTATTGCGTTTTTTTAGTGCATTTTGCGGTGTGATATGAATCTTGTGGTGATAAAATCAAAACTTCCGTTTCTATTTTTAGTTCAGATCTTTTCGTTATTGCTTATTTTCATACTGATTGTATAGTTTGATTAATGCCATGAAGCAGGAAACTCCAAGACTTTGAATTCTATTTTTGCTGTAATAAAGTATATATCATTTTGCTCATTTATTGAGATCTGTTTCCATTGTTTGTGCATTCAAGCCTACATACAGAGAGCAGTGTTGATAGCGTGTACATTATGCTACTAATCAGGACTGCGCGTTAATATTTCTTTAATCTGGGATAATTACTAATTTAAAAGTTTTAATATTTAAAATTAAGACTCCTATGGAACATTGTATACAGTTATCCACTAACGAAATCCAACCGATCTACAGGCATTCACTATGTATATATATATATATAATTACTTTTTAGGCTTTATAGGGGCGATAGTTTGGCAGTATCGGTAGACCATTCGAGAACATTTGTGGTATTTAGTTGCAAGTTTCTAAGTTATGAGTTCAAATCTCACCGATGTCAACATTACCTTTATACTCTCAATAAGGCAATTTATTGCCAACCCTTGCCATGGAGATTATTTTCTGCATATGCAAAGTGAAGAAGGTCTGGCGCTGGACCAATCCTCTGAACAACAGAGACAGGTATCAAAAAAGAGGAAAAATGTCATCATTCTCTTCAGGTTTTACATGGGAGCTTTCCTTCTCCCAGAATAATGTCCTCACAAGAACTGACATAACATGCATACATACACATATATTTATCTATATACACATATATAGAGGGTTCTAAACCTAACTATCAGGCTAAAATTTCTTTAGTAAAAAATGCGGCGAAAGCTTCTATTTCTAATCTCAAATTCGCTTGGTGTTTCAAAACGTACATACCATACTATATATATATATATATATATATATATATAAGTATATAGCTATATGTATGCGTTTTTGTATGTGTATGCATACGTATGTGGAGTTATTGCACAACGCTAATTTGATTGTAAACAAAAAAGGAGACAATTGTGTGGAAAAAACAGCTTGCAGTGAACAAATAACTGATTGTGGATGAGGTGTGAATCAATTAGAGGTGTGTACCATATAATCTCCCTTTTTCTATATTTCTTTCTTCATAACCCCCTTTCTATATCCTTCTCTCCCTCATATTCATCTCCCTTCCCGAAACTGACATATATATATATATATATATATACAGTGAAATTTCGTTATACTGAAAACTTTGTTATGGTGGTATTCGTTATAACGGAATTATATATATATATATATATGTATTTATACATCTATGTATGTATATTTGCATGCATGCATGTATGTATGTATGTTTGTATGTATATAAGAATTTAGACGTCAAAGAATGGAAATTAACCGTTGTGTAAGTCGGATGAATTCAAGACAAAATAAACCGAACACTTTAAACGATTTCGTAAGCCATTCATTTCTTGTTAATCCCGGCGTGTTTGAGGCAATGGAGCAGGCTCCCGTTATTAACAAGCTTGATAATCCTCCCATATTAGAATTCAGTTAACACTGCAGTGAAATAGATGAATACCGGCAAATCACCTGGGAAATATGTTATAGTGCCTGAAATAGGGCAATAAGGTAGAATTAAAGCGCGTGTTTTGTCGCATAATACCACCATTTGTGGTTGAAGGATGCAGTCACACAGGACTGGAAACTCTTCAAGAAAGGTCCTGCATATTGTGTGGTATAACATGTATGATATTTACTGGTATCATCTGCCATCCAAGTCAGCATCAATGACAACAACGTCAATAACATGTCTTTACCAATGTCTATCATTTTTTTCTCCTTCTTATAAGAAATAGCCGTACTCTGGCATGAGTTGGCTTCTACTATGTATGAATGAATGTAAGTATGTATGAATGTAAGTATGTATGTATGTATATATGTGTGTATGTATGTATATATGTATATATCTATGTATATATGTATGTATGTAATTATGTATGCATGTATCTACTCCGGTATATATGTATATAGAATGGTAAACGCTAAATTCTGTGACAAGGAAATCGCAAAGTGCACATATGGATAAATATATATGCATGTTTACTATATACACATATATATTTATGTGTACAAATATATATATATATATGTATATATATATACAGAGAGAGATAAACAGATATACATATATATATATATATACATATATATATATTTCTATATATTCATTTGTAGGTTGTTGTTATTTATACTATTGAAGTATTTATTTGATGTTCGTATTTATCTACCTTGCAGGGACTTTATCTTTATATCATTTTCCACAAAGCAGGATTGTCTCCTCTTCTCACACTTCTGCATGCCATTTTCATTATCACCGATGGTTGATTTTGTTGTTATTAGTGGTGGTCATGGTGGTTGGTGGCTGTGTGCTCTCGTTTCTGATGTTGCTCTGCTTTGTTGTGTTTGGTGCTGTTACCACTATTCTTCTTCTTCTTCTTCTTCTTCTTCTTCTTCTTCTTCTTCTTCTTCTTCTTCTTCTTCTTCTTCTTCTTCTTCTTCTTCTTCTTCTTCTTCTTCATCATCATCGCCAAAGTCATTGTTAACGTCATCATCAACATCATGACCATCATCATCATAATCATCATGATTTTCATCACTATTTTTATCATCTTCCTCACTAGTAGGTGATGAGGATCTTCACCATAATAATTTTTATGTTTTCGTGTTTATTATTTTGCCCATATATATATATATATATATATATATATATATATATATATATATATATATATACATACAATTGTGGGACAAAACAGGAAACACACATCATTTTACAATAACAGGCTAGTTTTTCTCTTGTATATATATATATGTGGGCCTATACAGTGTGCATATATATATATATATATATGTATATATATATATATGTATATATATATATATTTATATATATATATATATACAGTATATATATATATATATATATATATATATATATATATATATATATATATATATATATATATATATATATATATATATATATATATATACATACATATAGATATATGTATATACATATTTATCTATAAACAGACACAAACACACATACCCCCCCACCACCACCACACACACAATCATATATATATATACATATATATATATGCATCAGCATGTGGATTTAAGTGCAAACGTATGCATCATATATACATTCGCCACATATAAACTGTGTATATCCTGTTGAGATTCATAGTGCAAAATAGATAGAGAGAACTTATAGCATTTATGGATAAATCATATATATACATATATATATATATATATATATATATATATATATATATATATATATATATATATATATATATATATACATACACACATACACATAGACACACACACACATATATATCACATGCATACAAAGAGATCCACATATCTGCGTGTACATATAGCGTGTGAAAGTGCTTGTGTGTGCCTTTGTGTGAAAAACTTCAAACAATTACCTAAAATCTCGCACCTTTAAGAATATTTCGCTATTTCAATTGCAACCGAATTAGATTAGTTACTTTAAATAAGTTAAATATATATTTTATTATTTTTTCTTTTGTGTTAAATTTTTACTATTGTTAAACTTTTTCAATTTTCAATTTTTCAATTCTTCACTAGATTCATTATGTATATTTTAAAATTTATTTTTACTATTTCATATATATTTTTATTCATTTTACTTAGTTTTAAATTTTATTTTTGTTGTTAAGAAATAGCAAATTGATGGGTGATTGCGGTGACGGAGACGAAAGTGGGCAGAAAAGTATAGATATTTTCTGATATAGGAGAAAATTAAAGAAAACAAAATTTTGGAAATTCATCAGATATGAGTGCCCAATTAATTTTAGGCAAAAGTAAGCAATTAATTTTTTAGTGTAACAAAACTCAAAAATGCATATACATACACACATACATACATGCATACATGAATGCATAAATAAATACTTACAGGCGGGTACATACACATACACACACATGCACATGTATATATATATAGAGAGAGAGAGAGTGAGAAAGATAAGCAAATTGTTATCATCCTGCTCATCACCATTATAATTAGCATTATGAGTAAATATTACTTTCATTTTCATTATTTTCATTATTAGGTAAAATTGTTGAGCCTTTATTAGAAATGATATTTTTATTTTAAACTTCTCATACCTCTTACCCCTTCACGTGTAGTTATTTTAATTAACTTCTTCGGTGTGTAATATTACACTTTTGCTTTACTGTAAATACTGTAATTACACACACTGTAAATACACACACACACATATATATATATGTCTCTCTCTATACACACACACACACACACACACATATATATATATATATATAGAAAGAGAGTGAGGGAGAGAGAGACAGATAGACAGATAGATAGATAGATAGATAGATAGATAGATAGATAGATAGATAGATAGATAGATAGATATAGCAAATTTGCTCTCGCAGAAAAAGAAACAACAGGAATGAAGGAATAAAAAGCCTATTTCCTCTTCAATCACCCATTAGGCAAAGGAATTTTGTGAACTAGGATGGATATATATATTTATATATATACATATATGTATATACATATGTGTACATATATATATGTATATATATATATATACATATATATATATATATACATATATATATGTATATATATGTCTCTCTCTATACACACACACACACACACACATATATATATATATATATAGAAAGAGAGTGAGGGAGAGAGAGACAGATAGACAGATAGATAGATAGATAGATAGATAGATAGATAGATAGATAGATAGATAGATAGATAGATATAGCAAATTTGCTCTCGCAGAAAAAGAAACAACAGGAATGAAGGAATAAAAAGCCTATTTCCTCTTCAATCACCCATTAGGCAAAGGAATTTTGTGAACTAGGATGGATATATATATTTATATATATACATATATGTATATACATATGTGTACATATATATATGTATATATATATATATATACATATACATATATATATATATATGTATGTATATATATATATATATATATATATATATATATATATATATATATATATATATATATATATATATATATATATATATAAGAATTGGTGCCCTGAAATAGCGATATATATATATGCATGTATATATAGTGTATTTTGCAATACTCTGTATGCTAAATTAAAAGCATTTTGAAGAGCTTACGCTATTGTTTTAAAGTAGTGACAATGTCACTTACTTCAATTTTCAGCAAACAAGGGAAGATAAGCTGACAGAGCTCTGTTTCGTACTTGTTGGTACTTATCAAAGCTCTGCACTCTTCCTGTTCGCTGAAAATTATGAATGTTGGATTCTTATAGAATTCCAGTAATAATCAGGAACTGATTATACAGAGCGGTTGCCGGTCCAGCAAAAGTTGAAAATTAGAATTGGTGCTCTGAAATCTTTAAAACAATAGCGTAAGGTCTTCAAAATGCTTTTAATTAAGCATACAGTGTATTGCAAAATACACTATATATACATTCATATATATATCGCTATTTCAGAGCACCAATTCTAATTTTCAATTTTTTGCTGGACCGGCAACTGCTCTGTATAATCAGTTCCTGATTATTACTGGAATTCTATAAGAATCCAACATTTATAATTTTCAGCGAAATATATATATATATATATATATATATTTTTATATTATGTATATATATTTTTATATTATGTATATTATGTATATTATGTATATACATAGACTTGATACCTTATTCGGTAAATAATGCACAGGGTCGTTGAATGAAAATTATGATAGGTTTTGTTGAATGTATCATATGATAGCAATGATTATTATAGATT
This sequence comes from Eledone cirrhosa, assembly GCA_964016885.1. NCBI lineage: Eukaryota > Metazoa > Mollusca > Cephalopoda > Octopoda > Eledonidae > Eledone > Eledone cirrhosa. Next base: position 288,494,508 of record OZ024743.1, on the reverse strand, counting down.
TTTTTAACATTGATAATGTGTTCTGCAAACCAAACATCTT
>OZ024743.1:288471968-288486968 GCA_964016885.1 Eledone cirrhosa | reverse complement strand
ATATAATATATGGAGGCTACGACAATATTCAACAAGAGAAACATTTAACTCTTTATAGTTGTCCGTTTTACACCATCTTTTTCTCATGTTTGCTTCTTTTGGCTTCTTTTATCACTTACCCCTTTGTTGTTTTCGCTCTGCCTCACTCTGTTGTGTTTTTGTTAATTAAAAGAGGTATTCGTCAGATTTTATAAGTCTGTATTGAAGATTAATTTTATTATTATTATTTCCACGGGCCAAAACCCCACTAATGTTTTCAGATATCACTTGAAGACCGATTTTTATTCTTTAGTGATGGAGGAAAGTACAAGGCGCATAACTCCTTGCTGGACCTTTGAGTTTGGTGAGAGAAAGGGGGGAGGGAGGTATTTTAGTTGTCTACTAAGCGATGACCTAACCTGAATGCATGCAACAGATTGGACTCCGCTAAAGTCACCCAAATTCTCTCTCTACTCTCACGCATTGTAATGTAGAGTCCTTCCATCCATTGAGAGAGAAACATTTCACCCCACTCTCCTTCGAATGATTGTTTACACTGGCTCTTAAAATGCGGTTAGCAGGAAACTAAAGATTCGAAAGGTGAGAGGCAATACGATCTCACAATAGAATAATTGGACCAAATAATTTGTGTACCTGACATGGCTGTTGAGCTTGGCTTATATTAAGAGCAACAGCACAGATTTCGCTGACGTTCTAAAAAAATACAGTGCTATGCTGAATAGAAGAACGACAGTAGATCTCTTACTACACAAACTGTATTTGAGTAGTTACAAATTACTTTATGAACTGAATTTGATAACGAAGCTGGCTGTCTTTGAATATTTGCAGAACCTTTAGTGTTGAGACTTTAGGAAAGAAGATCTTTCTACTTGCCGAAGATATATATTGACGTGTATATACATATACAAATGCATTTTCAACTTCTTTTCTCGATATATATATATATATATATATAGTAACAACAATTAGTTCACCATACCGAGAATAATTGTTTCACCCAGTTCGTATAAATCCATTCTGACGTTGGTGAGACACAAAGTTGTGTGTATATATATATATATATACATATATATAAGTTGTTATATATATATATATATATATATATATATATAAGTTGTTATATATATATATATATATATAAGTTGTTATATATATATATATATTTATATATATATATATAGATATATATATAGATATATTGGAATCTTGGTTCACGAACTTAAGCCGTTCCTGAAGGCAGTTCATCACCCAAAAAGTTGTTCGTGAATTGAGTTTCCACTGCATATATATATATATATATATATATATATATATATATATATATATATATATATATATATATATATACCACCACCCCACTCTCAAGAGCGTGAAACTAATAAACCTTTGTTCGTATGCCTCTCTGTTTTGTTCCCGTTCAATTTTTCACTATATATATATATATATATATATATATATACAGAGAAAATGAGAAGAAGACAAAGAAACTGAGAGTGGTGTGGCAGCGGAAAACTATGTAAAGGAGCTCAAGAGGTTTTGCTAGAAATGACTAACTATAATGTATGTAAAGATGTTAAAATCACTAAGCATGTGTAGCAGCATAGTAAGGCTTGTAACATAGTAAGGTTGTAACATTGTGCTATTGTACAACTGTAACACTGTAACATTCCCCGAGTTAAAGAAATGTTGAAGGAATCAGTATACAATCCGATTCCCTAATTATTAAATAATCAACATTAGCACTAAATATTATGTATCGGTATTTAAGAAGTATTATTATCAGCCGTATCATGTACCGGGATTTCAGTACTATTAGAATGAATTGATGTTAACGTCTCCCCCCCCCCTCTCGCTCTTTCTGATCCCCCTCTCTCTCTCTGACTCCCCCCTTCTCTCTCTATATATATATATTTACACATATAACGAAGGAAGTGTGTAAAGCAACCAGGTAGACCATAATGCACCAGAGTACTCGATACTTAGGCTAGTAGAGTGAGTAATAGGAAAAGAGTCAGGACCCCAACGGCTGTTATATATATATATATATATATATATATATATATATATATATATATATATATATATATATATATATATATGTGTGTGTGTGTGTGTGTATACAGATACATATACAGGTTGCGAGTTCGATTCCCGGACTGGGCGACGCGTTATGTGCATGAGCAAGACACTTTATTTCACGTTGCTTTTGCTGCCAGGAGTTGCAACTGGTAGATAGTATCAATAATGGAAGGGCAACTGGAAATAGTATTTCCTTAGTCCGATTAGACAAAGCCCCTCCACTTGGTAAGCGAATAAGGTTTAGAATCTTGTGGATCTATTCCTTCTTCTCATTCAGGACAACGAGTATAGCTTTTGGTGTCTAATTAATCCGAACTGGATGAATACAATCCACCAAACTCGGAATCCCGTTTCAAGTGAGCTCTCTGTAAAATCATAATTTCATAGCGTCATTTGAGAGAAATATTGTTACAATTTCTAGCTGGTTGAAAGATCACATAGAGGTTCTTATTTCAAAGTAGATTCCATATATTTACAGTGATACATTGCATTACCACATCGTCTTGTTATATTGCTTTAGCCATGTTACATGCTCTATGACATACGGAAGAAGACATTTTTTTCCAGGATATCTGTTTCTGTCTATCAGTAATTAATATGACAGACAGCTAGGAGAACAACAAACATCTCCATACTCCATTTCTCTCTCAAACGATCTCTGCTGCTCGGCTGGGAGTAATGAAGCTTCTTATCGCTATAATTATCACAAAGATCATCGCCGTCGTCAACACCATCAGCATCATCGTCGTTATATACCTCCTCCTCCTCCTCCTCCTCCCCCCCCTCCTCCTCCTCCTCCTCGTCATCATCACCATAACCATTATTAGCATAATCCTCACCATCATCAAAATCATCATCATCATCATCATCATCATTGACGTCATCAAAATCATCATCATCATCATCATAATCATCACCATCACAATCATCCTCATCGTTATTATCATCATTATCAGGTAATTTTACTGGATGATGATGATGATGATGATGATGATGAAGATGGCGATAGAATAACTTAAAAAGCCAAAATACTAATAAGAGTAATATGAATTATAGAAGAAACGCATATAATTAATATGACATTTAGTACTGGTAAAATGATTGAGATGGTGGTGGTGGTGGTGGTGGTGGTGGTGGTGGTGATGGTGGTGATGGTGGTGGTGGTGGTGGTGGTGGTGGTGGTGGTGGTGGTGGTGGTGGTCGTCGTCGTCGTGGTGGTGGTGGTGATGGTGATGGTGGTGGTGGTGGTAATAGTGGTGGTGATGGTGGTGCTGGTGGTGGTGGTGATGGTGGTGGTGGTGGTGGTGGCGATAGTGGTGGTGATGGTGGTGAAGGTGGTGGTAGTGATGGTGATGGTGTTGGTGGTGGTGGTGGCGGTGATGGTGGTGGTGGTGGTGATAGTGGTGGTGATGATGGTGATGGTGGTGAAGGTGGTGGTAGTGATGGTGATGGTCGTGAAGGTGGTGAAGGTGGTGATGGTGTTGGTGGTGGTGGTGATGGTGATGGTGATGATGGTGGTGGTGGTGGTGATGGTGACGATTGTGGTGATGGTGGTGATGGTGATGGCGATGGTAGCGGGTGTGAAGGTGGTGGTGCTGGGTGTAAAGGTGATGAAAGTGGTGGTGGTGATGGTGGTGAAAAGGTGGTGGTTGGGGTGGTGATGGCTGCGAAGGTGTTGAAGGTGGTGGTTGTGGTGATGTGGGATAGAGATGGTGGTGGTGGTGAAGGTTGTGGTGAAGGGTGTGAAGGTGGTGAAGATGGTGGTGATGGGGCGGGGGGGATAGTAATGATGGTGGGGCTGGAAGTGGTGGTGGTGCTGGTGTCGTTTATGTCTCAGAGCCTCAGTACTATTCTTATCAGTCAAGTCTCGTAGAGGAAATGAAGATGAAGAAGAAAGTTGATTAATTTCTTGGAAAATGAGCGAAAATCAAGATAGAATCGTGAGATGAGTTTTGGAGTGTAGTGACTCCACATGTGTATGTGTAACTATGTAGTAACTATGTATATGGGTAAGTGCGTAGGAATGTACGTATCTATGCGTACATTTGTATGTATCTATGTATGCGTGGTTTCGTATGTGTGTATGTCTATGTGTGTGTGTGTGTGTTTATGTGTGTGCCTTCGTCAGAATATTTACGTGTTTATCTGTATGTATATGTATGTACGTATATTTGTATCTGTGTGTGTCTGTATATCTATATATGACTATGTATGTGTGTGTTTATGTGTTTGTATTGACTATACATGAGTATGTATATGTGTACGAGTGTGTATGTGTGACTACATGTGTGTAACTGCGTATGTATGTATGTATGTATGTGCCTACGTGTGTGTGTGTACGGTACATGTTTGTGGGGCTCTTAGCTGTTTCTACGTGTCTATATATATATATATATATATATATATATATATATATATATATATACATATATGGGTGTCCCAATAAATGTATACACACTATAATTACCTGTACAGGCAATATTTATTACAATACTGTCGAAGTGTTTATACATTTTTCGAGGACACCCTGTATATACTGTATATATATATATATACATATATATATATATATATATATATATATATATATATATATATATATATATATATATAGAGAGAGAGAGATAGATAGATAGATAGATAGATAGATATGCACACACGCCAGTTTAAGTGTATATATGCTTGTGTGAATGCGTATGTCTGTGTGTATCTATGTGTTAGTGCGTGGCTTGATTGTGATAACGGAAAATATGAGGGTTTCTTTGATCATAAATGGGGTGATGTTGATGATGTAGGCGATGATGGTGGTGGTGGTGGTGGTCTTGGTGGTTGTGGCGGTGATGGTGTTGGGGTTGGTGTTGGTAATAGTGGTGATGGTGTTGGGTAGTGTGGTTGGTGGTGGTGGTGGTGGTGGTGTGATGGTGGTTGTGGTGGTGGTTTTGGTGGTGGTTGTGATGGTGGTGATGGTGTTGGTGTTGCTGGTGGTGTTGGTGTTGCTGGAGGAGGTAGTGTGGTGTTAGCGGTGGTGATGGTGGTATTGGAAGGGGTAGTGATGGTGGTAGTGGTTGTGGTGGTGGAGGCGGCGGCGATGGTGGTGATGGTCGTGGTTGTGGTGGTGGTGGCGGCGGCGGCGGTGGTGGTGATGGCGGTGGTGGTGGTGGTGGCGGCGGCGGTGGTGGTGATGGTAGTGGTGGTAGTGGTGGTAGTAATTATGGTAATGATCCACGTCTTGAGGGTTTTAATAATGGTAACGATGGTGGTTGTTATGTTGATAGTGCTTATAATGAGAATGATGATAATGATGATAAAGATAATGATGATGGTAGTGGTGGGTGTAGTTGGAGGGGGTAATCATTATACAACAGTCGCAGTCAGTAAACTGTTTATAGGTTTGCCTTGATTGTGTTTCAATGAATCAACTGCAATAATATAGCAGAGATTATCTCCACTGATCTCTCACTTCATCTCATTTGTCTCTAGATTGATCATCAACTCACACCTAGACATATACACACAAATACATATATAAACACATACACGTACACACACTCATACATATGTATGTATATATGTGTATATATATATGTGTGTGTGTGTGTCTGTGTGTGTATTTATGTATATATATATATATGCATATGTATACTTACACACTCACACATACACCACATGCACACATATATACCCATATACACATTTGTACAAGTGTACACCCCACCCCACACACACATACACATGCACACAGATGTATACACACGTAAATGTATAAAAAGTAATCAGTTTTAAAGCTGAGTATTCCAGTCGTTTGCTCCATCTAGAAGGCGAACTGGCAGAGCTGTTAATGGGTTGGACAAAATACCTTTCTGTATTTGTTCCGGCTCTCTCCTCTCTGAGTTCAAATACTTGTTTGCCTTTATTGGTGGATTGGCAGTATCAGTAGAGGGTAGGAAGCCATGCTTTGCAGCACACTTATGTCCCTTTACGGACTGAGTTCAAATCCCGCCGAGGTTAACTTTGCCTTTCATCCTTACGGGGTCGATAAAATAGAGTACCAGTAATACACTGGGATAATTGCTGACCTTGTGCCAAAAGTAGAAACAATTATTATTTTGTTTTTCATTAAAAAGGCCGTGGTTTGGCAGTATTGGTAGAGGGTCGGACGTCATCCTTTCACGCATAGATAGAGTTACGGCCCTTTCCATTCTTAGTTAAAATCCTGTCGAGGTTAACTTTGCCTTACGGTGTCGATAAAATAAAGTACCAGTAATGTACTGGTAATTGCTCGCCAGCAATTTTTTTAATTTTCTTACTCCAAGTAAGACAGTAAAGCCACTAAAATGCAGGGGGTTACTGAGAAGGGCAAAGGACAAGATAAAGTAAACATAATTCATAAAGATAAATGACGATTGACGCTGCTTTTGAATTATTGCAAATTTGAATGGTCAAGAGAGCAAGAACGTTGCTGATATTTCCATGGGAGAGATGTTTGAAGAAACTATCTGAGTAGGATTTACAATTACATTTAGGGAGGTCGATAATATAAACTGCCAGTCTTGGGCAGTGGATTGTTCTAAACGTCAGAGCAAAAGTGATACCTAGTGGTATTAGTTCCGGTTCTTTGCTTTCTGAGTTCAAATCACGCTATGGCCTTTGTTGATCACCCATGGGTGCCTTTATAAGATTCCACCCTGTTGCAAGCATTTGTACCAGGTTTCCTGTTTGTAGATACATTCTTCGTTACTCCCTTCTTTCCATCAATCACAGAGGTCTCGCAAAAGATTAAGTGTACTACTCTCCCGTTTCATAATTCTCATAATTCTCAAGCTTTATGTGTGCGACACATATAGTGTGTCAAATCTGGTCCTTTTAAATTATAAGTGGAAACCTATTCGGTGGACTTCAGCATGATTTCATTCACAATTTTGTGTCAACATGAGCCGAATGTAAAATCCACTTGCCCCACAACATACAAACTGGTAGGATTGAACTCGTCGTGCTACTATAGTTGCGAAACAAACTTGTTAATCTTTGCCATGCCCACGTTCAATACATATATAGAAAGATAAAAATAGTAGTAGTAGTAGTAGTAGTAGTAGTAGTAGTTTTTATTGTTGCTATTGCGGAATTATGCAGACGTACGATGAAAGTTAACCGTGACCATCACATCGGCTTCTCAGACATTCTTTTTATAATGTGACTTTCATTGTATAATTTACCTTGGCAGGTTGTGGCTTTATGGATATTTGGCTGCTATTTCTAGTGAATCGTTTAACCACATTGGTACACAGCAGTGACTAGTAAAGATAATGTTGGTGACGGTAGAATTATGATGATGGTGATAGTGGTGGTGGTGGTGGTGGTGACAGGGTTGATGATAAAGGATATGTGGTTATGATGGTTGTGATAAGAGTGACGGCGTGGTTGTGTGGCAGGGTGGTGCTGTTTGAGGCGTTAATAGGGATGAGCGCTTATAATTGATGCTACTGATAGGTAAAGATGGTAATGAGGCGTCTGTAGATGGTAGATACTTACAAGTTGTGGTGGTGGAGGTGGTGGTAGTGGTGGTGGCAGTGGTGGCCGGGGTGGTCGTCACTATTGTAATAGTGGAGTTGGTCTTGATCATAGTGTAGAAATGCTAGTGTTAGTGGTGGTGTTGGTGTACTTGGTGATCGTGATTTTGCTGGTGATGGCGGTGTTGGTGTTGATTGTGGGGATTTGATTGTGATAATGGCAATGCTGGTGCTGATAGTGATGGGCTGGTTTTGGTGCTGCTTCTATTGTTGTTGTTGTTGTTGATCGAGGTGGTGGTGCTGGCGGTGTTGATGATGTTGTTAATCGAGGTGGTGCTGCTGGCGGTGTTGATGATGTGGGTTATTTTGGAAGTGATGGTGGTGATGAGGGCTTCTTATTGGTTATAACGCTAATGATGGAGGAGGCTATGATTCTAATAGTGATTAATTGTAGTGTTGATGGCGCTAGTGGCAAATGGTGATGCTGGTAATGCTGGTGTGTGTGGTGGTGTTAATAGTGGCAGTGATAGGGGCCATGTTAGTGTGGCGATGATAATAGTTGCATAGTGATAATGATAATGGCGTTAGTAGTGGTGGTTATGGTGGCTAGGAGGATTGTGGAGGTGGTGGTGGTGGTGGTAAAAATGATAACGTTGTCGTAATTATTGTTGTTGTTGCTGCTGTTGTGGTAGTGTTGTTGGTACTGGTGTTTTGGTGGTAGAGATAAAGATGATAGCGTGGTAATGGTTCTGGTTCTGGTGGGTGTAATGATGATGATGCTTGATGCTCTTGATATGATGATGTGGTGGTGGTTGTGATGATATTTTGAATAGAGAAATTCCGAGAATAAAAATCTAACCCGCGAAGCTATGTTTTATAAATACATCATATTTTATTCCCACACATATCTAATATACAGGGGGAAAATGAGATAGGAGGAGGCAGGGGATGAGGTGGGCAACACAGCGAGTGGGAGGAGAAGTGGTGTGATAGTAAGTAATAGATAGTAAGTGGAGTGATAGTTTGTGTGTTGGTGGTAGGGGAGGTAGAGGGTCACGATTCTGAGAGACATACAGGCAAGAAGATAGACAAACAGAGAGACAAGAATCGCTATGAAAACGATACAATTATAATAGCGATGGCGTCTGCCAAGAAAAAGACGTGACGTATTGTGTAGGAAAGGTTGGCATTAAACATCCATAGAGGAGTGTTCCTAGTGGGTGGATTATTAGGTTGGGTTTGGTGTGATATACTGGATTATTGTGGTTGGGTTGGCCTTGAATAGTGGTGGTGCTTTTCATTTCTTATTTTGATTTTTTTTTTTTTTTTGCTATTCAGTCAGGGAGGGAGAGGAGGGTCCATGATCATTTTCAGGCTCTCCGAGACTGTTGGGAAGGAGGTAGCTACTTTGAAATCGGAGGCCTGCTCCAAAAGCTTGTAAAAGAGTGTTCTTTGACAAAGCGACACAGTGACCAGATGAGGATATTAAAACCAAACGACGGGTTAAGACAGCCATCGAAACAACCCACAGCGGGATTTCGACTCTAGAAGGCAAGGCACTCTAGCAATTCAGTCCGTCGAGCTCCTCTAAACTGGTACTATATCTTCTAACTACTAAAAGATCAAAGGCAAACATGATATCGGCGTGATTTGTATCAAAGCATTTTGTCCGAAGCTATAACGCAACTGCCACTTCGACTATTATACAATGTAACATGCATGGTTTTCGAAGATAACAAGGGGGAATTTTAGGGAGATTAGCTACAGAGTTTTGGGTTCAATCCCACTGTGTGACATTTTGATCTTTTATCATAGCTTTGCTTCATGAATGCATTGTGAGTGAGATTTGCTAGGTGAAAACTGTGCGAAAGCCCTCGCTTCTCTCACTTTAGGGTGAAATCAGAAATTGTTCGTTTAAACTTTTAATCTGTGCTAATAATGAATACATATATATATATATATAAAGAGAGAGAACGAGAGAGAGAGAGAGAGTGTGTGTGTGTGTGTGTGTGAAAGAGAGAGAGAGATGCGTGTATTTATGTGTGTGTGTGTGAGTGTGTAAATCTGTTCGTGTTTGTTTACGTCTAAACCTCTATATAACCGTTGTTGCTTGTTTATTCCTTGTAACTTAGCAGCCCGGCAAATTAGATATCACCGATATACGCAGCAGACATTTAAACAAAGACCACAGAGGGTCGATGTGATCAGTTAAACATTTGAAGGTGGCTCTTTAGTATGGAGTCCAATGACTAAATCCAGAAACCAATATAAGTCTAAAATAATATATCGAATACAAATTCGAACCAAGTAATAATGGTAAATAAATGAGAGAAAGAAAAGAGATTTATCATGGCTGCTTTATTAACAGTAAAACTTAAAACAATATTTTAACATTTACTAGCGCTTCTTGACAACAAACTAAACAGCAGGCAATGCACCATTGCCAAAATATTTCCTGCTTGCTGATAGAAGCCTGACGTTTACAGTCAAAATAATTATAATCAGTTGAGAACGAATGAAAGACATCCATATTATCCCAATGAATTCTCGCTTACAAGAAAACGTCGATAATAATCGCTATTGAAATAATTTTATACTGGGTGTGTGTGTGTGTGCGTGAGCGTGCGTGCGTGAGTATTTGTGTGCGCACGCATTTTTATGTTAGAGCAACAACAATACGTGCTTCTTCTGCTGAAATACTTTTTTCTTCTCTCTCCCTCAAATCCTGTCCTCACTCCGTGTCGCTGATTTTCGATGAAATACAAGCGTCCGAAACGCTAGATATCAGCTCTGTCGTCTTCACTTGTAAATATCACACCCACACCAAGCATTCGATCCCCTACTTAATATCCCTTCGACTCCTTCACCTGTAGTAGCCGAATGCATGACTCCCTTGCAGTTCGTAGTATTAGTCCCCTTACACCAAGTCATCGTCCCCCAACACCCACCAACCAACTACCATTCCCCACACCAACTACTTCTCTACCATGCCCCGTCAGAAGATGATCGTATGTCTCTTCCCAATTTAAACTCTCCCCTTTTTTAAATGCGCATTTAACCTCCAGAATCTCCTCTTCTGCAGTTTCCGTCCTCTCCCCAACTCCTCTCCTCGTTCCTACGTTTGCTTCTGCAGCTTTATCACCCACACTGCCGCACTCACCGGACCCAGTGGCCACTACATTATTTTCGTTGTACTATATGCGAGGTCATCTACATTGGTCAAACTGGCCGTCGACTGGCCAACAGATACGCAGAGTATCTTCTGTCTCCGGTCTCCTGACATTTCTGCTCCATCGGACATTCCACACACCACCTTATTTTCTTCGGCTTCGCATCCTGCACTGTACCCACTGACTCGCACCGACACAGGGAAAACAGCTTTTTTTTCTACATACAATACTCCGTCTCTCTTCCGCTAATCTGCTCTCCCCACTGCATTCCACATCCACGTGTCATTTATGCACACACTGACACACATGCACCAACCTTGCAACATTACACAAAAACATTAATACACTTGCTAATACGAGGATCGGCTGAAAATAAAATTTCATAGGCTGAAAAGTCTGTAAGCTGACCAAGATACTCTCATGGAATAACCAAATGAGGTTTATTTTTCAACATAGTCACTGGAACGAAACAATACAATTATTAATGTGGAGAGTTGGAATTAATGCATGCAAGATTTCCCAGCTGTAGTATCACCACTTCATAGCCAACCTATGAACGTTTCAGCCGAACCTCATAAACAGTCACGTAGAAACGCATATATACTCACAGACACATAAATCTGCACATGTACACACACGTGCAATCTCCCATAGCGTTGTATATATCGATATAATGGTCGTTATATGTTTGTTGGACCTCCACTTATTTCACCTTTCGGAGTTTCTCACATAACATTTTTTGATACACAAAGGGCGGTGGATTGGCAATATCGGTAGAGAGTAGTCGGACGCCATGCTTTCCAGCATAGTTACGTCCCTTCACGGTCTGAGTTCAAATCCCGCCGAGGTTAACTTTGCCTTTCATCCTTACGGGGTCGATAAAATAAAGTACCAGTAATGTACTGGGTAATTGCTGGCCTTGTGCCAAAAGTAGAAACAATTATTTGATATACACAATGAACAACCACGCATATATAAGATAATAATTGTTTCTACTTTTGGCACAAGGCTAGCATATACCCAGTGCATTACTGGTACTTTATTTTATCGACCCAGTAAGGATGAAAGGCAAAGTTAACCTTTGCCCTGAGATATACATAAACACTATCCCCAACTATGTATGAACCACTCCTACAACACATACGTAAATACATACGGAATAACAGTTAAATTCAACACTCATATGTTCCTCATTCGACGAACCACATCTCTGTATTTCTCTATTCCCGATGAACGACTATCGTCCGGTATGTTAAACATTGTGTGTGTATGTGTGTGTGTGTGTATGTGTGTGTGTGTGTGTGTGTGTGTGTGTGTGCGCGCGCGTGTGTGTGTGTGTGTGTACGTGTTTGTGTGTATGTGTACGTGTGTGTGCATGTGTGTGTGTATGTACAGGCAGGTGTATGTGTGTGTGTGTGTGTCTGTGTATCCTTGTGTGTGTATATACAGGCAGGTGTATGTGTGTGTGTGTAATTTATATCTTAATATCCAGTTGTAGTAGGAGTAAAAGTAGTAAAAGGTATAAGATATACATATATATATACATCCATACATAAATTCATATACATACATATATACACATACACACAGGCATATATATATATATATATATATATATATATATATATATATATATATATATATATATATAGCAGAGCTCAAGCCGTTTCGACGGCTATTTCCAGAAATAGCCGTCGAAACGGCTTGGGCTCTGCCGTCGGGGTCATACTCGTTCCTATTACCCACTCTACTACCCTAAGTATTGAGTACTCTGGTGCGTTATGGTCCATCTGGTTCCTTACCACATCTCCTTCGTTATATATATATGTATGTATGTGTGTATGTATATATATATGTATTATATATATATATATATATATATATATATATATATATATATATATATATATATATATATATATATATATATATATATACACAGACAGAGTAATGTAAAGGAGAAAAGAAAAGCGAGGGTGAGGGAATGACATAGCTCCATGTGCTTGTGTTTCCCTATCACGTGATTTGTGATTATTTATGTTGCAATATAATATTAGACCGGCAATAACTAACAGAAATAGACATGTTTCGCTCACACCCATTTCAGTGTTCTCTTGTTATTATTATTGAGTATATATATACATATATATATATATATATATATGTATATATATATATATATATATATATATATGTATATATATATATATATATATATATATATATATATATATATATATATATATATATATATATATATATATATATATATATATATATATCTTTGTGTGTGTATGTATGTGTCTATATATATGTATGGGCGTATATATATATATACACACACACATATATATATATATATATATATATATATATATACATATATACATATATATATATATATATATATATATATATGTATATATATATATATATGTATATATGTGTAGTCCGTCCGTCACCATATTAAATATATGCAAATCTGATGCACACACACACACACATAGGCAAATCATTCACGTATACACATTTTACACACACAAGTATACTGGTATTTATACACACACATACACAAACACTCTCTCTCTCTCTCTCCCTCTCTCTCTCTCTCTCATACACACTCTCTAACTCCATCTCACTTTCAGTCTCACACTCTCACACACAGAGACTAATAGATTTATATTTGTATACAAATGACTATGTATGTGTGTATGTATAAACGTATATATATATATATATATATATACATCCGCACACGCACACATAGACGCCCGCATATATATATATATATATATATGTATGTATGTGTATATATGTGAATGAGTATGTAAGTGCGTATATGTATGTTTGATTTCATCAGTGTCTGCGAATGTATATGACTTTATTCTACACATACCCTATATCGTTTTTATACTGACTTATTGATTTATTTATTTACCTGTAGCACAAATCAAGATTCGCAATATATTAATTTATATCTGTAGTAGTAGTAGTAGTAGTAGTAGTAGTAGTAGTAGTAGTAGTAGTAGTAGTAGTAGTAGTAGTTGTTGTTGGTGTTGTTGCTGTTGTTGTTGTTGTTGTTGTTGTTGTTGTTGTTGTTGTAGTAGTGGTGGTGGTGGTAGAAGAAGAAGAAGAAGAAGAAGAAGAAGAAGAAGAAGAAGAAGAAGAAGAAGAAGAAGAAGAAGAAGAAGAAGAAGAAGAAATATACAGTTTTTGTAATTGTGGTTGTTTTGTCCTTTTTGTACACATATGTGCGTGTGCATATATATATATACATATATGTGTGTGTGTGTGTGTTTTCATGCATGTATATATAAATATATATATATATATATATATATATATATATATATATATATATATATATATATATATATATATATATATATATACATGCATAGATACATATATATACACATGCATACATACATATATATATGTATATAAGTGTAAACCTGCCAGACCTCTTTAGATTGTTCTCTTCATCACTATAAAGAAACCCAAGTACAACCAGCTGTTTGAATATCAGACTTATATATAAACAAAATTACGTTCTCTCCACCACATTCATTTTTTTCTGCTTGTGAGTCTGTATGTGTGTCTACATTTGTGTCTGTGTGTGTATGTTTGTATTTATTTAAGCATGCATCTATGTATGTGTGTGTGTGCGTATTTTTATTCTTTATAGTGGGTAGGTTATAGAAAAGCAGAGTCAGTAGAGCATTGGCTTAAAATCCAAATGTAATTCATCAGAATCAATTTCAAATACTACCACATTCAACTTTGCATTTCAGCCTTCTAGGATCAATAGTTATAATACCAATGGGGCCATGGGTCCGATATAATCAATTGTATCAGCGATTTCCAGTCTGTTTACTGTGAACTCTGTAGTGTACTGGACGCTCGTGAGAATGTTGTATTGCCAAGCCTCACAATCACCTTGAGTCCCTGGGAAATTTAATTTAATTGAACAATGTCATTAGTAGCTAAACGGTCGGAAACCACTGGACTATTCGAAAGAACCTGCCTCTTGAAGGGTGTGATCTTGTTGTTAAATTGGGATGTTTATAATGGAATTTTGGGAAAAATTAGCTTCCACTTCTATCATGAAGAATGACCACTAAAAGACGCTTTAATTGATTCTCTTTATATATAGTACCTAGTGGCATTTGTTTCATCTTTTTATGTTCTGTAGTTCAACTCTCCCTTAGGTACATTAACTTATCATCCTTCGGGTTTGACAA
>OZ024743.1:288461968-288466968 GCA_964016885.1 Eledone cirrhosa | reverse complement strand
ATATCAGAGATATTCTGAAGTTATGACAGTCTGTTTGGTCTTCTATGGTCAAGTCAATGTCTGAAATCTCCTCAACAACGTCAGCTGTATTGGTTTTAACATATGGGATAACTGACCGGGTTACGAAAAAATATTTCGCATATTGGATGTAAACGACTGTGAAAAAAAGTCTGATAAATTCTGAGAATTTCCGTATCAAATGAACAGATAAACAAATAAGCAAATAAATAGATAAATAAATAGCTAAATAAATAAATAGATAGATAAATAAATAAAAAGAAAGCAGAACACCGCAGTTAGTTTTTAGATGTCGTTTAACATCAATCAATAACATGGTCCCAGGCAACCAGGGAGGGGACTGGTTTCGATCCAAATGCGGGTCATCATGGGACGTCTCTTTATGTCTTGGTGAATGATGTTGGTTAGATGCAAAATATGGAGAACCCCATCGAATGGGGTCTACCTATAATTCAAAAGTCCTGCTTTGTCACATATTGTCACATATATAGGTTTATCGAGAAGTGAGTCCATCATATATATATATATATATATATATATATATATATATACACGTTTATGCCACGAATATATATATATATATATATATACATGTTTATGCCACGAAACTACGTAGTCGAGGAATTTAGGAGCAGTTTAGGTATGATACATTTTATTACTAATTATATCTAAATGTTTCTTCTCTCTTCATAATATATATATATATATATATATATATATTAAAATAACAGATTAAAGTTTAAGCAAAGAATCGCTGCTTTCACCCTTAACGGGATCTTCAAGGGTGAAAGCAGCGATTCTTTGCTTAAACTTTAATCTGTTATTTTAATAAATATTTGCTTTACGGTTCTTATATATTTGATATATATTTTCCTTATCGAGCCCTCTTTGGATTTTTGTCTTCAATTTTATTATTATTACTATATATATATATATATATATATATATATATATATATATATATATATATATATATATATTAATATATATATATATATATAAATATATATATATAAATATAAATAAGCGAGAATCGTATATCGGCTATTGGAAATTAGCGAAAAACAACTCCCGAGATGTGTGTCAAGCGCTCCATAGAAGCTAGTGAACTAGAGCTACAACATAAGTTAAAAGGCCAAACACACTGAGACGATGGTTTTAAAATTAACAAGAGCTATTAATCAGTCAATAGAATTAACTAAAAAAAATCAAGAAAATTATATTTATATAATCTTTTTAGGCGACTCTCGTATATATATTTCTATATACATATATACATACATACACACATATATATATATATATATATATATATATATATATATATATATATATATATATATATATATATATATATATATATATATATATATATATATTTAGGAAAAAGAACAAAGGAATTTTTATGACATTATAACAAGTTTATTGCCGACAGCCGTTTCGTCCGACCATATGGTGGAACTTTTCTAGGCATATAACAGGTAATTGTAAGTTCATTATGGTAGGTCAGGCGTGATCATCGCGATTTACGTACGACCTACCATACATCTTGCTTATATATATATATATATATATATATATATATATATATATATATATATATATATATATATATATATATATATATATATATATATGGCTTTGCTTGATTAACAACTCTGACGAGCAGATCGGGCTGGAGTCGGGTCTAAAGCTTTTACATGGTTCCTGAGCCAACCATCTGTGAAACGGTCGTAACTGCGTATAATCATTAAACACTTTAATGTGAAACCTCGTTTTGCTTTTAATATATACACTCTGCCATAGCATAGAATGGTTATTTCGGTACTTTTCTCAGTAAACCTCGAATCTACTAAACCACATATTAAATATATCTATCTATCTATATATTTGATGGCTTCTGCCGAATGAAACAGTTCTAGTCCTGTAGAAGCCATTGCTATGTTATATATATATATATATATATATATATATATATATATATATATATATATATATATATATATATAAGAAGGTGTTAAAGTTTGCTTGAAGCATTGTGAAATGTGTAAAATATGTAGTTTAGAAAGCCACAACAATGCAGATGGGAAATCTCGAGGTAAGAAGTGAGTGAGAAATAGGAGAAAAGTGAAAATGAAAATGAAAATAAAACAAAGGTAGAAGGGTTACCGCAGTGGAGATTCCTAAGTTTTAACGACAATACAACTTTCTCCGGCTTAGCCTGTTCCC
This sequence comes from Eledone cirrhosa, assembly GCA_964016885.1. Lineage (NCBI taxonomy): Eukaryota > Metazoa > Mollusca > Cephalopoda > Octopoda > Eledonidae > Eledone > Eledone cirrhosa. The sequence continues at coordinate 288,464,721 of OZ024743.1, read as the reverse complement.
CCCCTTTTGGAACTTTCCTCCGTTGATGGGCGTGAGCCCGAAATATTGGGATTAAATCTCCACTACGGTAACCCTTCTACCTTTGTTTTATTTTCATTTTCATTTTCACTTTTCTCCTATTTCTCACTCACTTCTTACCTCGAGATTTCCCATCTGCATTGTTGTGGCTTTCTAAACTACATATTTTATATATATATATATATATTTAAAGGTTAAACAAGGTTCGATGAATAAATCAAAGAATTAGTTTTACAATAGATAGGAAGCACTCAAGAGAAATGGTTTTCCGGAGTTATTAATATTCATTCAAAGTATTAACAAAAAATAGAACTTCATTGTGATCTAGTATATTTTATTATACATATTTCAGAGGTACTGAGCTAACTTCAAAGTAGATAGTTAAGATCCAGTCACGGTAGTGACTCGATCTTAACCATCTACTTTGTCAGGGTATGTCATGCATCATCTTATTTTATCTGATGAGGACATACTGTTGAAGTTAGCTCAGTACCTCTGAAATATGTATAATAAAATATACTTGATCACAATGAAGTTCTATTTTTGTTAATACTTTGAATGAATATATATATATATATATATATATACATTGGTCCCGGGTTGAGTCGGGGATAACCACAGTAAGTAAGGTACTCAATACATGCGCTTCCTGAAGATTTCATCTGAATGAAATAGTACTAGTCCTGTAGAAGCTCCTTCTATATATATATATATATATATACACACACAATATATTAATAAATGGAAACTATATTTATAAAACCATAATTATTTTATTATATATATTTCAAGGGCAACCAAGGCAGTTTGGGTGCGCTTTCATCAGATTAAATACAAAATATGTTTTATAAATGTTGACATACTCGTAGAAAAACAAGCTTGACGGTTGAAGGTTCGCTGGATAGTTTCCATTTATTAATATATTGAATATTTACTCCAGTAAACTGCTGAGTGCTTTATATCAGTTATAAAACTTTTAAAGCTTGTTGAATCCCAACAAATTAAATATAACTTGTGCATATATATATATATATATATATATATATATATATATATATATATATATATATATATATATATATATATATATATGTATATACAGTATATATGTATATATATGGTTGTTTGAATCTATAGAAGAGGATACACAACACATCAATCAAAAATATTTCTCTCCCACTTACGACAGATCCTTTCCTCTCACTTCTCCCTTCTCACCCCCTTACAATTCCTTAATTCTTAAATATCATTTTACTTGTGAAACACTTATTATTTAAGCTTCATTTCACACTAATGACGTCTGCAGGCAGCAGGATGTCATGTATGATACTAGTTGCTGCTGGTGCTGCTGCTACTGGTGATCGTTATCAAGATGATGATGATGATGATGATGATGATGATGATGGTGTTGATGATGATGATGTTGATGATGATGACGATGATGATGATGGTGTTGATGATCATGAGGATGGCGATAATGATGGTGTTGATGATGATAATGATGATGATGATACTGCTGCTGCTGCTGCTGATGATGATGATGATGATGATGACGATGATGATGATGATGATGATGACTATAATCACGATTATGATGCTGAGGGTGATGAGCCGGAGGAGGAGAAGGACGTTGATTGTTGTAGTGATGGTGCTAGCAGAGAGGGCGACGAGGTTGATGATGATGATGATAATGTTGACGATGATGGCGAGTGTGATAGCAGTGGTAATGGTGGTGGTGGTGGTGGTGTTAATGGCGATGATTACAGTGTGGTGGCGATGGTGGTGACAGTGGTGATATTGGTGGTGGCATCGATGATGATGATGATGATGATTCTAGTGTTAACAATGATAATCTGATTTATTGTATTTGCCACTAGTGTGACGGATGAAGGGGTGCGTTAGGAGAGATGGGGAGATTTACCCAGAATCGATTATGGAAAAGAAAGAAAATAAAATATTAAGACAGGCATAATATGTGACAAGAACACACCTTTTCTGTGGTGGTGGTGGTGAGGGGGGGGGTAGTGTAAATTGACCATGAAGGATGAAAAACCAGAGTCGGCACAGGTTTGTGTTTGAAACTTAGAACACACGAGTGAAAGATGCTTAGATCGACTATATGTTTCCTCGAAATATTTGTGGCATTAGGCCTGTGTACGTTATTATTACCTCCACCATCAGCTCACCAGCACCATTACCATCCTCCTCATCGTCATTAATATCAACATCATAATCGCCATCTTCATCATCATCACCTTGGTCACCATCATCATCTTCATCTAAACCATCATCCTCATCCTCCTCCTCATCATCATCATCATCATCACTATCATCATGTTTTCAATAGCTTTATGCTGAATGAACAAATGAACCTTTATGTTCCTGAGGTTTGTACAGTATTATCTTTTAAGGGGAAACAATTGTGTTTGTATACGGCATCAATTTGTTTGAATTTGATTCATCATTTCTAGTTTTGTTCTTATGTTTCGTCTGTTGTCCTGGATAAGCACAATTTGAGTTATGCTACTCTGTTGTACTTGTGTTTTGTACATACTTTGTTATTAGTGCTATATGTTATAGTGTCACCTGGTAATTGTGTATAACGCTTGCTCTTGACCTGCGTTGGCCAATTGATTAAGAACTTCAATTTGTAATTATAAGTTCCTGGGTTCGATCCCACAGTATAGCATTTTTGGGAAGTGTTATTTCTATAGCCTCTGGTCAATCAGCGCATG
>OZ024743.1:288454468-288459468 GCA_964016885.1 Eledone cirrhosa | reverse complement strand
TATATGAAAAACATGGTTGCACATGGATTACATGTTATAAAATGAGTCCCTCATCAGTGATTTGCCAACGATCATTGGTATTTCATCGCATTAAAAATCATATACCTCACGTTGGTGCGACAATAACTAAAATAAGTTATTAGGACAATTGAAACGCGTAAAGCGAGTGAGACAATACAGGGGAAAGCTAACCGAAGACAGAAAGAAACACAAGCAACATGGTTATTCTGTCAGTATAAGCTGGGTGAATACATGTGCGAGTAAGAAACAGACCTTCCGCTAGTGAATCCGATGCAAGAAAGAAGGAAAATCGGGTTCGTAGCGGACGGGGGGAAGTGAGAAGGGGAGAAACAGAGAGTGAGTGAGTGGAAGTGCGAGGAAGAGGTCAATAGAGAGAAAGTGTTAACTGACATGACAGAGGGGACGAAAGAAAGTAAGAGAAACAGAGAGAACGAGGGAGCAGTAAGAGAGAAAGAGAGAAACACAGAATCGCAGTTTAGGTAAATATATGTGAAAAATATGGGGAGAAGAATACTGCATGGTTGCACATGGATTACATGTTATAAAATGAGTCCCTCACCTCATCAGTGATTTGCCATATATATATATATAAATATATATATATATATATATATATATATATATATATATATATATACACACTTTGATTACTTGTACAGGCAATATTTATTTGAATGCGCAGTCTTTGTGTATACATTTGGGGGTGGGGCACACACACACACACTATATATATATATATATATATATATATATATATATATATATATATATATATATATAAGCATATATACGGTTCAAAAAGAAAGAAGAACGGTATCATATATTCAGCATCAGTCTATTCCATTACATCATCCTGTTATGAACATTTCAAAATCACCAAAAGTTCATACTCCGTCTAATACCATTTACGTAATTCCTTGTGGCTTCCATGACGTTGAAGTTACTTTGTCTAATTATACCTTTATTGGTCGATTGCTTTGCTTGGATCAAATCACACTGATTATATATATATATGTATATATAGGGGAATGAATGTAGCAATAATTAGATAGATAGATAGATAGATAGATAGATAGATAGATAGATAGATAGATACATAGAGGGTAGAGAGAGAGAGAAAAGAGGTAGAGAGTGAGTGATATATATATATATATATATATATATAGAGAGAGAGAGAGAGAGAGAGAGAGAGAGAGAGAGAGAGACGTTAGGCTCAAATTATATATTCGATTTTCGGTATACAAAATTGTGAAAAATGAAAAAAATTAGAAAAATAAGAAGGAAAGAAAAATAAAGAAGGAAAAAGAGAAGGAAATAAGGAAGAAAGAATCAATAATAAAACGAATTAACTCAATGAAATGAATGAAAACCAACAGCAATTATAGAGGGATGGCAAAACAAAGCGACCCAAAATAAAAAAACAACACAAACAATAACAGAAAGAGCTAAAGACAAAAAAAAAAGAACAAAAACTATATAAAGTAAAATAAAGATAAATGAATCGGCCAAAGATTGAAAATGGAATCATGTGTATGTGAAAGAGTTGTTACATGTGTAGGAATGTATCTAATATAAGGTAGCAGATGGAGTGGCAGAGGAGGTGGTGGGGAAGGAACGAACGGTGAAGATTACAGTAAATACAACAGCACATCTATAACAATAGTGACAACAACTACTACTACTACTACTACTACTACTACTACTACTACTACTACTACTAATACTACTGCTACTACTACTACTACTACTACCACCTGCACCACCACCTACGCCACTACCAGTACCACAACTACTACTACTACTACTACCACCATCACCACCAGCACCACCACCAACACCACCACCACCACCATCATTGCTACTACTACTATAACTTTCCCCACCACCACCACCTACACCACTACCAGTACCAATAGTACTACTACTACTATCGCCACCACCACCACCACCACCACCACTACCCTACACCACTACCAGTACCAATACTACTACTATCACCACCATCAGTACTACTACCACTACTACTACTACTACTACTACTACTACTACTACTACTATCACCACCACCAACACTACTACTACTACTACTACTACTACTACTACTATCACCACCACCACCACCTACACCACTACCAGTACCACTACTACTACTACTACTATCGCCACCACCATTACTACTACTACTACTACAACTATCACCACCACCTACACCACTACCAGTACCACTACTACTACTACTACTACTACTACTACTACTACTACTACTACTACTACTATCACCACCACCTACACCACTACCAGTACCAATACTACTACTACTACTATCACCACCAAGACTACTACTACTACTACAACTATCACCACCACCACCACCTACAGCACTACCAGTACCAATACTACTACTACAACTATCACCACCAACACTACTACTACTACTACAACTATCACCACCACCACTACCTACACCACTACCAGTACCAATACTACTACTACTACTATCACCACCATCACTACTACTACTACTACAACAACTATCACCACCACCACCACCACCTACACCACTACCAGTACCAATACTACTACTACTACTATCACCACCATCACTACTACTACTACAACAACTATCACCACCACCACCACCACCTACAGCACTACCAGAACCAATACTACTACTACTACTACTACACACACCACTTCTCCCCCTTACCATTTAGGTCTCCCACTTAAAATTCTCATCTCAACAGATTATCAGTCAGAGATAATTATCAATGACTATTTGTCTTGTGCTAAATCTGGTTCCAGCTTGATTCATGCATGTGTGAAGTCTAAAGTGTATGTATGTACACGGTATATATACACACAACACACACACACACACAAACACACACACACACACACACACACACACACACACACACACACATATATATATATATATATATTTGTGTGTGTCTATATGTGTTAGTATATATATATATATATTTAATTGTATATGTGTTTATATGTGTGTGTATGTGCATGTGTGTGAGAGGTGAGAGATTGAGAGAGAATGTGATTATGTGTATGTGTGCGCATGTGACAGAATGAAATAAGACGAGCGAGGAAAAGGATTCGTGTGGCTGTGCGTGTGTTTTTCTGTGTGTCAAAAGATCAGCATCTGCAAGTACATTTCCGCAGATTTCTCTTCCTAATTTGCTTCCTCACTTGACTGTTTAGTTATATCTCTTTACATTGAGTTTAAATACATACCAATGTCCCAATATCCACGTTTACTTTCGACTCATATATGGCGCTAAAATACTTACCAGCTGTATACTGAAAAGACATCAGACCTCCGATATAAGGATACTTTCTTCCCCCCCACCAGTCCAGTGGGCCTCGAAAAGAATCAAGCACACTGCCCTTACCCCTCTGATTAATAATGTTAAATCAAAAACATATATCAAGCATTTGACTATATTAGACTCTACTTCTATGTGGGTTGACTACAAGATCATTGATCACTGTTGGATGCCACGACTGAATTTGGCTGAGCTTGATTGTATTCCTTCGACCACAACATCACAGGGTCTGCTGTTTAGGAAATAGTTGATCCATTGTGGCAACTTTCCAGAGACATCAATTTTGGATAGTTTTTTTCAAAAGGAGAATGCAATTTTCATCAATCAGAGGGCCAACAGTGGAGACAGTCACCATGTGTTTCTTCGCAAACGAAAAAAACACTTTAGAGTTGAATTTGATTTTCTCAATGGCCCATTCTTCCTCAGCTATTCTTTAGTTATCGATGATGGTCTTCCTGCATTTTTGGAGATTATAGTTTTTCGATTTGAGCAGTGCAATAACGGTCGGCTGTGTGGTTGCTCTTGCCAGTATGTTAATTTGTTGATTTTTTTTATTGTTTCTTCTTTTTATTGTTCTGATAATAGCTTTTTTTTTTGTTTTGTTTTGTTTTGTGGGATTCTGCATTTAGTTTTCTTCTCAGAACTTGATGGGGTCTGTTTCGCACATGCATTTGTAACAATGTCTACAAATATCTGCCAAGATTTTTTCATGTTGGTGGATAAGTATGAGTGTGTGAAAGATAGATCGTGATTGCAACCAAATGGTTCATGATCTACCAACGTTGTATAAGTGCAAGTGATGTATGCTAAACAGATCATACATACATACATATATACATACATACATGCGTACATACGTACGCATTACATATTACGTACGTATATATGTATGTATTAAGTGTGTGCATGTATCTTGATTAGTGTCAAAGCAATTCTACATGGAAAACTTGTCTATTGTAAAATATAAAAGACTCACAAATTACAGTTTCAATTGAAGACGTGTTGCTTCAGATTCTAGCTAGACAAAGAATAAAATAAATGACAGTTGAGGCAATAACACAGTTAAGATTTGTGTGTGTCTATCTGTCTGTGTTTGTGTGTGGGTGTGTGTGAGGATGAACCTGTTTTACCCCTCCCGCCGATCAGCTTTTCTGTCCACCTACTTCAACCACTTAAAATCACAAAACGAACTCTCCCTCTCTTTATACACAATACACGCACAAACACATTAATATATGCACGTGTGTTTTTGTGTAAATATATATACTGTATAAATCTCTTTCTCCCCTCTCTCTTACAAGCTCTCTTCCTTTACATATGTATTCACACACACACACACATATATATATATATATATATATATATATATATATATATATATATATATATATGCTTGCAACAGAGTGGTCTCTGCTAAAGGTACTCAAAGGCTGATTTTAAAGGTAAACGGGGTAAGGTATTAAGCCACCTAAAATAGTATAATATAATAATGTAATACAGTATATAATATACATCTGCTTGTATTTGCACGTGCAAATTTTACTTATTAATATACGTATTGCTTTCGCAATTACTAACTTATTGAAACAGGTAGTCAGTATCTATAAAATGCCTTATAGTAAATGACATTATAGAAGG
>OZ024743.1:288431968-288446968 GCA_964016885.1 Eledone cirrhosa | reverse complement strand
GTTAACTGGAAAGTTTGTTGAGATGAATATCAAGCCACTACCTGCAGCCTCAGATATTCAGGACGTATCGGAGGGTTCTTGCTGTTCCCAGCAAGCATGCCCTTTGAAGCGTTCCAAAAAGCGTGAAGGGGCCAATTTTCTTTAACCATCCCTGGAAACTTTTTGAGATAGTCCCTAGTGCGCCTATGACAATCGGGATCACTTTGACTTCATGGCAGTTCCAAATCCTTTTAACCTCACACTTTAAGTCCTGGCATCGGTTAATTTTCTCCCTCTCCTTTTCTTGCACTCTCGTGTCGAATGGGCAGGCCACATCCACAATCAGGCACGATCTTTTTTCTTTGTTCAAAACCACCAGGTCAGGTCTATTGTGTTCCAGTTTCTTGTCCGTCTGTATCCTAAAATCCCACAGCACCTTCACCTGATCGTTTTCTATCACCGCCTCTGGCTTATGCTCATACCACTTCTCAGAATGTGGTAAATTGTTTACTTTGCATAGGGGCCACTGGATCACCCTGCCCATCACATCATGTCTCCAGCCCTTATAGTGAGTCTGGGCTAGGTGTTTACACTCGGATACAATGTGAGGCACAGTCTCCTCTCTCCGGCCACAGATCCTGCACAGTGGGCTAGCCTCCTCCTTGTAAATGTGGTGTTTCAACCACTTCGTTTTGATGGCCTGCTCCTGCGCAGCCATTAACATTCCTTCTGTAGCCTTTTTAAGGTCTCCTCTTTTCAACCAGTTCCATGTCTGTGGATCTCTAAATTCAGTTTTCTCAAATAAGGTACTATGAAGGGATTTTTCCTGAAGGCTGCTCTTTCTCCTTGATGTTATTTCCTCCTTGGGCATCCCCTGGCCTATTGTCCCCTCCTTCAGTACAGTTCTGAGCATTGGCTCCTTACTATCAGTCACGTATTTGTGTAGGTTGTTTTTCTCCATCTGAACACAGTCCTCTATGCTGATAAGACCTCTTCCACCCTCAGATCTCCTTAAGTAGAGTCTTTCGACATCACTCCTCTTGTGGAACATATTGTAGATAGTCAATAGCTTCTTAGTCTTCCTATCCATTTCTTTTTGTTCAGCAACATTCCATCTCAGAATTCCCGCACTGTACCTAATAATAGACACAGCTCGGGAATTTACTGCACTTATGGCATTCCTACTATTCAGATGTGACTTTAATACGCTCCTTACTCTCCGAAGGTATTCAGTTCTTATCAATTCCTTCATTTTTTTGTTCTTGATGTCATCAGCCTCCAGAACGCCCAAATACTTGTATCCTTCCTCAGAGTCAATTTCTTTTATCATCTCACCTGTTGGTATCTGGATTCCGTTACTTCTGCTCAACTTACCCCTCCTCATCACAATGACTCCACACTTACTAATACCAAATTGCATACATATATCATTTCCTGAAAATACGGACAGTGTCAACAAGCACATCCAACTCCTTCTCACTCTTCCCGAAGAGCTTAAGATCGTCCATGAAGAGGAGGTGATTGATGGTAAGCCCTCCCTTTCCCAACCTGTATCCTGCTCTCACTTTTCGCAGTACACTGGTCAGGGGCATCAGGCAAGGACAAACAACAGAGGGGACAGACTATCTCCCTGTAAGATACCTCTCTTGATCTTCACGCTTCCCAAGGATACTCCAGTTGATGTCAACTCTGTCTCCCAGGACTTCATACTTTTGCCCAACAACTGCCTGATGTTATCTGCCACCCTGAAGATCTCCAGGCTTTTGGTGATCCAGGAATGAGGCACCATGTCAAATGCCTTTTTGTAGTCTATCCATCCCATGGCAAGATCAGTGTGTCTCCTCTTGCAATTCCTCATCCATCTTATCAATAAGTAACTGGTCCTTTGTACCACGTGACTTCTTTCGGCATCCTTTCTGTTCGTCCGGTAACAAGTTGTTTGTGTGGAGGTGATGGTAGATTTCCTCAGACATAATGCTTGTCAACAGTTTCCACATTACGGACAGCCATGTGATAGGTCTATAGTTGGTAAATTATTATTATTATTATTATTATTATTATTATTATTATTAAGGCGGTGGATTGGCAGTATTGGTAGAGGGTCACACGCCATGCTTTCCAGCATAGTTAGGTCCCTTTACGGTCTGAGTTCAAATCCCGCCGTGGTTAACTTTGCCCCTCATCCTTACGGGGTCGATAAAATAAAGTACCAGTAATGTACTGGGTAATTGCTGTCCTTGTGCCAAAAGTAGAAACAATTATTATTCATAGGGGCGATGGATTGATAGTATCCGTAGAGGGTCGGACACCATGCTTTTCAGTATAGAGTTACGGCCCTTTATGGTCTGAGTCCAAATCCCGCCGAGGTTAACTTTACCTGTCATCGTTATGAAGTCGATAAACTAAAGTACCAGTAATTCACTGGTGTAATTGCTGGCCTTGTGCCCTAAGTAGAAACAATTATTATACATACGAATTATAGAAATGAGAGTGGTACTTTTACTTCGTTCTTTCTCTCACTTTCTTTTTCTTCGCCAGTTACATATATTATTCATACTTCTTCTTCTTCTTCTTCTTCTTCTTCTTCTTCTTCTTCTTCTTCTTCTTCTTCTTCTTCTTCTTCTTCTTCTCATCAGCCACCACATCATCATTATTTCTCAGTCATATATATATGTATACACTAGCTTCCGAAGATGTCCTTCAACTTTGCTCTCTAGGTAACACTACACCATCACCATTTCTATTCTATTTCTCTTCTTAAAATTTAAGATCTTTTATTTTATTGTATATTTTTCTATATCTGTATGTTTATTTAATTCTTTTGTGTTATTCATTTTTGCAAACAAAGCTGAAGCACTTTTTCTCCATCTCATTTTTTCTCTATCTCTTGATCATTTCTCCCTCTCTCTCTCTCCCCCACTCCCTATCCACCCCACACCCTTCTCACTCAATCAAATTGACAATTTTCTTGAATGAGTTAAGACAGGATTAGGTAATTGTACTCATATAAGTTCATGAATGTACTTACGTATGCGTGTATATGAATATGCATAAACATGTATGTGTCTTTGTGTGTGTATATATATATGTTTATGTATGTATGTATGTATGTATGTATGCATGCATTTATGAATGTATATATGTATGTATTTACAATGGATGCAGCATACCCGAATGATGAAGAAGTTCCATTCCTAATCAAACGTTTACTGGTTTGATCACACTGTGGTCATTTGGGGCAAGTGTCGTTTAGCAAGATGTAGTCAACGATCGGAATAATAAATGATGTAATAAATAATCTTGTTTTCTTTAATTCATTGCACAGAAGTGATTAGTCATCCATGTAAAAAAAATATATGTATATTTTAATGAATTCATATAGAAAATATGAAAGTAAGATTGAATGAAGATATTGATATTGTATTTATCCCACAGGGAAAGTGCTACCCCCCTTTAAATCTACTTTTATTATACTTCATAAGTATAACATGTACACCACATATACATGAACATATATGCTAGTAGGCCACCATACTGAAATATTTAATGAGCAGTTTGAAAACGGGGCATACATTTCACATATGGCTTGGGCCTATCATCAGCTTTGAGTACCTACATTTCCCATCTGGTCTGTTTCTATTCCGAGCTTTGCGAACCTAAAATCTATATCTAGCTAGGACTATTAAAAATATGGTTGCCTATATTTTTGTATATAGCCTGGGTCTATTTCTATCTTCGGGGGCCTACATTTTATTGTTGGCTTGGACACACAGCTAGTTTTCTATGAGTCGGAACCTATGGTAAACGGAATTCCAGCTTTGACCAGCATGTCTTCTTTTATCCAGGCATACTATATCTTTGAATGCATTATCCAACGCATCCTTCCATTTTGTAACGACAAGAGAGTCAAGAATGATGTGAAGGACAATTGTACTGCTATTTTGAGCAAATCGATCGACCACATTGAGATTCCTCCTTCGTTTGTCCTAGTAATGGCGATGCTGATAGTAGGCGTGATAGATATACAGGCCGATAGGAGATAAATTCTAAGATCTCATTGAAATACAACATAGGAGTAGGCAGTAGTATGATGCAGCATGCCTACAGACACGAGACACGTCTTGTGTAGAGCAATTGAGGCTGTTGACCTCGTGACTCTGGGGACGAAGGCGGCGGCGACATCGAAGACAATGATGAAGACGAGACGCCTCTTACTGACGTAGTGGTGGATGTGGTGGCAGTTGTGCCGTTTGTGTTGGGGGGGGGGGGGAGGTGATGATGAGGATTATTACAATGAGGAGGGGGGAAGGAAGAAGAGGAGATGGAGGTTGTAGTGGTGGTGGTGGTGATAATGGTTGTGGTGGTGGTGGTGGTGGTGATGATGATGATTATGAGAATGAGGATGAGGGGAAGGAAGAAGAGGAAGTGGAGGTTGTAATGGTGGTAGTGATTATGGTTGTGGTGGTGGTGGTGGTGGTGGTGGTGATGATGATTATGACAATGAGGAGAAGGAGGAGAAGGAAGAAGAGGAGGTGGAGGTTGTAGTGGTGGTGGTGATAATGGTTGTGGTGGTGGTGGTGATGATGATGATGATGATAATGAGAATGAGGAGGAGGGGAAGGAAGAAGAGGAGGTGGAGGTTGTAGTGGTGGTGGTGGTGGTGGTGTTACTTCAGCTACCGATGATAATGACTGTGGTGTGGCGGTGGTGGTTTTAATCATCACCTATATCATCATCACCATCATCACTATTGATGCCAACAATAACACTAACAACGTCATGAGGTTGATGACGATTATGATGGTACAACGGCTACAGATGATGATGATGATGGTGATGGTGATGGTGGTGATGATGGTGATGGTGGTGATGATGGTGATGGAGGTGGTGGTGATGGTGATGGTGATGGTGATGGAGGTGGTGATGGAGGTGGTGATGGTGATGGAGGTGGTGATGGAGGTGGTGATGGTGATGGAGGTGGTGATGGTGATGGTGATGGTGGTGGTGATGGTCGTGATGATGGTGATGGTGATGGTGATGGTGATGGAGGTGGTGATGGAGGTGGTGATGGTGATGGAGGTGGTGATGGAGGTGGTGATGGTGATGGAGGTGGTGATGGTGGTGATGATGGTGATGGTGATGGAGGTGGTGATGGTGATGGTGATGGAGGTGGTGATGGAGGTGGTGATGGTGATGGAGGTGGTGATGGAGGTGGTGATGGTGATGGTGATGGTGATGGTGATGGTGATGGTGATGGAGGTGGTGATGGAGGTGGTGATGGTGATGGAGGTGGTGATGGAGGTGGTGATGGTGATGGTGATGGTGGTGGTGATGGTGATGGAGGTGGTGATGGTGATGGTGATGGAGGTGGTGATGGTGATGGTGATGGAGGTGGTGATGGAGGTGGTGATGGTGATGGTGATGGAGGTGATAGTGGTTGTGGTGATGGAGGTGGTGATGGTGATGGTGATGGAGGTGATAGTGGTTGTGGTGATGGTGATGGTGATGGTGATGGTGATGGTGGTGATAGTGGTTGTGGTGATGGTGATGGTGATGGTGATGGTGGTGATAGTGGTTGTGGTGATGGTGATGGTGGTTGTGGTGACGGCGGTTGCGGTATTAGCGTTGGTTGTTATGGAGAAGCTCGGCATCCCGGCCTTGCTGGTGTTATTGGTGATGTTAATAGAAGTGGTGATGGCAGAGACGATGGGGAGGAGAAGGAGGGGGGGGGGGCAACGATGATCACGATGATGATGGTGGTTATAAAGTTGATGACATGATAATGTTGATTAAGATATAATGCTATGTGTTGCAAGCTGTGTATGTATGTGTGTAGGAGCGCATGTGTATGCGAGTTTATGTGTCTGTATGCATGTGCAAATGTGAGTGCGTGTTTGTGTCTTTATATGTGTTTGTTGCTTATATGTGTGATTGCGTGTGCAAATATGTGTGTGAATTTATACATATACACATGTGTGTGTGTGTGTGTGTGTGAGTGAGAGAGAGAGAGAGAGAGAGAGAGAGAGAGAGAGAGATAGAGAGAGAAAGAGAGAGATAGAGAGGGAGATAGATAGATTGATAGATAGATAGAGAGAGAGAGAGAGAGATACGTGTTTGTGTGTATGCGCGTGTGTGTGTGTGTGTATGTGTGTGTGTATGCGTGTGTGTGTGGGAGGACGTGTATGCATGGCTATGCGTGCCAAGCCGTCAAAATGGGTGTGATCTACGGCCGCTGTAGGCTTTTAATATTAGTGTCATCAGCAATGTCTTCATTGGTAGTGGTGGTGTTGGTGGTGGTGTTGGTGGTGGTGTTGGTGGCTGTCGTGCTAGTGAGGATGGTGGTGGTGGTTGTCGTGGTGGTGGTGTTGGTGGTGGTGTTGGTGGTGGTGGTTGTCGTGGTGGTGGTGTTGGTGGTGGTGTTGGTGGCTGTCGTGCTAGTGAGGATGGTGGTGGTGGTTGTCGTGGTGGTGGTGTTGGTGGTGGTGTTGGTGGTGGTGTTGGTGGTGGTGGTTGTCGTGGTGGTGTTGGTGGCTGTCGTGCTAGTGAGGATGGTGGTGGTGGTTGTCGTGGTGGTGGTGTTGGTGTTGGTGGTGGTGTTGGTGGTGGTGGTTGTCGTGGTGGTGGTGTTGGTGGCTGTCGTGCTAGTGAGGATGGTGGTGGTGGTTGTCGTGGTTGTCGTGGTGGTGGTGTTGGTGGTGGTGTTGGTGGCTGTCGTGCTAGTGAGGATGGTGGTGGTGGTTGTCGTGGTGTTGGTGGTGGTAGTTGTCGTCGTAGTGAGGATGGTGGTGCTGGTTGTCGTGGTGTTGGTGGTGGTAGTTGTCGTCGTGAGGATGGTGGTGCTGGTTGTCGTGGTGTTGGTGTTGGTGGTGGTGGTGGTTGTTGTCGTGGTAGTGAGGATGGTGGTGGTGGTGGTGGTTGTCGCAGTGATGGTGTTGGTGGTGGTAGTGGGGTGGGGGTGGTGGTTGTCGTGGTAGTGAGGATGGTGGTGGTGGTTGTCGGAGTGGTGGTTTTGGTGGTGGTAGTGGGGTGGTGGTGGTGGTGGTTGTCGTGGTGGTGGTGGTGGTGGTGGTGGTGGCTGTCGTGGTAGTGAGGATGGAGGTGGTGGTGTTGGTGGTGGTAGTGGGGTGATGGTGGTGGTAGTTGTCATGGTGGTGGTTTGTCGTGGTGGTGGCGTTGGTAGTGGTAGCGGTAGTGGATGTGGGAGAGGGGGGGGGGGGGTGATAGTGGGAGTGGTGGTGATGGTGGTGGTAGCGGTGGTAGTGGGTGTCGCAGTGGTAGTGGGAGGGTGGTGATGGTGGTGGTCGTGGTGATGGTGGTTCCGTCGTGTTAGTAATGGACGTTGTTTTATGGAGTGCTGGTTATGGCTCTGCTAGTTTATGAAAGTGGCTATGGAGTGTGGTATATTGTTGATTGCCATCTTGTCTTTGTTGTTGATGGTGGCGATGGGATAGAAATATTCGTAATAAAAGATGCTGTGATTGTATTAATGGTGGTAACAGTGTAGTGGTGTTAGTGCAGGTGGTATTTTAGTGATTGTGGCGTTGGTGGTAGAAGTGGTAGTGTCGATAGCTGGTGTTGTATCGGTGCTAGTTGTGGTGATGGTTGTGTTGTTGGTGGTTGTATCAGTATGGAGGGTATTGGTGGTGTTGATGGCAGTGGTGTTAGTAGTCATGATGATGTTGGTATTAGAGGGGGTGTTGAAGTATGTGTTGGTGGTGGTTGAAGTGGTGGTGGTGGCGGCGGTGGTGGCGGTGGTAGTGCTGCTGCCATTGGAGATGATGATAATGTTGTTGTTGTTGTTGGTGGTGGTGGTGGTGGTGGAGGTGGTAGTGGTGGTTGTTGTGTTGGTGGTTGTGGTGGTGGTGGTTGTGGTGGTGTTGGTGGTGGTGGTTGTGGTGGTGGTGGTGGTGGTGGTTGTGTTGGTAAAGATAGTTGTGGTGCTGCTATTGGTGATGATGGTAATAGTGGTGGTGGTAGTGGTGGTGACGAGTGTTGTTGTTGTTGTTGTGGTGGTGGGGGGGGGGACGATTGTTGTTGTTGTGGTGGTGGTAGTGGCGGTTGTGATGGCAGGTGTGGTGCTGGTATTAGTGACGATGGTAGTAGTGGGTTTGGCAATGGTGGTGGTGGTTGTGATGGTGGTTGTGGTGCTGCTATTGGTGACGATGGTAATAGTGGTGGTGGTAGTGGTGGTGGTGGTTGTGATGGCGGTTGTGGTGCTGCTATTGGTGACGATGGTAGTAGTGGGTTTGGCAATGGTGGTAGTAGAGCCGTAGTGGCATTGTTAACTGTAGTAGTTGACACATGCAGTAAAGTCGTGCTATTGATGGCGGTGGTAGTTGCGGAAGTAGTGGGAGGAACGGAAGGGAAAGAAGTGGTTGTGTGGCTTCTATTGCTTCTGGTTGTGGTTTTGTCCTGAATATGGTGATAGCGGTGTTGGTCGTGGTGATTGCGTTGTGGTAGTAGTTGTGATTGTTGTAAAGGTCGTTGTCATCGTGGTGGCGGTGGCGGCGTTGGCGGCGGCGGCGTCGGTGACAGGTGCGGTGGTGGTGGTGTTGAAGTTGATGGAGGTGTTGGTAGTGATCTTGTCGTGGGGAGGTTGTACTTGTGTACTGGTGTTGTCGTAGCTCAGATTTGGCAGAAATCTGTTTCGAAAGAGAAAAGCATCATCCATCATGTTTTATATAAAAGAATTGACGTGTATTATTGGCTGAACAGGCAGGGGTTATGTACTCATTATATACATGTAGACTGACATAGTCAATGTGTAAACTGATATTTAGACACACACACACACACACACACACACACACACACACACACACACACACACACACACACACACACACACACACACACACACACACACACATTCACACACACGCGCGCGCACATATTTATATATATATGTGTGTGTGTGTATGTGGTTGTGTTTGTGTGTGTTGGTATAAAGACACACACACGCTCACACACACGTATATACATTATTATTTTTTATTATTATTTTATAAATGCGTTTATAAATAGTATCTCCGTGGAAAATTAAAGAGAGTATTCGGTCGCCGAATAGAGGCTCCAAATTATTTCAACCGATCCCTTTTTTCTCTGTCTACGAAGATATTTGTATATCGATACAATGCTAATTAAATTCTATAAATATAGTCAATAGTGTAGTGCAGCATTTACATGGCCGTAAGCTATGATTTGGTGAAGATACACCTGCTATTTCTAGCAGTTGAAGGTTCCTCGTAAAGGATCCTTGCAGGCTTGTGATATCTGGTATTTATGATAATGATCAGAATCTTTGTTACGATTGTATTAATAATTGTTTCTACTTTTGGCACAAGGCCAGCAATTATTCCAGTGTATTACTGGTACTTTATTTTATCGACCCCGTAAGGATGAAAGGCAAAGTTAACCTCGGCGGGATTTGAACGCAGAATGGCAAGGGCCGTAACTCTTTGCTGCATAGCATGGCGTTGTATTAATAATTGTTTCTACTTTAGGCACAAGGCCAGCAATTAAACAGTACATTACTGGTACTTTATTTTATCGACCCCGTAAGGATGAAAGGCAAAGTTAACCTCGGCGGGATTTGAACGCAGAATGGCAAGGGCCGTAACTCTTTGCTGCATAGCATGGCGTTGTATTAATAATTGTTTCTACGTTAGGCACAAGGCCAGCAATTAAACAGTACATTACTGGTACTTTATTTTATCGACCCCGTAAGGATGAAAGGCAAAGTAAACCTTGGCGGGATTTGAACTCAGACTGTAAAGGGACGTAACCATGCTAGAAAGCATGGCGTCCAACCCTCTACCGATACTGCCAATTCACCGCCCTTTGGCGTTGTATTAATAATTATTTCTAATTTAGGCTGAAGGTCAGTAAATTGAGGGAGGGAAAAGTCGATTAAATTGACCCCAGTACTTGACTAGTATCATAACTTCACTAATGGTTTTGTGTGTCCATGCAATTACGAGCAGACCCTTTCTCATGTTTGACCCTGCGGTACATCTCGAATATAACAGCTACAAGTAAAAGAGCGGCTATACCGACACTAGGCTGATGCTTTCATTAATGACTTTGAAAGAATAAAAGGCAAATCAGATCTCTGCAAAATTTGAATGCGGAGTGTAGAGCTGGCAAAATATCGTGATTTATTGTTTCCAATGTTCTAACGATTCTTTTCGATATATGATAGTAATAAACTAATATTTCTGAAAGTGATAAACTTCATCACTCTTCTATTCTACATCTGATTATGACAATGGATTTGCTATATATGACGCCATCAGTCTTATTACAATGTTTTTGATATTTATGATGTCCTCATTCTTATGACAATGTTTTTGCCATTTATAGTGTCGGCATTCTTATGACAATGCTTTTTTTGCTATTTATGACGCCATCAATCTTATGACAAGATATTTACTATTAATGACGTTACCCTACTTTTTTTCTGGTGACATTACTGTCATTTTGACAATGTAATTGTTGTTTGTGTGTGATTACGATGCTAAAGATGGAGGTATTAGTGGCATTTATAATACAAAGACAGGGCTGCAGTTGTTGATGATATTCATGTTCTAATAGTGGTGATGGTGTCTCTGAGGTTAGTTTAAAACGTTAGTAATGTGTGCTTCGTTTATGACGTGGTTTTGATGGCTATTAATACACTACTGTTCGTATTTAGATCAGAGTATTAAGATGTTACTATTCTCGTCCTTCACTCATGATTGAGTAAACGATTGATAGAAGACATTCCAGTCAGCCATGCCCAATGGTACATTTTATGAGACGTAGCATATATAGGATTACATTATCTAATGGGGCCTTCACATGTATGTATGTATATATATATATATATATATATATATATATATATATATATATATATATATAGTTATGTAATAAACAACATAAGATAATTATTTCATTTACCAGTGGTTTCTTGAAGGCAGATGTTGTGTCTGTCTTCAGTCGTCAGATTACATAGAGCATTCTTACACACACACACACACACACATATATATATATATATATATATATATCAAAAGGTCGAGTTAAAAACCTAAGATCAAATAAGCTCAAGGGACAGACTCAGAGCTTTTTATATATCATAGTAATAAGAGAAAGATTCATAAACCTGAAAAGAAGCAAAGAAGCATTTGAAAAGGAATCACTAATTAACCTTTATTGTAAATTAAAATGTTATGCCACAAGAAAAAGATCTGTTGCTTGTTTGCAGGCAAGATGAAAAAAAAGATATGTTTCAGACACATTAGGCGTCAACAGCAAAATATTGCCTCTCGAATCTGCTCGATAATTGAACAAACCTTTTGCAGTTTTGTGCTGCAGTAATTTTCAGAATTATAAAAAAAAAGTGAGCCGAACGAAAATACCTAAATAGGTCAAGCAAGGAACACTGATAATACAGATAATTCAGATAGGTGTTGATGTATTGAATAATGTGTGCAAGAAAATTCTTATTGAATTGCGATTTTATATATATATATAATATATATATATATATATATATTAGAAAATAGAAGCTTTCACCGTATTTCACCGTATAAAGAAATTTTAGCCACTGTCAGCTAAAATTTCTTTAGTCAAAATACGTTGAAAGCTTCTATTTTCTAATTTCAAACTTGCTCACTGTTTCAAAAACATACTTACTATATATATATATATATATATATATATATATATATATATATATATGTGTGTGTATGTGTGTGTGTGTCTGTGTAATTATATTTAAAATGGATGACTAAATATGCCCGTGTGTATATTTTTTTCTATTTCATCGATTGTTTTCATATCTTTTGAGGAAGGACTAGTCTCCGAAACGTTAAAACTCCTTTCCTGTTATTTCAGGCGTTAAACTAATATAGTTCTTCATTGTACTGTGTCGTTTGCTTTGTTATTTGTGTTTACTGTTTACGTCATATATATATATATATGTGTGTGTGTGTGTGTGTGTGTGTGTGAGTATAGCAACTTCTCTTACTAAAACATTTATATCATAACAACCACCTCCATCAACAATAGTAATAAAACGATATATGTAGTAGTAGTAGTAGTAGTAGTAGTAGTAGTAGTAGTAGTAGTAGTAGTAGTAGTAGTAGTAGTAGTAGTAGTAGTGATGGTGGTGGTGGTGCTAGTAGTAGTAGTAGTGGTGGTGGTGCTAGTAGTACTACTACTACTACTAGTAGTAGTAGTAGTGGTAGTAGTAGTAAAGATAATAATTGTTTCTACGTTTGGCACAAGGCCAGCAATTATTCAGTGTATTACTGGTACTTTATTTTATAGACTCCGTAAGGATGAAAGGCAAAGTTAACCTCGGCGACAAAGCATGGCGTCCGACCCTCTACCGATACTGCCAATGATAATAACATCTATGGAAGGATGAATGTATGGGTGGATGGCTGACTACCCCCATAAGTAAGTCTATCAAGATATAGTTAAGATAGGGGGCTGGATATACTAATGGCTCTACACGTTAGTTTGCTGTTATATCTCTCAAAACAGTCGCTCATCTAATTTCCCGTCTTTCCTCAAGAGAGGTCTAGATTTACCCCTACAGCTCCTTCACCAACGCCTTCTTCTTCTATTTCTTCTTCTTCTTCTTCTTCTTCTTCTTCTTCTTCTTCTTCTTCTTCCCCCCTCCTCTCCTCCTCCTCCTCCTCCTTCTTCTTCTTCTTCTTCATCGACATCATTACTTCTTTTTTTATCATCGTCTTCACACCCCTCCCCTTCATCATCATACCCATCATCATCATCGTCATCATCAACATCATCATCATCATCAACATCATCATAACCCTACCCATCATCATCATCATCATTAATACCTTCATTTCAACCCAACCGCCGATCATCCTCCTCATCTTGCGATATTGTAGTTTTATTATTTTTACAATAGCTGGATGTGTGTCAGATGTTTGATGGAGCTCAATCTGTGCAAATCTCTGGAGTGTTAAGTAATATTTCTACATTACATTGACATGAATCTCGGCTACTTCCACTAGACTATATCATTTTATATATGGGTGTATATACATATATATATACATATATATATATATATATATATATATATATATATATATATATATATATGTGTGTGTGTGTGGGTGGTTGTGTGTGTGTGTGTATGAATGGGTGGCTGTGTGTGTTAATGTAAGTGTATGTGTGTGTGTGTATGGGTGGCTGTGTGTGTATATAAGTGTGTGTGTGTGTGTATGGGTTGCTGTGTGTGTGTGTGTATGGGTGGCTGTGTGTGTGTATGTAAGTGTATCTCTGTGTGTGTATGTGTATGGGTGGCTGTGTGTGTGTGTGTGTATGGGTGGCTGTGTGTGTGTATGTAAGTGTATGTGTGTGTGTATGTGTGTATGGGTTGCTGTGTGTGTGTGTGTATGGGTGGCTGTGTGTGTGTATGTAAGTGTATCTCTGTGTGTGTATGTGTATGGGTGGCTGTGTGTGTGTGTGTGTGTATGGGTGTGTGTATGTAAGTGTATGTGTGTGTGTATGTGTGTATGGGTGGCTGTGTGTGTATATGTAAGTGTATGTGTGTGTGTGAACATGTATACCTCAAAAATTAAAATACAGTCATGTATATACATATATGCACATTTATCTGTTGTTTGTTTGTATGTATGATTGCATGTATGTATGTATGTATGTGTGTGTGTATGCATATATGTATATATATATGTGTGTGTATGTATATGTATATTTATATGTGCGTATGTATATATGGGTGTTTCACTATACATATATATATATGTGTGTGTGTGTGTGTATATGTGTGTGTGTGTGTGTGTGTGTGTGTGTGTGTGTGTGTGTGTGTGTGTGTGTGTGTGTGTGTGTGTGTGTAATACACTAACATAAACACCCAAACGCGTTCTAGGTTGATAAGGCAAGACCCATTAAGTATAAATCATCACCAGCTAAAGTAAATGCTGGGAAAATGTATTTTTATTTGAGATGATAAGATAATGATAATAACAATGACAACAACAACCACAACAACAGCTACTACTACTACTACTACTACTACTACTACTACTACTACTACTACTACTACTACTACTACTACCAGTACTATAGGGACAATGACGACAACAGCAGATGCAACAGTAACAGCTCTAATTAAAATCAGAGCATCAAAAAAGAGAATATCAACAATATTAACCTTTAGTAGTAGTAGTAGTAGTAGTAGTAGTAGTAGTAGTAGTAGTAGTAGTAGTAGTAGTAGTAGTAGTAGTAGTAGTAGTATTAGTAGTGGTGGTGGTGGTGGTGGTGGTTGTATTAGTAGTATTAGTAATAAAGATAATAATGATAATAACAATAACTACTACAACAACAACAACAACCATAGTAATAATAGTAATAACCGGTGGGTGTTTTAGCTGTTGAATGATAACTAAAATCACATCTGCTTTCAACTTAAGACTTTGATGAAATAAGAAAAATAAATAAAAATACACAAGACAAAACCAAAATAATGGAATAAATACTAAGATTTAATCATTTTATTCCTTTTTCCTCTTTCAATTTTTCTTTTTTTCTCCATCAACACCAAAATTTCCACCCCAACAATTTTCTTCTTTTTGTCATGTTTTACTTATAATTTTTTAAAACATGTTTCCATTTGGTTTTGTCTTTTGTTTTTTGTTGTTTATGTTTTTAGGGGTAAGGGTTCCCTTCTTCACCCTTTCTTTCGTGCAGGCTTCCGTCCCCTCTCCCTACTATTACCGCATGTTATCCCACAAAACCAATCTGGGATGTCTCGCTCTGTTCATTTATTCGTCCATTATCAGCACCCTTAGCACCGCCATCTACATCATCACCATCTTCATTATTGTGAGTGTTGCTGCCATAACTGTCATCATCATCATCATCATCATTATCATCATCGTCATCATCATCGTCATCATCATCATCATCAACATCATCATCATCACTATCACTATCATCACCGTCATCATCATCGTCATCATCGTCGTCATCATC
>OZ024743.1:288426968-288429468 GCA_964016885.1 Eledone cirrhosa | reverse complement strand
TTTCGTCACTCCTCGCCTGCCTTCGCTATCCTTTGCCAGCCTTCGCTATTTTCTCTGATATTAACACTGCAATCAATCTCTCTAACTAACACGATCTCCATTTTCAACACTAGATCATCATAGTCATTTGATTTTGATAAAATGAATAGCCGCAGCTGTGGCGGTGTTGATCGTTGCCATGGTTTTTAATGATGGTGGATGGGGGTGATGGTAGTGATATTGTTGATGGTGATGAAGACCGTGTTGATAATGGTTTGTAATAGTGTGGCTATAAGACTAGTGTCGTCGTAGTAGTTTTTTTTTTTTCATGTTGATATTGTTGTTTAGTCTCAGCTCTGTCCTAACTGAGTACACATATTATCAAAGACGCTCTGACCATGACCTCCTGTTCTAGTACCTAAACCGTTGGGAAAATCGAGAACATATTATATAATATTCCCTTCACATCGTTTTTTGTTGTTTTTTTTATTATCTAGTTATCAAATTCAGAGTTTCAATCCTACCAAAGTCAACATTGCTTTCATTCTTCCGCGGTTGATAGATAAATAAAATACCTGTCGAATACTCATTTTGATTTAATCGACTTTCACCTCCATACAAATTTGCTGACCTTGTGCCAAGATGTCCCCCATCCATTTTTATTTTATTTGTGGAGAAACCAGGATCGCAGTAATGAGGGCGTTTTGACTGCTATTTTTAACATGTCGGGTTATCATTTAAACAAAACTCTCGTTGGATCGTAAAAGTTGTTGCTGTTGTTATCACTGGTGTAGCTTATGATTTTGATTGTGATGTTAATTGTTAGTCTTTGTTTTGGTGCCGATATCAATGGTGATTATATATATTAGAGACAAATAACCTTTTAAGTAATTAATATATATATATATATATATATATATATATATATATATATATATATATATATATATATATATATATATATATATATATATATATATATATATATATATATATATATATATATATATATATACATATCTATATATCCGGCCTCAGCCGGATGGCTGAAACAGGTAAAAGAGTAAAAGAGTATATATATATATATATATATATATATATATATATATATATATATATATATATATATATATATATATACATACATACGTATACATAGCTTTTTTCGGCTACTGCCTACCATGATCATGCAATACACGTCAAAATAATTTGGATCCAGTGATGCCTATGTTTGAACCTCTTTTAACCGAAGAAAATCCTTTTACTGGTCAACATTCAACAGCGAGGCAGGTCTCTTAACAGAAGAACAAGATTGGCTACCATCGCAGGTTTTACTTCAGAATGTTCCCTCTCCCAAAGTGATGTTCTAACAAGGAACAGAGGTTTCTCTCAGTTGGCTAACTACGTGCTCGGGTACGAAGCCAAGTATTTCCCTGTTACCATGCACACATAGCTACACACATCCATCGAAGACGTATAATACATTTAACTCTACCATCAGTAAATGTTTGTTGATATTTGTAAACCTATAAGTCAATAACACCTTCATTACTCACACTCACATACATGTGTGTGTATATATATATATATTGTTCTCGGTTTGGTGAACTAACTGTTGTGTTACCACTCCTACCTAACTCGTCCCATGCACTGAGTGCCCTACCACTACGGATATTACCTTCCAGTGTTCTACCTCTCTCTCTCTCTGTATATATATATATATATATATATATATATATATATATATATATATATATATATAGAGAGAGAGAGAGAGAGAGAGAGAGAGAGGGGAACAAGTAGGATCCCGACGGCTGAGCTCAAGCCGTTGCGACGGCTAATTCTGGAATAAATGAAAATTTTTATCCTCATGCGGATAAAATTTGTTATCCTTTATGCGGATAAAAATGTTCATTTATTCCAGAATTAGCCGTCGAAACGACTTGAGCTCAGCCCTCGGGGTCCTACTTGTTCCTATTACCCACTCTACTAGCTTAAGTATTGAGTACTTTGGTGCGTTATGGTCCATCTGGTTCCTTGCCACATTTCCTTCGTTATATATATATACATATATATTTATATATATATATATATATATATATATATATATATATATATATATATATATATATATATATATAAATTCCAAGATCAACTCCCATTTCTGGACATCTTAATCACAAAAAAAGACACAAATATCGAAACTGACATACACTACAAACCAACAGATTCCAAACAATATCTGCTATTCACCTCCAACCATCCAAAGCACACGAAGACGAACATTCCTTTTAACCTAGCAAGAAGAATTTGCACAATTGTCTCCAATTATGAAACGCGAAATAAAAGACTTCAAGAATTAAAGGAAATTCTACTTGAGAGAGAGTACCCACTATTACTAATAAATAATGGAATAGAAAGGGCTAAAGCAATAGGCATTGATGAATTACGGAAACAGAAACAAATTCAAGGTACGTCCAATATTCTATCATATATCTCAACACACAACCCAAGAAATGCG
>OZ024743.1:288411968-288421968 GCA_964016885.1 Eledone cirrhosa | reverse complement strand
TTCCTTAAAAAAAAATGTTAGACTGCTATTTCTCGAATAGTAGAAGCAACATCACTTCTTGGACGTTTCCTTGTAGTATAATATATACTTAAGAATGTATATGTGGATGTATGTATGAATGTAGGTACGCATGTAATATGTATATATATATATATATATATATATATATATATATATATTTCTGTGTATATATAAATATTTTAACATATCTCTCTCCCTCTCTCTCTCTCTCTATATATATATATATATATATGTGTGTGTGTGTGTGTGTGTGTGTGTGTGTGTGTATGTGCGTGCGTAAGTATATATGCATATGTACATGTGCGTATATGCATACATGTATGTTAAATAATAGTAAATAAATGTAAGGCTGTCATGCAAGGAAGAAAGCAGATGCCACCAATCAGCTCTCTAGTTTGTCTTGTCAGACTGACGTCAAATGTCAATATGTCAAAGGTGATTCTTACGAAGGGGGCAACTGTTTTTGTGTGATACACCTTAATACCTTCCCATTTCAGTTCGTTCCTGTCAAATATGCGTCAACTCGATCCATTTAAAGGGGTCATTAGGGAAACGAAATACTGGCAGCCATTGCATTATATATATATATATATATATATATATATATATATATATATATATATATGTTTATATATGTATATATATATGTGTGTGTATGTGTGTGTGTGCGCGCGCCTGCATGCGTGTGCGTGTGTGTCTTATGCGTTTGTGTGCGTATGGCTGTGTATATATGCATGTGTTTGTTTGTGTACATATATATTAAATGTATACGCAGACACAGACTCACATACACACACACACACACATATATATATATATATATAGAGAGAGAGAGAGATGGAGAGAGAGAAAGAGAGACAGACAGACAGACAGAGACAGAGAGACAGAAAGAGAGAAGAAGATAGACATACACATATGGCTAAAGATCGTTTTCTTATTCACGCATGTCAACATCTGCATCCACACAGACGAGAACAAATGTGTGTTTATAATATGTCTATTAATGTACGTGAATGTATACACATGTATGTATGTAGATGGATCTGAGCGGCAGTAAGGTGTTGATCATAAATAATACATTTCACTCAAGGTGGACCCTAGCGTATATTTAATCGTACACTGAAGTTTGATAACTTTATGTGTGATTATGTGTGTGTTCAGTATATATATATATATATATATATATATATATATATATATATATATATATATATATATATATATATATATATATATATATATATATATATATATATATAAATATATATATATTCAAACTAGGGAACACACAGGGCAAAGACAATGGACGGACAGTTCCATCTCCTTAGTCAACCTTTGGAAATTACTACGGTTTCGGTGTTTAAGGTCAATACCACTCATTCCAGTGCACAAAACAGGTAGAGGCAAGTTATGCCTTTAGGTAATTATACAAATCTAGTATCCGCAAGGGGTTAGACAAAGGAGAAAAAAAATATATATGTATGTATATGCATACATAAAAAAAATTTCTCTATAATTATACCTGTATGTTTAAAAGCAAACACACACACACATTAGCAAATATTTAATACTTATATTCTTATATCAACGAGATTCTTTTTCATTGTTACTCTCAGTTTGCCAAATTACTTCAACTCTTGAATTAAAGTGTGAGCAATTTGGTGGGTAAAGTCGTAGATAAAATGGTGGTTTGAAATTTAGAGTGTGGGTGAAATAGTGGGTATGGATAGCCAGCATCACCAGCTACACTTAACACATCAAATTATTGCGAAAAATAATAGTATTTGTTACAGAAATAATTTGGTTTTATTCCTTTGATCACTACTGAAACAATACCTATGTGTTTGTTATGAGAAACAATATTTCGAAATGATGCAATGAAGCCTTCGATAATAAAAAGATCACTCTCAAATGATGCACTAAGATATGTCAAACAAATGTTTCAATATTTTCAAAACTAAATAAAAATTTTGGAAACCGTTCAAGATTGATATCTTTCCTTAAGTCTCAATATCATTTAAGAGAGAATGAATATCTTTAAATATTTTCTTAAAATAACCGTAACAGTCTCGCTCAATTGAAATGAAGTCAGTTGTAAATGAAGTCATGGAAACTCTTATTTAAAAGGACTCTGAAATACTTTCTTAAGGCTAATCATATGAGAAATAATTGTTTCTACTTTTGGCACAAGGCCAAAATTTGGGGGTAGGAGTGGAGGGGTAAGACAATTAAATCTAATCCAGTGCATTATGGTACTTTATTTTATTGAACATTTAAGAATGAAAGACAATGCTAATCTCGGTGGGATTTAAACTCAGAACGCAAAGGGCCATAACTCTATGTAGCTAAGCTTGTTGTCCGACACACTACCGATACTGCCAATCCCCCGTCTCTTAAAAAGTGGAGCAATAAAATCCAAGTAAATGAAAGTTTAATCATGTGGGAAATAATACAGTACTGTGCTTTAAGGACTATTGGCCATGTTGAAAAGTCAATAAATTCACTCAAGTAGATCATAACAGGATTTGAACTAAACAATGGAAAGAGTCGAAATTGTTCAGCAAAAAATGATAAAAATACAATTGTATGCAAATGAAAAAGGAAGAACAAAGAAAGTAAGAAAGGGTAAGAGGCTGGCGAGTAGTAGTATAAGGGGCTAATAGCTGCATTAAAAAAAAGGAAAGAAAAAAGCTATGCGTGTGTGACGAGGGGGAGGAATAGATGGTTAAGGAACCAAAACAAACATTCAGCAATATATATATACGTACATACCAAAACAAACATTCAGCAATATATATATACGTACATACATGCATACATAAACACATACAAACACACACCACTCACACACACACAAACACACACTCCCCCCCCCCATATATATATATATATATGCATATATAGCCGGATAGCTGGAACAGGTAAAAGAGTAAAGAGTATATATATATATATATGTATATATATATATATATGTGTGTGTATATATATGTGTGTGTGTGTGTGTGTTTACCTTCCAACCCTTCGTTTTCAGTAACCACACAGCTCACTCAACTCTTCACATGTATTTTTGTATATATATGTATATATATATATATCTATATATCTATACAGATATATATTTTTGTATATATATATATATATATATATATATATATATACACAGATATATATTTTTGTATATATATATATATATATTTATATACAGACATATATTAAGCGAGGGAGATATAGATAGATAGATAGATAGATAGATAGATTTTCATGGCTCTTTTCTGAAATAAACCTACTATGTTACATACATATGATTGTTTCTACTTCTGGCACAAGGCCAGCAATGATCCAGTGTATTACTGGTACTTTATTTTATCGACCCCGTAAGGATGAAAGGCAAAGGCGGGATTTGAACTCAGAATGGCAAGGGCTGTAACTCAATGCGTCAAAGCATGGCGTCCGACCCTCTACCGATACTGCCAATCCAATACACACATACATGCAGATATACACATACTAGAGCAAAGTACATATTTTGGCAAGTTCGTGTATGTATGTGTGCATATATGTATGTATGCGTGTATGTATGTGTGCATATATGTATGTATGCGTGTATGTATGTATGCGTTTATGTATATCTCTGTTTGACTGCTTGCATGCTTCTGTATATGAGTATATATGTATTTGTGTGTGCGTATATTTGGATAGTGATGTGTTTGAATTTAACGATTGAATCAGCATATATGCACACGACTGTGTATTTGCATTATGTGTGAATGTATGTATATTTTTGTACATTTTTTTCGACATCCACAGTGTGTATTTTACGTGAGTATATATAGGCATATGCATTTTTAATATTTTATATATGCGTGTATGTTTGCATGTATATATGTATATGCCTAAATGTTGGAAGCTGCTTAACCTGTACTTCATGTGTATGCATATGTATGATTATATGTAAGTATTCCTATATGTATGTAATTATGTATGTATGTATCTATATTTGGACGAATGAATGTATGCATGGACATTTGTATGTATATATGTGTGTTCACACTTTTGTTAATCTGCCTCTATATGCGTATATCATATATGTATACATACATGTATTTATGTATTAATGTATATGTATGAATATATATATACATACATACATACATATATATACATACATACATACATACATATATATATATACATACATACATACACATAAATGCTGGCGTGTGTATACATATATCTAAATATGTTTGTGTTTGAATGTGTATGTTTGCATTTTGTCTCCTTATTGTCTTTATGAAACAGAGGAAGTCACGAATATTCTGTAAGATTTGCTAACTCATCATGAGAAAAGCTTTCCCATCAACTTTATTGTATGTCATGTCAACATAATCTAGCTATAAACGGCCATCAAGATTCTCTTGCTACAGTTTAGTAAAATGATATTTAGGTTCAAATTTTGTTCTCTCTAAGCGTTTTTGTAACTTTATTTCTATTCATTCAAATAATTATTTTTGAACAGAGTGTGGTTGTTTCAAACATTGGTTACGTCATTTTATCACCTTCCTTTGATTGTGGAGTACTATATGGGCGCAAGGAAAGGAATATGAAGTGGCACGAGTATCCATACAACATATTAATGATAGTCAGAGCCTGGACGCTTAAATATATTTGCTTAAACCTCCTATTAAAGTCTTTTTAAAATATTGTTCTCATAATATAACTAGTTGGGTTTATGTTTGTGAGAGAGATGTCATAATTTCATGTAAATAATTCTTACCTGATCTTCCGTCCATAAATACTCTTATAAACTACATCTCTACAGATCATCCAGTGGATTAATTGGAGAGTTTTTAGTAAATTGAAACTTCATAAAATTTCAGTTTCATTTGGACTATTTCCTTTTTAGGATCCCTATTCCAACGCATCTTCTTTAACCCTTTCCATACAAAACCGCTTGAAACCGCCAGAGCTTCTAAGATACAAATCTGCATATTTTTCAATTGATTATATTTATTTGATAACCTTCAATCCTAATATTATACAGGAACGTTTGTTGTATTTCAAACACCAATTTAATAACCAGAATTAGTTCTATTACTAAATATTAGTTCTATTATTAAATTCCTTCAAATTATTGATTAATTTTAATTTTCAAATATAAAAAACGTATTGAATATCATATAGAATTACCATATAAGGAATTAGAACTTACCTACAGAGAATATGTATGGTATATTTGGTTTACCAGCAAAATTATCATTAAACAATCAGCTAGTTTTGAAAGATACGAGCTACTTTTTATGTGAAATGGATCCGACAACCCTGCTCTTATGTCACTACAGGAAAAGGAAAATGAAGATCAAAACAATGAGTAGAAACAGAGAAGCAAGAATAGTCATTGAGAAAGTAACAAGACGTGTGACGAAAGAGCCTCAATAATTAATATTTAAACAACCAACCGGACAGTGGATTCGTTTGTTTTTATTGACAGCATCATCCTTCGAACGCACATCAACGTGAAGGCACCTGGCTGTGTGGTTAGAGAATTGGATTCGAAATCAGGAAGTTGTGATTTCGATTCCCAGACCAGGCGATGCGTAATGTCCTTGAGCAAAATATTTTATTTCTCGTTGGCCATTGCTACCTGGGTTTGCGACCGACATACTATTAGCAATTGGGAAGCCCAGTGGAAACATTGTTTCCTCTGTCCGTTTTGACAAGCTCCACTCCACTTGTTAAGCGAATGAGGTCTGGGATCTTTTCGATTTACTGTCGATATATATATATATATATATATATGGAGACAGAGAGAGAAAAATATATAATCCCAATCGCGGTCGGGATTATATATATCGTTATACGCATTCTGCCGATCTCCATACATTGAGTACTCCCATGATTAGTGATGTTCCCGGTCTCACCACCACAGACTCTCTCTCTCCATATATATATATATATATATATACGCATACACACAGTCGTGTCTTCAAAGCAGCCTCTGTACCAGCACGAATGTTTTCGTAAGTCTTCACCTGCTGAGAAAGACTCAGTTATGTTGGTCGATTCAACAAACAAATATATACTTAGGTCAATATATTCCCCCTGAACACCCTAATATAACAAACAGTAAACATTATTCACCTCTCAAAACAATAACCCCCTTTATCTCTTTCTTTTTATTTTATTTTATTTCCCATTCACCTGAAGTCTTTTATTAGACATATGTATGTCTATTCAGTTACACATACTCACACCAAACCCATGCACACACACTCACACAAAACCCAAACACACACATAAATAAAGACCTTAATGTGAAACCTCGCTTTGTTTCTCATATATACTTATATATATATATATATATATATATATATATATATATATATATATACACACATACAGTAGTAAAACTTTGGTATAAATATCCAAGGGTTTAGAGTACTCAGCCCATAGGATCTGTTAAGTATATTATTAATAGTAACTGTATGTGGACCCTACTTTCAATGCATGTTTAATGTGTTTGTCAAACACACACATATGAATATATATATAATACATGCATACACACTTTACACACACACACACACACATACACACACACACACACACATCCACACACACAAATATATATATAATCTAAAATAAAATAAGATAATTTGAAAGGAAATATAAAAATAACAATGAATAAATATATAACAAATAAAAGTGCCGAATGAGGAAGTGGAGGAAAAGGAAGAGGTGACGGGAGTGATGTGGTTGTGGTGGTGGTGTTGGTGTTGGAATTTTTCGTTCGTGTTTCTTCGCTTAAAAAATCGAACTGAAGTAAAGAGACAAAGCATGATGAGTAAATATATAGCGGTGGAAATAGTGGTGATGGTGGAGTGTGGGGGATGGTTGGGGAAAGGAAATCTGAGGCATGTTTGTGAGTATAAAGATACTGATAATGATGGTGGTGGTGATAATGATGATGATCATGATGATCATGATGATGATGATCATGATCATGATGATGATCATCATCATGGTGAGGAGGATGATGATGATGAGGAGGAGGAGGAGGCGGAGGGATACGACGACGTTTGTGATGGTAGAGTAGAGGAAGTGTTTAGATTTCTGAAGGGTCATAGTTTTAAAGGTCATAGCATTTAGTGTTGGTGGGAGTTGGGTATCTTTGTGATATAGTGGTTTGTTGTTATAATGTTCTTTCAGAGGACTAATGGTCAATACACCGGTAAATTATTTTCATCATCATCATAGCTATTCTTTAGAGGACTATTAGACGATGATAACCTGACTGTGTAGCCATTTCTGGATGATTTTAAGTTAGGTATTAAGGATAGTTTTCCTAAGTCGTTGGTCTGACATACCTGCAGAAAGTCTTAATATGTTTGGGATAAAATATGCAGGTACGTGTATAGCGGTACTGTAACTGCCAGCAACCGATCTTGTACGAAATACTTGCAAGATAACACAACTGTCTGTCACATATACCTCCAGTGTCGATGTATTATTGATTTGTGGGTTTATGTCGGATACATGCAATAACATGCAGGACGGCTCCAGCTGTCATCTGAGTCTATTGTGAAGATCAAACCAATATCTTCCTTTGGCAAGGAATAACGAGCATTATTTACCTGGGCGGTGGATTGGCAGTATTGGTTGAGGGTCTGACACCATGCTTTGCAGCAAAGAGTTACGGCCCTTTATGATCTGAGTTCAAATCACGCCGCGGTTTACTTTGCCTTTCATCATTACGGGGTCGATAAAACAAAGTACCAGTAATACACTGGGGTAATTGCTGGCCTCGTGAATGAATAAGCATTGTGGTCGTAGTTGAAAGGATTGAAGGTAGAGATTTTCATCTCAGGACAAACCTTCATCAACTTCCACAAATAGCGCGAGAGTAGGAAGTAATTGTAGATAAAATGTTCTTCTTTAGTAAATGTTATTAAAGGAGAGTGATAGTTGCAAAACTGGCACGGCTAAATGAGCCTAAATTAATATCGCTCTGTAGGC
The DNA here is from genome assembly GCA_964016885.1 of Eledone cirrhosa. Classification (NCBI taxonomy): domain Eukaryota; kingdom Metazoa; phylum Mollusca; class Cephalopoda; order Octopoda; family Eledonidae; genus Eledone; species Eledone cirrhosa. The sequence goes on along the minus strand of OZ024743.1, from coordinate 288,413,934 downwards.
TGGTGGCAAGAACTATGAGGGGGCATAGCACTTAGTGTATAAGGGTAATACATGTGTTGTGGTTGGGGTGAATTTTGGGGGAATTCAGTTCTTTATTGCATTCTGAATTCTTAGTTCTATATATTATCAATGTCTCTTTATTCCTATACTTCCAGCCACCCTTTAATTCAAAGTAAATATCACACTCAGTCTTGTTTGCTCCTACATATTTTGTTTTTGTACTGTCCCCAATGTTTCATTATTGTTACTGGGTTTACGTGAACACATGCTGTCACGTGTGAGACAGATCTGACTATCAACTGAGTCCATTGTGAAGATCACCCACCATCTTCCTTTAAATGGGGGGGGGGGGACAAACAGATTTTATGTGCCTGGTGGCCATGGTGAAAGAGGTCGTGTAGTAGACGCGTTTGAAGGAGTTGAAGAAAGCATTTTCCTCCTCGGCGAAGAGGAAATTATGACTTCCAACCAGTTTGTTGAAGGGTGAGTGAAAGAGGCTATGCCAGTGTGAATAGGCCTGCTCTGATTTTACGCCTTTAAATTGAAGGACAACTGAGAGAGGGCAATTGCCCTTGCGGTCAAGATTACCGCGGCTTTTGGTTTGCTTTCTCAACGAGTGACCCTCGGAGGTATCCTCGCTTTTGAGGAATTTATTGTTTGATTTTTTTTAAAGTTTATTTTCTAATCTTTCACACAAAAGAACGCACACTCTACTGTCTTTACTGTTCTCTTAACGTAAGCCCTGTGTGGCTAATAAAGAAACCATTACTATTGTTATTATTATTATTATCGTGGACATTAAAGGAAAAATAGAAAATAAAAGGAAGCTGTGGAATTTCGTGAAAGTCAGGTGTAGCATCTATTCCATGCATTGATGGCATTTTGTGTAGGGTATGTGTGTGTGTGTGTATATTCTATACACACACATACTCACGCACATACATACACAATCACACACATATATATGTGTGTGTGTGTATGTGTGTGTATGTAGTGTGTGTGTGTGTGTAGTGTGTGTGTATGTGCATGTGTGTGTGTGTAGTGTGTGTGTGTGTGTATGTGTAGTGTGTGTCATAATACACTGTTTGCATTTAATGTGTGAATGTATGCAGAGAGAATGAGAGAATGAGAGGAAGAGAGAGAGAGAGAGAGAGAGAGAGAGAGAGAGAGAGAGAGAGAGAGAGAGAGAGAGAGAGAGAGAGAGAGAATGTGTTTGATTATGTGTGTGTGAATGGGTATGTGATAGGAGAATGGTATTTACATTCATGGTTGTTCCAATGGTTAAAGCTAGGCATGTCATTGTCCTATTGTTACAGGTGTATTTTTGTGTGACGGTGGTACTGGTGGTAGTCCTGTTCATAATTAAGGTTATGAAGGTGGTAGTTATCTTAATAGGTATTGTTGTTGTAATTGTTGTATAGGAGCAGGCCAGAAAGCAAATGATCAAAGGAATTCCAGACATATATATATATGTGTGTGTGTGTGTGTGTGTGTGTGTGTGTGTGTGTGTGTGTGTCTATCCAGAGTTGGTTTTCTAGTTGCTTTGTCCTTGCAGCTCGCTCACCGATCGCAATCTTAAATTTGTGAAGCTGTCTAAACGTAATGTTATTACTCTAAGGTAAAATACCTTATTGAATGCTTAGCTGCACATTCCGATTGCATTCGTTAGCATGGCTGCAGCCAGAGATTCGATTCTACTGAACCTCCATTTGTATATATATATATATATATATATATATATATATACACACACATATGTAATTACAACGTCCAAAGTGTCCTTCCGTTTTCGAGACGGTATGCGGCAGAGATTACCAATCTTTTCACAAACATGGATCTCCTATATTTAAGTGAAATTTTACAGTGAACCCAGCGTTTTGAAAAGTTACATCAACAAGCTGACTTACCACCAGTACTACTTCTATGGAACTCATATTGTGAATCAGTCATATACATTACAATAAAT
>OZ024743.1:288406968-288409468 GCA_964016885.1 Eledone cirrhosa | reverse complement strand
GTTGTTGCAACTACTGCTCTTATTGACTGAGTGTTTATGAAGTTCAGTTCGCACACGTCAGATCCTTGTTTCGATCCCACTGTGAGACAGCTTGGACAAATTACCATTACCCTAGCTTCGGGATAACCCAACCCTTCAGGGTGAAATGGCTAGATGGAGACAGATTGGATTCCTTCTCACACACTGAAGTGATTCGAATGACACTACATTAATAGTTATGATGATGGTTATGATGAAGATGTTTGGGTACATACATACACCAACACACACATACACATGCACACACACACACACACACACACACACACACACACACACACACACACACACACACACACACACACACACACACACACACACACACATATATATATATATATATATATATATATATATAAAGAGGAAAATGCGAAGTTGTAGATACTAGAGTCTTTTATTAATTGTAAGACTAACATCTGCAACTTCGCATTTTCCTCTTTATAAATATACTCCGTCATACTCGTTTTAAAGAAGTAATTATGACACCGAGTGCTTGAGGTGAATTGCATCCTTGTATACCGAATATATATATATATATATATATATATATATATATATATATATATATATATATATATAGTGAAATAGAGCTTCCGCCTTGTTTTTCACTAAGTAAATTACCCTAATAGTTCGAGGAGTTATAAAAAACCCACAGAATGAAAAGAAGATGAGCATTGACGTACATATACATATATATTCATATAAATATGTGTGTGTGCAAAGAAAGAAGAGTAAGAGAGCGAGAAAAACAGAGATTCAGACAAAGAAATAAACAAGGAGATTATATGTAATTATATATGTTCATATACTATTTGACTAAAATTAATTACACATTACCATACACATTCAGATCTAGTATTATAGATGTTAATAAAATACAAGAAAAATTTAATCAAACAAATAAACCATCCAAAAGCTAAATAACGTAACACAATTCAAAATTCAATATGAAAAGATTTTAGGATATATAAGATTATTTAGAATATAATATTAAATATGTACAAAATCTAATATTATGTAATATAATAATATAAAATTATATGATATAATATAATATGATATGATACGATATAATATAATAAGATATGATAAGGAGTTATATGAATAAATTGAACAATCTACATGACTGTTTGTATGTGTTAATGGCGCCGCCAGTCAGGGCTTAGAAGGTGGAATATTAATGATTGAATGATATAGGAGTGAATGTTTTGGCTGTCAATTATATTTTGATATTTTGGATATATTTAATAGAAAGAGAACGATGGATTGATAGTGTTGAGTATGTTGAGTAGAGAGTACGTAGAGAGAAATAGAGTGACAGTTACAAGAGGAAATGTAGACACATTGATAATCTTAGATTGAGTTTATTTTCTAATCTTTATATTGTCTCGAGCGCGTATATATATATATATATATATATATATATATATATATATATATATATATATATACAATTGTTAGCGGATCCAAACAATTCTTAGCAGATCCTCAGCTCGTTATGGACCCAATATATATATATATATATATATTAGGTTGTAACATAAATTCCCGCGGTTTTTGAAAACAAACAAATTATAAAAACGGCGGGAATTTATGTTACAACCCTATATATATATATATATATATATATACACATACACACACATATATATTTAGAATCGATTGACTTTCGTCAAATCGGACCGAGGAAACAATGTTTCGGTTGGTCTTTCCAGTTGCTAATACTATCTATCGGTCACAACTCCAGGTAGAAGGAGCAACGTGAAATAAAGTGCCTTGCTCAAGGACATAACGCATCGCCTGGTCTTGGTACCGAACTCACAATTCTCTAACCACTCAGCCACACGCCTTCACACATATATATATATATATATATATATATATATATATATATATATAGAGAGAGAGAGAGAGAGAGGGGGTGGTGGGAGAGAGAGAGAGAGAGAGAGAGAGAGAGAGAGAGAGAGAGAGAGAGAGGGAATTCTGTCGAGTCGATTTATATTCTCAATGTCCTAACAGAAAACTGCTTGGAACATACATTGAAAAACAAAAGAAACCTTTCCTCTGTCTAATGATGAGTGGATCAAAAGCCGATCAACGCAATATGTTATAACGCCTTATAATGGTGATACAAAATATCTAATTTTCGTTGGAAATTAAAAAAATGTAGCTATGTTAGGAATTGGTTGTGTCAGTTAATGCTGAATCGTTACATAAACCTTTCCGAAGTGTCTTTGAAAGACAGAACGAGGAAGATTTTTGAATCGTTTGAAATAAATGTTTCAGTAGAAAATAGAGAAGTATTTTGGTGAAGATACAATTGTATCATCATTTGGATTTTACTACGTTTAAACAAACTTATTAATGATGATGATGAAGATGATGATGACAGTGTTGGTTTCTTTGTTGACATGTTGGAAATGAAAATGAATTCTTCTAGTGGGTGCATGTGTACGCGTCT
>OZ024743.1:288396968-288401968 GCA_964016885.1 Eledone cirrhosa | reverse complement strand
ACTATTTCCATTTTTGTTTATTGATTCGTTTTTTATTTATTATTATTATTATCATTATTATTATTGTTGTTATTCCTTGAATCTCAGTCATTGATGTTGGTTAACTGGAAAGTCCGTTGGAATGAATATCAAGCCACTACCTGCAGCCTCAGATATTTAGGACGTATCAGAGGGTTCTTGCTGTTCCAAGCAAGCATGCCTTTTGAAGCGTTCCAAAAAGCGTGAAGGGGCCGATTTTCTTTAACCATCCCTGGAAACTTTTGGAGATAGTCCCCAGTGCGCCTATGACAATCGGGATCACTTTGACTTCATGGCAGTTCCAAATCCTTTTCACCTCCCATTTTAGGTCCTGGTATCGGTTAATTTTCTCCCTCTCCTTCTCTTGCACTCTCGTGTCGAATGGGCAGGCCACATCCACAATCAGGCACGATCTTTTTTCTTTGTCCACAACCACCAGGTCAGGTCTATTGTGTTCCAGTTTTTTGTCCGTCTGTATCCTAAAATCCCACAGCACCTTCACCTGATTGTTCTCCATCACCGCCTCTGGCCTATGCTCATACCATTTCTCAGAATGTGGTAAATCATTATTATTATTATTATTATTCCCAGCATTTTGTTGAAAGATGGGTGAGAGAAGCAATAATGGCCCGAGTGAATGGGCCTACTCTGAGTATATATCTGTAAATTAAAGGTGGAAAACTGGGAGAGGGCACTTGCCTTGGTGGTCAGGGTCATTGTGGCTTTTTACTGGGCTTTCTCCACAAATGTCCCTCCGAAGTCTCCCCCCTATTGGGGAATTTTTCATTGTTATTTTTTGTTACATCCTCTGTTTTTGTTTTTTACACGCAGAAATGCCCATTTGTACCGTCCTGCATTGTCCTGCACTGTCCTTAATGTCTACTTTATGTAAACCCTTGTGGTTAATAAAGAAATCATTATTATTATTATTATTATTATTATTATTATTATTATTATTATTATTATTATTATTATTATTATTATTATTATTATCATCATTGTCATCATTGACATCATCATCATCATCGTCATCATCATCATCATCATCATCGCTGTCATCACCATCATTTAAATGATGTTAATGGTGTTAATGTATTTCTGTTGTTTATTAATCAACGATGATCTCAAAATAAATAATGTTAGAGAGAATGTTTAATGACAAGAGATATTGGTGTGTGGGTGTATGGCAGCGTATGGTTAGGTATGGTGGTGTATGTTGGTGTAAGGTGTGTATGGAGGTGTATGCTGGTGGGTGCTTTGTTGTGTATGGAGGTGTATGCTGGTGTATGGTGGTATATGGTGTGTTTGGAGGTGTGTGTGGTGGTGTATGTTGGTGTAAGGTGTGTATGGAGGTGTGTGGTGGTGTTTTGTTATGTATGGAGGTGTATGCTGGTGTATGGTGGTATATGGTGTGTTTGGAGGTGTGTGGTGGTGTATGTTGGTGTAAGGTGTGTATGGAGGTGTGGGGTGGTGTTTTGTTATGTATGGAGGTGTATGGTGTGTTTGGATGTGTATGGTGGTATATGGTGTGTTTGGAGGTGTGTCGTGGTGTATGTTGGTGCATGGTGTGTATAGAGGTACGTGGTGGTGTATGGTGGTGTATGGAGGTATGTGCTGGTATAAGGTTATGTATGGGGTGTTTGTTGGCGTTTGGTAGTGTATGATACTGTCTGGTTGTGTATGGTGTTGTATAGTCGTGTATTGGAAATATAGAGTTATGTGGGTGTATAGGGTTGGGTAACGGGGTTTATGGGTGACGGTATCTCATCCATCGCAATCTCCACCACTGTTACCAACATCAACTATGATATATACACCGCTGCCAACGTTCCTTACATCACCACTGATTCCACCAACACCATTATCTTCTTCAGGATTTCCATTGCTATCCCCCACCAAAACTAGCACCAACTCCACCACTAACACCACCACCACCAATGTCACTTCTATCGACATTATTTACACCCACAGCAACAAATTTACCACCACTCCTACCTACAATATCGCAACCACCATCTCCTGCATTTCTATACACCATTAATATCACTAGAATTGCCAAAATGACTACCAATACCACCACTAAGACCGCCGCCATCAACACCACAACCCATACTTGTAATGCCACCACTATCAACACCTCTTATAAGGCCACCAATGCCAACACCATCACAAACAATAACAACAACAACAACAAGGCTCCTCTCAACATCAATACCGTACTCAATATTAGAATCATCATCAATCGATATCAACTATATTTTATATCAGCAATAACTCAAGCACATCTAACAGCAACAAAATCAACAATACTGACAAAACCACCACCACTAACATTATTACCATTGGTGAATTGGCAGTATCGGTAGAGGGTCGGACGCCATGCTTTGACGCATAGAGTTACGGCCCTTGCCAATCTGAGTTCAAATCCCGCCGAGGTTAACTTTGCCTTTCATCCTTACGGGGTCGATAAAATAAAGTACCAGTAATGTACTGGGTAATTGCTGGCCTTGTGCCAGAAGTAGAAACAATTATTACCATTCCCAATATTTCTCCCCACCGCCAATACCATATCAACATTGCTATCACCAATGCTATCACCACCACCACCAGCACCACCACCACCATCATCATCATCAATATTTTTTCCAGCTACCAGCAACACTACTAATGTCGCCACCAATATCCCCCCCCCCCCCACAGGCTACAACAACAACAACAACTACTACTACTACTACAACTCCTGCTGCTGCTACTACTACTACTACCACTACTACTACTACTATTACTACTACTACTACTCCTACTCTCACCCCATAGCACCAACCCACCCACATATGTTTATTTTTCTGTGTTATATCAATGAATCAATGTTTTCCCTGTCGTCTCTGCAAAGAATCAGGATGGGGGGAGTGGGAGTGGATATAGGTTGATTCGACGATTTAGTTAGTAATTTCATGATGGTGGTGGTGGGATGATTGAATATGTAGGGAGGTTCAGTAGAACTGTGACGGTCAGGGTGATAGGAGTGGCTAGGTAGGTAAGTAGAGAGGTTAGGTAGAATTGTGATGGCACAGGTGGTAGCGGTGGTGAATCAAGATAGAAGTGTATGGGGAGTTACATGGAGTCAATAGTAGACTAATGGTCAGGATGGTAGTGATGGTAATAGAGAAAGTAAGAGATACAGGGAAAGAGCAATGTAGTGAGGCCCAGCGAAGTGCTATTGCGTTTAATATTGTATGTCAATATATATATATATATGTGTGTGTGTAGGTATATATATATATATTCATGTACATATATAGGTATATATATGTAGGTATATATATGTAGGTATATATATTCATGTACATATATATGCATATATGTATGCGTGTGTGTGCGTTTGAGTGATTTGTGGATATTTGGAATGATTTATAATGGTATTAAGTATGGCAGGGGATTGCATGTGTTTGACAATGTATGTTTGTGCATGTGAGTTTGTATGTGTCCGACTGTGATCGTGCCATTGTGTGTGTTTTGCTGAAATTTGTGAGCAATGGATTCGCCCACGAGAATCAAATACATTGACACCAGCACACATATATACGGAGATGCACACATGCACACATGCACACATTTTCTCATACACATAAACACATCCAGTTATGTCTGTATGTATGTGTACGTAAATCGTTTATTCGCTCTCTCATTCTTTCACTTACACATAGACACACGCAAATGTGCATACACAAACAGTTTTTCTCACACACACGCCCATACTCATATTTTCTTTTAACTTTAATCCATTTTCTTTTTTAACATCGTTTTCTAAATTTTTATGTGTATGAGAAACCAAGGAGCTGAGTGGCGTCTTTTGAAGTAAGAGAGGAAAATACCGAAGAAAATTGATACTTCCACACCACAACCCAGCACTGTACTCAAAATGACAACACACCACGCCACTCTGTTCCATGTGTCAGCACTCACGTCATTCTAACGCCACACCATAATGCTTTATTCATAGCTATCATAAACCTTACTTCCACAGCTATAACTACGTCCTAGCGTATGACAGGGTCGTACATATATAATATATTGAGATGAAAAATTTCGATTAACTTTCATTATCCATGCAGTTCGTAGACAAAATCTATCTGTCTTTATGTATGTTTATGAGCTAAAAATAAAGAAAAGAGATAACAAGCATCGGAGAAAACTCTAATAAAATCATCGACCGACTGATATCTGATGAAAATGCAAATGGAACTGGATCTTGAAAGCAAACCCGTCTGTAACATTCACCATATGTTTTGTAACGATAAAATCACTCTAGGCTTCATCAGCGATATTTTCACAAACTTTGGATTAGCTGAAATTATTTGACTTATCTCCCTTGCATTTTGCTTTTAGATTTATCCACCAAAGAAGATATTTATCTTCTAATTGCATGCAAAATCGTGAATTCATCTGCGTTTTTCAACTGACTCGCTTAAATATGTGAGACTGTGTTTATTTTGTATGCCGAAACACTCGCGTGAAGTAATTTACCTAGCTATATTGTTGATAAATCATATACATTTAACAATAGAGCCGCCACCTGGTAAAGCATCCTGCTAGAATTAACAGCCAGATCCCTCTTAAAGCTCACACTAACGTCGTAAGAAAAAGGACACAATTTATGAGGTAAAAGAAGGACACATTATGTCTGATAAGACAAAAAGGTTTCATGCTTGGAATGGCTTAGATTATATATACTTCTCCACCAGTGCTGACTTGGAGTGAAACATACTAGAACAATAAACTACCATTGTATTAAAATGTTGTTTGACCACAGCTAAGCCAAGATCCACCAGATCTATCATCAATGTTGTTCCAGCTATAACACTACCTTCTTTATCTCATGTATAACGTATCGAGAACTGTATTTTCTATTATATAAGTAAGGGTGTGTGGCTACTATATCTGTCAGAGTTCATCTTTTACGCTTAAGATGTAGCTCAGTG
>OZ024743.1:288386968-288391968 GCA_964016885.1 Eledone cirrhosa | reverse complement strand
TTACTACTATCACTACTACCTCCTTGTTTTTAGCATGACCAAATGATTAAGATGTTGCAGGGTATGTTAGATATGTGTTATTTCCCATAGCCTCGGGTCACCCACTGTCATGAAACTGAATAAATTAAAACTCTTTGTAAGCCCATCAAATAAACTGCACCAATAAAGCAAAGGGGCAGCTTTGTCAAACACAGTATCCCACTGGATTGCTCAGAGTATTATATTAAGCGTACTTATACATTAGTTTCATGAGCAAATTGTTTCATTGATTGATCAACTGGATCATTCATCCTTAAAACCGACGGAGGTCCATTCTACTCACCTTCATTTTCGAAAAGGACACTTCCTTATTTTTTTCTCTTTATTATCTCATGGCAATTTCATGACTATTCTTAATTACATTTACTTTACTCCTCCCACTATTACTCCTTATTTTGTTTTTCTATTTAAATGTCAATTGTATTAAAGTAGAGATTTTTACAGATATCGAAATATACACTTTTACTGCATCCTCTGATAAATTATCTAGCAATATAGGCACACATTCCCATATACACACTTTCACACACTCTCAAACGCACGAACACACATTCAAGCACACATTTAGCGCATCTTTTAACACATTTTTATCCTCTTCTTACAAACTTACAAAATGGCCGCTTTCATGATATTACAAAGTGGCCATATTTGTTATTTCATTTTTGTCTGTTTCTTATATTTGTATTACTGTGCTCTGTGTTTACAAAATAGCGGCAATATTTTTAGTTTAATCGCATATTTGATCGACAATAGATGTGATAGAACTAGAAATTACAAAAAAAAATATTAGAAAAGAAAATTAAATAACTACGAAACATCATGATGTGATAAAAATGTTTTAACGCAACAACAACTCGAGATTTAGAAATAAAAGTTACCTTGTTGAAAATCATTTTTACTCGTTTATTTTATATGGTAATTGTTTTGTATTTTATTATTAGATTTATTATGATTTATTTTATTTTGTTTTATTTATTTTCATTGTTATGTTGTTTCTCTGCAACAATCAAATAATCATTGAGAGGAATAAATTAAGCACCAACAAATAAAACGTTTATTTGTTATTTTCAGTAAACAACTTGTGGACATTGTAATATTAAAAAAAAAGATTTTAACGCTAAGCGCAGGAAATGTTGTGTAGTTAAGAATTTTACACCAAAACCATTCTATAACACTAAATGCAGACAGAGCTGGGTGATGAAGAGTTTTGCTCCACAACCATGTTATTTTCGGTTCGATCCCACTGAGTTGTACTTGGGGCACATGTCTTCTGTTATAGCCTCAAGTTGTCCAATGCTTGTGAATGAAAACTGCTAGATGGAAACTCTATGGAAATACATAAGCATATATATGTGTGTGTGTCTAGAGAGAGAGAGAGAGAGAGAGAGAGAGAGAGAGAGAGAGAGAGAGAGAGAGAGAGAGAGAGAGAGAGATTGTTAAGGAGAGAGAGAGGGAGAGGTGTAGTGAGAGAAAGTGGGGGAATTAGAAGGATGGGTGATAATACATGAGAGCAGGACTCAGCATGCAATGTATACATCCAATTAAATTCTAGCTTTCTGAATATGGTGAGTGGGAAAAAATGCAATCAGTTGAGACTATCCTAGCAACATCAAGATAGAAGCTTCATAACTTACTTCCGGCGATGAAAATAAGACATTTCCATTCGTTCATGTTACTGGGATGTGGCTATGATAGAGCAAATGATCAATATGAATAATAAAGATGTGTCATATTTTTTTATAAAATGTGAAATGAATCTGTTCCCCACTAGATAAATTGTATTTGATGAAATAATTAAATTAAATAATTTTATGCATGGATTCTCTTTCTAAAACAATTTTACTTCATTTGATGTCCTATTAAAATTTGATTATTGGATATTGTCCTTAAACTATAGTTATGGCTTCACCGATTTGGAAACCACTAGTGTACACTGCATACGATGTTTCTTAAACTTTTCATTTTGTGCGATGGCCTAATTTACGATGAGAAATATCTCATAAGGTCTGCTGCTAAACAGAAAAAAAAAAGATTTTCTATACTCTGATCTAATGAATACAATTGTTTCTTCTTTTACAGGTACACCCGTCAACAGAATACCAATTATGGCAAAGCAGACGTTGGATCTATATGAATTATTTCGACTGGTTGTGTCGAAAGGAGGACTAGTTGAAGTTATAAATAAAAAATTATGGAGAGAGATTACAAAAGGGTTAAATTTGCCTTCGTCCATAACAAGTGCAGCGTTCACATTGAGAACACAGTGAGTGATTCAGAATCTCAAGTATATCTCCTAACCTCTCGCTTTCCCTCTCCCCCTCTTTATATATCTATCTATGCATATATATATATTTATATATATATATATATATATATATATGTGTGTGTGTGTGTGTGTGTGTGTGTGTGTGTATACATTCATATATATATATATATATATATATATATATATATTAAAATAGCAGATTAAAGTTTAAGTAAAGAATCGCTGCTTCTTAACGCTCTCATCAGATAAAATACAAAGTTTGTTTTATAAATATTGTATTTTATCTGATGAAAGTTTTGGTACCATTGATATATATATAATAGAATAAATATGGTTTTATAAATATAGTTTCCATTTATTTAGTATCATTGTATATATATATAAATTGTTCACAGTGAAAAATAGTTGACAAACTATTTTTCACTGTGAACAATTTGTCAGCATTTTCTATTCCGTTTACCAATATATAATAACTTGTGTGTTACACCTCTATTCTTTTAACTATATATATATATATATATATATATATATATATATATATATATATATATATATATATATATATATATATATATATATATATATATATATATATATATATATATATATAGTAATAATAAATACAAAGACCAAAATCCAAAGAGGACACGATAAGGGTTGTATATATATATAAGTATATATAAACCCGTAGAGCAAACATTTATTATCAGTACAGATTAAAAATTTAAGCAATGAATTTCTGTGTATACACAGATATAGTTGTTCCTTGATTCCTTCCCTCCTTCATACATGTGAAAAAATTAGTTTGTGTATGTATATGTGAAATATCTACATACATATTTGTATCTGCATGTAGCTCTGCATGTGGGTTTGCGCGTGCATATTTGTTAACGTATCATTGCTATATGATATATATGTGTAAATAAACATACACAATTATTCTTGTTGATATTTCCTTATTAAAAAGTACTTCATGTACGAACATTGGGGGAAATACTTATTAAAGAATATATATATCAGTAAAACTACGCAAAAAACACCCATTAAATACAGATTTTAGTTGAATAGAATTCATGTTTATTTTATATAATTATATTTCATTTCATTCCCGTATTATCTAGAGACTGCGGTATTATATTATAATATTTAATATAGGGCATTAATCTAGAATATTTTTCTGAAATATTTATGCATTTATTCATAATGTATATGAACACATAAACACATATGGATACACTCACACAAAACACACCGAGAGAAATACACAGACAGAAACACACACTGTCACGCTCTCACATACACACATACAAACATACATACTTAAATATATACATAAATATTAATCTGTGAAAATATAAATTAAGTAAACACAAAGTATATGAATTAGATTTATTCAGAAACATATGCGCATATATATATATATACGAAGGAATTTAATTCTACAATATATAGTAAATAAATACATAAAATATAACTATACCAAATGAAAGTAAGTCTATAGAATTTACATATTATTAAAATTAAAATTATTCAAATTAGGTCTATCTCTATATCAATCAATCTAACTACCTATCTATATAAATATGTATAAACATATATATATATACATATACATATATATATATATACATATATATATATATATATATATATATATATATATATATATATATATATATATATATATATATATATATATATATATATATAGGCGTGTGTGTGTATATATGTGTGTTGTGTAGAAACATGTAAATACCGGTATTTATATTTCACGTATATAAACTTCGTGTCCGTCATTAATGTGTACTAATATGTGTGTGTTTGTTTGTGTGTATGTTCAAAATTCACCTGTTATTTTCTTTCAAATTATATATGGCACGATATTTAACTGCAATATATCCTGTTTTGAAATTTAATTTAATCAAATTATTTCGATATAACTTCGGTTCCTTACTTGTGCCATGTGTTATGAGTTTATGTTACTTCAGCCAACAAATTATAAATTTTAAATTTTGTTATTTTCATTTGTATATATTGATATGTCAATTTCAGGAAAAGATAAGACGAATCGATGCATTTTATATGCAAATAACTATATACCGCTCATTATCAAACCCGAAATATCAAGATTTACACACACACACACACACACACACACACACACACACACACACACACACACACACACACACACACACACACACACACACACACACACACACACACACATATATATATATATACATACATATGTAAAAAGTAAACGGAAACAACAAAGCAAACAACGCAGTACAATGAAGAAATATATTAGTTTAACGACTGATTTAGTAAGCAAAGAGCTTTTACGTTTCAGACACGAACCATTTCTCAGAAGACGGAATGAGAAATAAATGATGAAATAGAAAGATAGAGAGTGATAGGAGGAAAAAACGGAAAAAACATTTCAAACTTTTAAAACTCTTGATTCGATCCCGGGTTTATTATTGTTGTTATTATTATTGTTGTTGTTGTTGTTGCTGTATTTGCTGTTCAACGCGGGGTTAGCTTACATCGAGAAAGCTTATGATGAAAAGTGATATAATTGTAACCAACTAGCTGTTTCTTTCTTTGTATCATGAATTATATTCTCCAATATGTGCCCCTGTCTTTAAAACTGTAGGACAACGAACCACACATTCAAAGCCCCTCCAAACGC
>OZ024743.1:288371968-288381968 GCA_964016885.1 Eledone cirrhosa | reverse complement strand
TTCGACATCCAGAAATTGTAAAGCAACAAGGGCAAGTATACAGTTTACTGCCCAAATCCGACATTGATTCAGCATACAATTGTGAAGAATTAATTCTTAAAGGTGTAAATTTCGACTATGTTGAGATTGTGAATAAAAGTAGTTGAAAAAAGGATATTGCGTTCATGTAGAATTTCTATGTTGTTATCTTGATTACTGTTATCCATTTCAACATGAAATTGGAAGCCACCATCAACAAATTCCATGTTTACTATTAGCCTAATAAAAATACAATGCGAGCATATTCAATGAATGTAGGTTTTAATGAACAGGATTATATAATAATGAAAATATAGCAACAGTCAATTTTTGTTATAATTTCATGAACATAATCGTTATCTGCAATACGGGAAAATTTTCTCTGAAAATTTCCGTTAACACAAATTCATTAATGAATAAGTAGTAAGGAAATAATTTCGGAAGCATACCAATTTGCAATTATTCTGCAACAAAAGCCTCCATTGTAAACTTTGTGAACTTTGTAAACTTTGTATTGCAGATACATGAAATACCTCTACCCATACGAATGCGAGAAATTAAAGCTCAGCTCCCCACAAGAATTGCAGGCAGCCATTGATGGTAACCGAAGAGAAGGCCGAAGACCGAGCTACGGTTACGATTTATCTCCTGGACCAACCCTTATCCCTAACCCACATCATCATTTAAACGGAAACATCTTAAACGGAAAACTAGGAGCAACATCACCAGGTAAAATATATATTAAGATGTCTGTGTGTGTATCTTTTTGTTGTCATTCTTGTTCTTATTGATGTAGTTTAGTCTCCCCACTTAAGTCACCTATTTTTAAAAAGCAAATCTAAATCAAAAATATTCCAGTCGTGACCATCTCTTCTTTTTTATTCATTTTCATGCAGAATTTTTAATTCGCAGGTCGAAATATCTTGTGTGGTCTGTAACAGCTCTCGGCGTTCTGAGTTCAAATCTCGCTAAGGTTAATTTCACCTTTCACCTTTTCGAGGTCGATAAAATGAAGTGCCATTCCAGATCAATGGACTGAGGAAACTGTTTGAGTATAGGGCGTGATAATTTGCCATATATTTTCAGTTATTTGTGTTTTGAGTTCAAATACCACTGTTGCCTACATGAATGGTAGACTTAACCTCTAGTCCATTTTAACACCACTATCGAAGCTGCTTGCAAGTATTCGAATTAAGTCTTCAGATTAAGGATAGTTTCTGACCACCCTCCCAACCTTCCTTTCTCTGACAAGTATCGGAAGCACTGCCAAGGGTCATGAGAAGTATCCATCTCCCCTTGATAAAACAGGAAAAATGATATATTCTGTCTTCAAATTTTTCTAAGAATATGTGTTAGAGTTATTCAAATTTTGAAAAACCATATAAGTGTTCCTTACCAAAATATATTTAGTAATTACTACCTTAAACCATCTGTTTCCACGATCGCAATTGACTTGGGGATGAAGGACAATAACAACAACATACACAAGTTCTCACACACATACACACACACACACACACACACACACACATATATATATATATATGTATACGATGATCCTGTGAGTACGCAGTTGATATATATATATATATATATATATATATATATATATATATATATATATATATATATATATATATATATATATATATATATATATATATATATAACATTATTGATCATAATGTTTTCATGTTTTCTTTCATATTAATGTTATTATTATCAGGTGCAGCTAGCATTTCTTCAATGAAATCAGAATGGTTGGCAGCATATTCTTCAATATTTCCAACAGAAGCCAGAAAGAAAACTGGGCTAGAGAGTTCACAAAATGGTAATTTAAATTGTTTTATTTTATACCTATAAATTCTCAATGCACTTTTTAATATATTTCCTTAGATTAATTATGACAAGACACGACGTATTTGTTTGTTGCACCGATTTATCAAAGAATGTTTTTGCTAAAGTTTTTCGATTTCTGCACAATAGTACTTGACATTTTTGTCCCATTAACACGTCGAATAAGATCCTGAAATGAAACAAAACAAAAGATATCTTACCGATGATATAAGAAAATGTATTTCAGTTATTCAAATATTTCAGTTACAAAGAAGACGAACTTCCTTTCCTCCTTTTCTACAGGACACACGCAGACACACGCAGACACACACACACACACACACACACACACACACACACACACACACACACACACACATATATATATATATATATATATATATATATCGTTATAGTTGGTAGTTGTTTGGTGGGGGAGAAAGTGTTTCTGTCCAGTAGGAAAGGAGAACAAATTTGCAAATTTTAAGTTATTCCCAAGGCTTCAGGAACTTTTAGTATATATTTTATCAGTTTATTTGCTTTGATATTATTTCGTATTTGTAGTTGGTTATAACTAAATTATTATTTTGTTAGTAACCGTTTTGTGTTTTGATTATTATATTCGTATTTCTTCTGGGGTAAACTTTACCTTTCATATTTAAGCGGCGAATTGACAGAATCTTTAGAACGTACTATGTATGTATGTATGTATGTATGCATGTATGTATGTATGTATGTATGCATGTCTGCATATCTGTAGAGAGCTCTTCATATCTGTTGGTCCAGTACTGTATGGGTAATATTTATAACGAAGTGTCATTATATGGATTGGCAGTATCGGTAGGGGGTCGGACGCCATGCTTTCCAGCATAGTTACGTCCCTTTACGATCTGAGTTCAAATCCCGCCGAGGTTGACTTTGCCTTTCATCCTTACGGGCTCGATAAAATAAAGTACCAGTAATGTACTGGGTAATTGCTGGCCTTGTGCCTAAAGTAGAAACAATTATTTATGCAAGAATACGAATGAGATATTTGACAGAATCGTTAGAACATTACCCAAAATTGTGTGGGGTATTTGATACGGCTCTTTTCATTCAGAGTTGCCCACCATCGCAGTCAACTTGGCTTTTAGGACCGATAAAATAAAATACCTGTTAAGTAGTTATAAAGGCTCTAAACTTCCAAATTGCTAGCCATAGCATCAATTAAAATCAGTACTTTTGTATAAATAGTGTTAGGACAAAACGCTGTGTTCCGGCACTGTGTGCTGTCCTCCTGGTTAAATTTTCCTGGTTAAATCTGCCTTTCAGGCTATCAAGATCAACAAAATAAGGAATCACCCCAGGGCAGTAGGTTGTTGGAATTGTTAGAACGTAGAACGAGATGCCTTGCCGTTTTAGTTCTTGGCTTTCTGAGTTTAAATCCTTCCTTGGCTTACATAGATGTTAGGCTTATTTTATACGTGGCCGTTGGTTGCTATATCTGAAGTCCATTCAGCTGCAAGCATTCGATCAAAGTGTCGGAAAAGTCATGGACACTGTCTTTCTCTTGCTGAGTATAACAGTAAATGTGTACATAATATATATATAAACAAACCTCAGCAAACACGCATAGACAGACACACACACACACACACAAATACACACACATATATCTATATATGTATGTGTGTGTGTGTATGTGCACACACACACACACACACACACACACACACACACACACACACACACACACACACACACACACACACACACATATATATATATATATATATATATATATATATATATATATTAATAAGAACGATGAAGTTTCGTTTACATGTATTATATTTTTATTGTGCATCAACCTGTTACGCGTGGTTTGCAGAGGAATGGCTCGATATACAATAAAAACCTAATACATGTAAACGAAACTTCATCATTCTCATTAATATTCAAACTCTGCCGGTGCATCGAGCGCTTCTTTCGGTACCACCACCAGTAATTCACTGAATCATCTACACTATATATTGACTGGTCTGAAGTATATTTGTATGTGTATGGTTGTATGCTTCGTTCTTATTATATATGGTCTACCAAAAAGATATACACACTCGTTAAATGGTAATAAATGTATTGTTTACTGCGTTAGAAACAGTTCAATGAGTCAAAATATAAGTACATTTTTTGGCACACCCTTATAAGTTACTATATGTATTTGTTTATTTATCTATGTATCTAACCTTGTGTATATAGTGTGTACGAATGTATAGCGACTATATTTTTCAATGCAGTATCCTCCCAAAATATTCAAAAATTACCACCAACTTTACAATCTTTCCTCCGTGCTTCTATTTTTTTCACTAGGGGTGACACCGGCTGATTACGTCTGGTGGGGTAGCAGAAGAATTTGCTTCAAGCCGGATTCCGGTATTAAAACATTTCATTAGTTCTCATTCATCTTTCTCCTCTCTCAGAACTACTATCTATTGCAAACAAAAAGATATAGTACAATAACAATATTATCAATAACATTAAAAAAACACATCAGTAATAATAATAATAATAATAATAATAATAATAATAATAATAATAATAATAATAATGATTTCTTTATTAACCACAAGGGTTTACATAAAGTAGACATTAAGGACAGTGCAGGACAATGCAGGACGGTACAAATGGGCATTTCTGCGTGTAAAAAACAAAAACAGAGGATGTAACAAAAAATAACAATGAAAAATTCCCCAATAGGGGGAGACTTCGGAGGGACATTTGTGATAATAATAATAATAATAATAATAATAATAATAATAATAATAATTTGGAACTGCCATGAAGTCAAAGTGGTCCCGATTGTCATAGGCGCACTAGGTACTATCTCAAAAGGTTTCCAGGGATGGTTAAAGAAAATTGGCCCCGCCACGCTTTTTGGAACGCTTCGAAAGGCATGTTTGCTGGGAACAGCAAGAACCCTCCGATACGTCCTGAATATCTGAGGCTGCAGGTAGTGGCTTGATATTCATTTCAACAAACTTTCCAGTTAAATAACATCAATGACTGAGACTCAAAGAGTAATAATAATAATAATAATAACAACAATAATAATTATAATTATAATTATAATTATAATTATAATAAATTAATAATGTTTAAGGCAACCTGTATATTACGTTATGTGTTTTTTGGAAGACATGCTAATCTTTACTTTTTGGCTTATGATTTTCAATCGTAACAATATCTAAATATTGTATGGCGATAGGAATTTAATGTGAAATGATGATAATGATGATAGGAACAACAACAATAATGTTAATAGTAAGGAATATGATATCTTTATTGGTCATTAGGGCTGAAAACATTAAAGACTATACAAATAAAGTGAGGATTTAAATAGGACTAAAGAAACAAAACGCAAGTAACAAAGTAACAACAACAGTATTTCCCGGTAGAGGGAAGCTCCACCCAGGGGTAATTATGGAACCCAATCATAATAACAACAACATCAAGAAGAAAAATTATATTTTTCTTACCTTCTTTGTCTGTTAATCAAATATCACACGACGAGGCCGCCTTCGATTAAACAAAATATTCTTTACTCTTTATTGAGTATAACAATATCTGTGTGTGAATATTCCATTTGCCTATCCAATACCAAGAAGGAAATTCAATGTGCTTGTAATTTCCGTGATTGTGTTATTATATCCATTGTGATGGGAGTTTTATGAACAGTAGTAAGAGATTTAAATGATCCATTGAAGATGCTGGCTATCAAGGAGAATTTTACGAAATTTGCTAAAAGCACGTTTGTTTGACACAGCAAGAGTAAGGAAAAGATGCCAGGTTGCAATGGCTGCGGAATGCAGCTTGATATCAAGCAATCCAATACAGGCAGAACAACGAAATCCTAGTAGTAGTAGTAGTAGTAGTAGCAGTAGCAGCAGTAGTAGTAGTAGTAGTAGTAGTAGTAGTAGTAGTAGTAGTAGTAGTAGTAGTAGTAGTAGTAGTAGTTGTTGTTGTTGTTGTAGTAGTAGTAGTTATGATAATTATATTTTATATATATATATATATATATATAAACAAAATGAAAAATTTGCTGTTTGGTATTTCATCTATACAGATATGTTTATTCGCACAACGGCAACACCACCAACATAAAAACATTAGGAATAAAGGGAATGACACAATCAGTAAGCTACTCGGTGGTCACAAAATGTAGCAGTCAATTCTCATTCTACTTAGTGCAAGCTTCTCGCTAAACCTCAACCAGCAAAACAACAAAAATAACGACACCGATTTTATTATATTATTATTGTTATTATCATTCTTCTTATTATTATTGTTATTATTATTATCATTACAAATAATGGCAGTAGTTAGAGAAATAATGATGATTCCTTCTGCGTAAACTTGTACCTCACTTTCCCAGAGGAAGTGATGTGGCAGCCATCATTATTTCTGTCAGTGAATCATTCTTTCTATCTCGGATTTGAAGACTGAGAAATCGATGCCTTCTTGATAGAATATAAAAAGAAACTAACTTTAAGGATTGCGATGGAATGAATGATGTTCGCAAGTAATACTGAATTAATTGAAAATTACCTCTTAGCTGGAGAACGAAAACAAAATCCTAGCGACTCTCAACGACAAGGAGATATAATATTAAGAAATAAAAAATTGATTTCATAACATTAGTTTACTTTCTTAGCGGAAATCTAACCTTTGTTTGCCGTCAAGGTTACCGCTAGAAACTAGTTTCGGTCTTTTTTCACCTCATTGGCTTAGCTTAATCTACTCTAGCAAGATTTGATTAATTGACAAAGGATTTTACATATATTAAAAAAATTGCGAATATTTTTGGTCAGTGGTAATTTGCATAATTAAAAGGGAATGGGTTAAGAAGTTCAATAACATGAATTAGATAAATAAATTAAGGCTTGTTGTAGTTAATGAAATACGCAAACAAATTCTCAATTAGTTGTAACTTCCTTCATAGTTGGAGAAAGAAAACAAAATCTTAACAATAATTACTAGCGACACTCAAAGAAATGGAAAGACAATTTCATGGCATTCATAATTACACAAGATACTTTTATAGGCTAAACTATACATCAAAATATTTTGTTATATAGAAACAACTCTTCATCACGCATTGAAGCGTTGGTACTTACTAATGAAACTGGTATTACAATTACATTAACGAATACCTCATATTTCTGGAAAGGTACCCGGCCTATTGCTCAATGTTTTAGGATAACAATCGTAATGTCGTGAATTTAATCCTCAGACCGAGAGGCGCGTTGTGTCTTTAATTAAGTTATATTATTTTATGTTGCTCCAGTCAACTCAGCTGAGAAATATGAGTCCTTATAACAGCTGTTGTTAAACATTGAGGTGACCTAAAGTCGATCTGGCTTCCTGTAATATAGGGCATTCTTACGCCAACCAGTCCGCGATATGTTCTGGACTGAAGTCCTTGTAGTTCGAGTGTGATTTCAACTATTTTAACATACAGTCAGGTACAATTGCTCTTCGTTTAAGAAGGTTTAAGAAGGTTTAAGAAGGAATTTGCGATGATTATGTTTTACTGGTGAGCATTAGTATGAATAGCATTAAAACAATTGTTATCAAAGATCTCAATTTATTTTTACGTGTTAAGTCAGTGACTTTGGCACTGTTTATGTCTCGCTTATACTGCTGTAAATCGACGTCACTAGAAAAGATATGAGCAGAGGACTGGATGTTAATGCATGTAAACGGTCACCGATTTAATGTGCGATGTTAGTCGATTATCAACATTCTAGTACATTACTGGTACTATATAATTAATAATGATCCAGGAAGAATGAAAAGTAAAGTGTATATTGGTGGGAGTTGAAATCAGAATGCTAAGAGTCGACAAAATAATGCACTAAAGGTTGGATATATATATGCATGCACACATAAGCACACGAGCACACACGTTGTTGTCATTGTTGTTGTTGCTGTTGTTGTTATTGTTGTTGTTGTTGGTGGTGGTGATGGTGATGGTGGTGGTGGTGGTGGTGATTTTGGTGGTGGTGGTGGTGGTGGTAGTGTTGCTGCTGGTGTTATCATTGTTGTACTTAGCGCAGGTAACCTCTCCGTACGATGATGATGAAGTTTACTATTATTATTATTATTATTTGCGTCGGACACCCTGTTTCACGGCAGAGAGTTACGGCCCTTTGCGTTCTGAGTCTAAATCCCACCGCAAGGCATTTTTTCTACGCTCTACCAATTCTGACGGTTCACAGCTTATGTGAGTCCATGTATGTCATTGTAATCGCCATGCATATCAAAAAGGAAGAAGAAAGTTACATTGCCTCAACATTAGGTCTGTCAATAATTAAAAGAAAATATGTTCTCTAATTTATTATTATCAAATCCCGCCGAGGTTTACTTTGCCTTTCATCCTTACGGGGTCGATAAAATAAAGTACCAGTAATGCACTGGATAATTGCTGGCCTTGTGCCTAAAGTAGAAACAATTATTATATAATTTTTTATGTTATTTATTTATTTATTTGTCTTACGGAATGTCCTTTGTCACTTCAACAGACATTTTATATTTCATGATTTTCAAGTATCACAGCGGGTGAGAAAATCTATATAGTTCTCCACATTCTTGACAGACTTTCTGTTGACATCGTATTGATTGGACCTCTATTACACCAAGTTCGTGTCCAGATAAAAATGGCTGCCGTGTTATTTACAACCATTTCTTTTTTCTATTTTTTTATATTTTTATTCTGTCGTACTTTCCTTTGTTAAACTTTCTCTCTCTTTATGCAACTCCACCACACACACAACCGCGCAAGCACAATCACACATACATACATAAGTACGTACATACATACATACATACATACATACATACATACATACATACATACATACATACATACATACATACATACATATATACATACATACATCATACATACATACATATAAAGTGATTTGGCAGAGGCGTTAGGAAGTTGGATTAAATGCGTTGAGGCATTCGTACCGGCTCTCTGCATTCCGAGTTCAAATCTCGCCAAAACCAACTTTGCCTTTCATATCTATTCGAGGTCGATAGAAAAAAATATAAGAGGGGTCTATATCATTTTTCTAAGTCCTCTCTTTCGCTTGGAGAAATTGGCGGTGTTCAGACCTTGAGTGAAAGATGGACTACGCTAGGTATGAAGAATATCCAACACACGACTTATCTCACGACGCCGTCCCTACCTACAATTCCATCCTACGGGTCCAAATATATACGTATATATATATAGATTTATACACACACACACACACACACATATATATATATGTGTGTGTGTGTGTATATATATATGTGCGTACATAATTCTGCATAAGCGCACTTAATCACGCGCAAACACACACACAAATATATATATAAAGATATCTAAAGCGAGAGAGAGAGGTGGGGGGCATCTATATATATGCATATATTAAATATACGTGATGTGTGTTTGTGTGTGTGCGCGCCTGCGTGAATGACTCTATGAGTTAGTGTTGGTGAATTACGATGTCCTGAAAAGTATTCGGAACCCAGATGAGGACATCTTGGACAGTCCCTTCTGGAGGACATTGAGATCAGCGATTATGAACAACTTACAAAAGCGCTTGTGGATCCAGCTATCTGTCTACATTTCAAACTAATTCCATTTTACCTCGCTTTATGAAGGAAATGCAGTTTGTCTCTGTTCGATGATTGTAGAAAAATATGTAGCTTGATGCGCAAGACTACGATGATTGGGAACATACACGGTCCTCTTCGACCCAACCCTCATCAATATTTTCATCTACAACTTTTCGTTACTACATTTCTTATGAAAGACACTCTCTATATTTTCAAATCATTTTGACACTAAACAAATAATTGGAGTGGTTTAGTAATATAACTAAACTTTCTCAATATTTATGTTTTTTTGCAGCATCACCTAAGAACGGATGTTACATAAAATTTCAGTTGATAGTGTTTAGATAAACGTGAATACTTAACACAAATTCTTTTGTATCGTAGAACAGGGGTGCATTAAGGTGGGTTTTTATTAAAAGGATTAAAAAGGAATGTGAAAGTAAAGACCGAAATACTGCCGTCAAGTATAATAAAAAAGAAACACACTTCTTTTACT